>CAXIUP010000185.1:127500-262500 GCA_964035015.1 Corallium rubrum | reverse complement strand
GTCTTGACAATTGCCAGTTAAGTTGACAGTTAAGTTGACAATTGCCAGTTAAGTTGACAGTTAAGTTGCCAATTGCCAGTTAAGTTGACAATTGCCAGTTAAGTTGACAATTGCCAGTTAAATTGCCAGTTAAGTTGACAATTGCCAATTAAGTTGACAGTTAAGTTGACAATTGCCAGTTAAGTTGACAATTGTCAGTTAAGTTGACAGTTAAGTTTAAGTTGACGATTGAGGGGAGGCCTGGTGCGAGTCGGTGCTACTGATCAAACATGGCGTCGTCAATGATGGCATCATCGATTGAGAAGGTGAGATTTTTGTCGATTTTATGGAGTATTGGAGTTGAAACACGAAAATAAACATAATTGTTCGTTGCTGTCGTAAGAAAGTGTCATCTTAACTCTTGCTTTGATGTTTATTTGCAATTCGATCTAATCTGAAATTCATAAATCATTTAACTCAACTGATGAATTAAAATCTGAAACTGAAAGATTTTGCACATTGTTTTTCAATCATATATGTATAATAAATGATCATACCTATCATATTGTTAGTGTAGTGTATCGTATTAGTTGTTTTGTATGAAATAATGTTAGGATGTTAATAAGGATGCTTTTCAACAACAATTATTTAAAGGTTTGCGATTTCCTGAGGAAAAGGGGTGTCCATGAGGAAGTCATCACAACATTTGCCAGGGAAAAGGTTTGTTCAAATTTATATCTCCTTTTTTAACATAGAAGGTTCTCTTAGAGTGAGATGGTTCTCCCAAAATTTCAATATAATGAAAATATACTCCATCTTTTTATGATATTGTATTTGCAAGCTGAACAATAAAATAATGGCTTTATCCATACAGTATAATGTGATTTATCAACCCAGTCAACAAAACTACCATTACTAGTAAAAAAAAGTGGTAGTCAACTGGTAGTCAACAAAACATGGCAACATATTGGTTCTCAGGCCTCTCTCTTCCTTCAAGATTATTCTTTGTTTTCAAATAGATGCAAATAACTTTTGGCTTTTAACAAGTTGGAACATTTTCTGTATTATACTTTTGAAAGCTACAAGACAATTTAAAACCAAAATGCTTTCATGGTAAACTGATAAATGCCAGAGAAATGCATGAGAATAGGGTGAAGTAATTCACTTCTTGCACATAATTCAAGCTACAAAAACTATTATCATACACATATAATTTAACTGACCAATAAAACCATGATGGTGTGCTCTGGAACTTTCAACTATCAGAAAATTATACATTCACATGCCTTTGTACGCTTGGGATTGTTGTGAGACTGTAGTTATTCAGTCTAGAGTTGAGCTGCTTGTATTTTCAACATTTTTTATTTTGTACTTGGTTTTAAGTTGGTCTGATTAATTATTTAGATGGACTGTGAAGTTATATGCAATAGTAGTACTTTGGACTTAAAGCAAATGGGATTAGAAGCACTTGGTGACATTGTCGCTTTGAAAACATTTGCCACTGAACTGTGTAAGCAGGGGAAATCTGAACCGAGCAATGCAAATGAAAAAAGGCTGTTACTGCAAGCTCTTCTCACTAAATCTGGCCCAAAGAGAAAGTCTACAGATTCTGAGGGAGGAAAAGCAGCAAAACGACAAAGTGATATCACAATAGTATCTGTCAAGCCTCGTAAAGTTTTAATTGGTTGGTTACACTACATTGATGAGAAGAAAAAATATGCTCCCGTAAGAGTAGCCAAAGGCGGAGGCTCACGTCAGGTGGAACTTCATCTGTCTTCAAATAAAGATGATGTAATTAACTTAGGCAAGACCCTCTTCTTCCAGGATGGCTCCAGTGGTTATGGTTCATCTGATAACATGTCTTTTGGAATTGCAAATTACCAACAAAAAGATCTCACTGAAATTAGTGTAGATGGCGTGCAGTTACCTTTTACATTACAGAGATATATAGAGCAGTCCAAGTTGACCAGAGTCAGACTATACCTCACAAGCAAGCAAGATAAGAAAGATAAGAAAGAAGAAGATCCCATGAATAACGACCCTACTCTAGAGTTTAAAGACGATACCCTAGAGTTTAATGATCTTCCAGATTACGTCTGGGATTCTGACAGTCCAGATGAATCAGAGTATCCCAAAGAAGTAAATTCACCGCTGGAGCAGGAAAGTTTAAAGGAACGACGATCCCTCATATGGGAACAGGATGAGCAGTATAAAGAATCATTGGCTGCAGACAAAGCAAAGGAAAAAAAACAACAAGCCGTACTGGAAGCAGAAATTAAACTTGCCGAACGACAAGAAATGCTAAGGGTCACCAGAAGCCTTCGGGTCCCACCAGAGCCGACTGAGGAGGAGGACAAGGTCATAATTCAAGTGCGTCATGTTGAACAAGGTCTTGTTAAGAGGGCATTTAAAGCACAAGAAAGAGTTGCCAGAATTTATGACTGGGTTGGTTCTCTGAGCCCAAATCCCGAGTATTTTCGTCTAGCCGATTTTTCGCATAACATAGTACACCCCACGCAAAGAGTTTGCGAAATCAAATCAGTCTTGTATATGGAAGAAAGTTCATCAACGCCACAAGTGGTTCCAGAGAACCCGATGATCGTAAATATGCCAACCTTTAACTCAGAAGAAGTGAATCAAATTGGTATTACACCACCGTTGCAATTGCTTGAAGGTGATACCAGGTATTTCCATGCAGGGATGCTTTTTCATTTTCTTCAACAACTGATAAGCAATTATTGGTGAGGCTTTTTTATACTCAAGAAATCTCAAGGTCGAAGTCTGTATCATCTGCCAAAGCCGGAGACTGATAATACAGACCTTGATCACGATTCATGAAAAAGCCCAGGCTAATAATTGTTTTAATATATAGTTAACAGGGACGCCGCTACACAGCACTATACAGAACAAATTTTTATTATAATCGCTCACGATCGTTCTCGATAACCGGATTACTGGCATCATTCAACCGAACGATTGCTTTGTACTGATTTGTCTTTTCTTTTTAATCTTTATATTTCTTACAATTTCGGTTATATAAGAACGAATAGTTATATATTTCGTCCTTAAATCAGGTTCTGCAGTAAAGCTTGCCATGCACAAACCTCGTGTTCAGTAAATGAATGTGAAGAAGGCACAACGGCAACAAAGAAAATAATGCATTTTGGTATATTTTTCGATCGCTGAATTGCCGAATTGTGTTACCATATGGGTCGCTGAAAAGTGTTTCCATATAAGATCGCCATCGATCGCTCACGATCAACAGCAGCGATCATGAGTGATCGTGAGCGATTATATGGAAACCATGCAGTCTTTCTATAAACGTGATTGAAGTAACCAGTCTGTCAGCTAAACGTGATTGAAGTAAAACCACTCCCAAACGACAAAAGTATAATTAGAAGAGTATTGCTGTTTGTTTTTCAATATCATTTTCCAAAATAGAAGCATCAAACAAACAACCAAGTAAATTATAAAACTTTGCGGAGTACGCGGTTTTCATGGCCGGACATGCAGTGGCGTCACGTCAGCACTTTTTTATGATAAGTCATGCATAGATCACCTTGCATGGTCTGTGCAGGAAAGTATATTTAACATATTTATAAACTTCATAAACTTTAATAAATATCACTCGCTAGAAAGGGTTCTACAGTATATAAATTTTCTTTCTCTCTTACTTTCTTACTTTCAGTGGAAATTCCAGCTGTGAGGAAAATGTTGAAAGTGTTCATCCTGAGGTTTGAAACGTCCAGGCTTTACACGCTATACAGTAGACTGAATTATATAGCAGTGTTTTTTCCCCTTCTATGTATTAGTATAGACCAAATATTCCATACAATCATGCATTTTAAGGGTATGCAAGTGGGGCGAGATGAACAGCAAATCACCAGTGCTAACATACAGTGTAATTAAACTATAAGAGCTATAAGCGACAGTCAACCATCCACCTGATGAAAATTAAGGTCTATACATGTTGCATACCCAGGACTATTAGTTATAATTTAATTTTGATGCAACGATAATTCTGGGCAACCGCAGCGAAAACATTGATTGTTTCTGTATGAAATTGGCAGAATACTTAAACAAATCTCACCACCGCGTATTATTAATCCTTTTAGATCCGTAAGACTCAGTAAGATCTGTAAAGCCTGATACGGACCTGATAGAGTTAACGTAAACCTACAAAAATAACACTTTTTTCAACACGGATACTTGTAGAAAATAGTAAAAATTACTAGAAATACCCAATACATGTACGCAACACCCATCTCCCGTTAAACGTTCGTGGTTCTAAAGTGCATGATACTGTTTTATTAAACCATGCATCGAAAAATATTGTGCGATTTTTGTTACACGGATAAACTGTTGCAGTGCTTGCCATGCCAACATCAACGTTACAGCATGAGCAGACCCCACATGACATAGGTGTTTAATCTAAATTAACCAGACTGAAATGTTAGCCTATCCCCCCAAAAAATTGATTCTATTTTTTTGTTAATGCCGCAACATTAATCCACTTACTTGTCCATTCTTTTCATTTCAGGATGACGTGTCTTCTTTCGAGCAGATACGACAGAGAACATCGGAACTTCTAAACGATGGTAGAAGTCAACGAAGGACAGTGTTGGTGCAGCGATGGGACCTCACTGATACTCTAATGCAGCTTTACTCGGAAGAAACAGACATAGACGTAACCATGCAGCACCTTTACTTTGATTTCGATGGCGAAATGGCCAGTGATTTTGGTGGTGTGAGTCGAGAAGTATACTCGTCGTTCTGGAAGGAAAGTTCCCTTAATTTCTTTGAAGGAAATGACAATTCATTTGTTCCCAGATGTGGTGGAATCTCTAAAGAAGCGTACATTACACTTGGAAAGATAATCCACCATGGTTTCCTGTTGACCGGGATTTTTCCTGTTTGTCTAAACCAAGCATACATTCAGGCAATGTTGATGGGAGAAGATTCTCTCTCAGATGACTTTTTGCTGAAACAATACATCGATTTCTTGAGTTCCTATGAAGGCAGCAAGCTCTCAGGCATCCTAGAATCACCAAAGCTAACTGAAGATGATCGCGACTTTATTATCGACTTGGAAGACAGGTATGGCATGCGTTCTTCTCCCAGTGTGTCTACAGTTGGAATCATCGCCCTTCAGATGGCTCGCAGTGAACTTTTAGAGGTCCCTATGCATACCATGGCAAAAGTGAAGCGTGGTATGACCTGCAACCAGCATGGAAAACTTCTTTGGGAGAGTATTTCAGCACGCGATATCGACGGTATATATCAGGTGCAATGTCCTACGCCAAGCAAAGTATCATCATTACTCAGAAGTGAAGAAGAGTATCTTTCGGAAGACAAAGCGAAGGTCTTCGAATATGTAAGAAGGTACGTGAAGAGTTCTGATACGAAGAAATGCCAAGCTTTTCTTAAATACTGCACAGGAAGCAACACGATTGTTGTTGACAAGATAACATTAACTTTCTTCAAGTCCGCAGCCAAAGAGGCTTTACCAAAAGCTCATACGTGTGGGGCTGTACTAGAAATGCCACTAGGCAGCTATCCAACCTACAACTTCTTCAAGACCTTGTTAGATTCTCTCTTAGATAATCCATTAGCTTATCAATTTCGATTCGGATAAACTTGTTAATCGTTTATTTATTTCTCCAACATTGTTAACATTTTTACGGTAAACGCTGCAACATGATATACTTCTTCATAAGTGCATAATATCTGGATTCCTGCTTAATGTGGCTCCCTATACAGTTCCTTAAAAAGTGTAAAGTGCAAATTTGAACAACAGAATCAAATACCTACATGTAAATCTTTAATTAGACAACTCAAACTGAATGTAATACATAGGGAATTTAAAACTATACAGTAATCATGTGTACCAACGGTTGCTATAGCAACAGTGACGTTTCAAGATGGCCGCTAATCACTGTTCAACCGCATTTATTTTGCCAACGAGTCCCCTGTGACCCAATTTTTCCCCATCAAAAGTTTTCTTTTAAAATGGGTGATGAATAGGAAAATTAAAAAAAATTTCTGTAGATCCATTTTTTCTGTAGAACAACGTTTTAGACTTTTGAAAAAACTTGGATCTACAAATTTTTTTTTAAATCTTACTACAGATTACCCATTTCATCAGAAAATTTTTGATTGAAAAAAATTAGGGGCGCCGGACTCGTTGGCAAAATAAACGAGATTGGATAGTAATTAGTGGCCATCTTGGCAATGGTAATGGTTGGTACACATTATCACTGAAATGTTTTTAATTCCCAGTATGTTTTCCTATGTATTACATTGTTTTAGTTTCCTGATAAAACATTCAGCCATTTGATTTTGCTGTTCAGGTTTGACCTTTACACTTTTCAAGAAAGTGTTTGGAGCCACCTCAAATTAATATATTTTCCTAAATCATAGAATAAGGTGACGTGAATTTTTTTCATTGTCATAATATGTAACTTTTTGCATATTTTATATACCATTGGACTTTTATAGTAGACTAAGTGTATGTTCTTTACTTCTTTCTGTAACTCTTCGGAATATTCATGCAGTATATCCAGCAGCTGTTTTCTAAATTCTTTGGATGAAAGGGATGTTGTAAAATTTTTACTGCATTCTATTTCACGTTATATTACCGTAAAAGAGTTGATAATTTTGCAGATGTAGGTGTTCCGTAAATTAACTTTTACTGTAAATGTTGCAACAAACGTTAAAGCATACATAACTCCATAAGTTTGGTACTCGTTTACATTTACTATACATGCATGAAATGTTTTTAATTTGTTGGTTCATCTTAACATTTAACATTATTTTTATATTTGCCTGGAGACATTCTGCAAACGAGACAGGCCTTGATTTTCCGTTCCAGAAGCTTGGCAATGTAATCATGCCTCAAGATATTTGAGTTATATATATATATATAGGGGCTTTGTATAAGTGTATATACAATAAAGTTATACAATAAACAGTACAGGCAGTCCTGGGTAGTCCTGTGCAGCAGAATCATTCTGTAAGAATGGGCATGTTTAGGGGATATATCCGTTTATTGTTTAGTTTGATTAGTATGAAATATTATTCGTTTGTTGTTTCCGTTTGAAAGATCGAAGACCTTGATTCTTGAACTCAACACTTTAGATTAGTTAACGTTGACTGATTTGATTAGTTTGGGCTGATCACGTGTACAGATTTGGTTGCATGGGTGTATGTTTTATTAGTTTCTTCTGATGGTTTAATTTGAGAGCGACTTGCGAATATTTATCGATTTATAAAACATTCTTTTATGTATTTTAACATTAGTTTCGCCTGTGAAAGCTCACAAGCTTAAAATGAATTACCATTATATTATAACGGGAAAAAGCACAGGAAAGTCTATACCATTTAATTGCGTACCTCAAGTTAACGATCAACCCGAACTAAATAGAAATAACGTGCATGAAAACCAAAGGCAAAGTTGCCATAACGGTTTGAAAGAAACGTTTGAAAGTGAAACTTATAGCTATACTGTACATATATTATTTACATTAATCTTTCAATTTCATTTACCAATAACAAGTAAACATTTTTTGCATCTTCGGAAGAAACAGGCGTTTCTATTCCTTGCTCCGTCATGATAATATCTGCTAGCTGCAAAAATTCCTGTGAACAGTCGCCCTCAGCCGATTCACTGCAACAAAGTTCCTCGGCAAGATCTAGCTCATCCAGATTAACATTAACTTTTAGGTTTCTATGTCCTTGCAATTCCGGTAATAAAAACAAAACATCAGGTCGTCCAGCAGGCACTAACTGATTTTTTGACGGACGTATGCGGTGTGTGTTCCATAGTCTCGCTGCTCGATTTAGCTCCTGCCGGATAATTGGCATGTAACAGAACTTCAGACACTCTTGATGTATTATATTGGCGTCACAATACAAGCCAGTGATTCTTAAACTTTTGAAATGATCCATCCACCACTGTGCACAGCTCTTTCGCAATTGGCCCCACCATGCCTCAATTCGTTGATTAGAGGTAGATTTTCCATACATAAAAGACTTTTGTCCAGACAGTCCATCTGCGCAATCGCGTCGTAAAAATCGTTGTGCTGCAGCAACGCGAACATTTTCTGTCCCACAGTCTGCACGGACAACCCTAGGAACTCCTTCAATTTGGCGTATACAATTGATGAAATATTTGACAATGACACGAGGGTTTTTGTTCGTAACCCCTACTTCTAGCCACATTATACGCCTGCTATAGCCATCAATGCAGCCGTGGATGGAAAATCCGAATGGCTTAAGTTTATCGTAGCCGTCTATGTGCCAGATAAAATTCGGTCCCGGTACACTATACTGCCTTCTTTTCAGTCGATGTTTCAGCCGCGATTCCACACCAGCAGGATCAATTACTTTGAGGGCCAGTCGAACAGTCTCTCGAGGGACAACGAGTTCGTGATCTTCACGTAATCTTTGCCACATTGATCTGTATCCAATTCCCCTTCCATTACCTTCTAATTCTTGTTCTATTGCACCAATAACATCCGTTAAAGGACTTGGTGTACCCCTACGCACCAACCCTCTCCTTGCGAGTATACGCTTCAACCGACTAAGACTGAGATTGATGCCATGGGTGGCTAACAAACAGGCAAGAATTTCACATCTACTAAAGCCAAGTTTAAAGTAATTTTCAATCAAATCGTCGCGTAGAGTGTTGCTATTATCCTGCAAAGCCGGCAAATAGGATGGTAAAACGGCCTCCAAAGGCAAAGGATACCAGAGAACAAACAGCCAGAGAGAAATAAGGAAACGCATGTTCAGCAGTTCGAGCCGTTTGAATGGGTTGATATTTTAAATATTACACCACTCGCTTGAATGTCAACACTTAACTGGCAACTGGCAATTGTCAACTTAACTGGCAATTGTCAACTTAACTGTCAACTTAACTGACAATTGTCAACTTAACTGACAATTGTCAACTTAACTGTCAACTTAACTGACAATTGTCAACTTAACTGACAATTGTCAACTTAACTGTCAACTTAATTGGCAATTGTCAACTTAACTGGCAACTGTCAACTTAACTGGCAACTGTCAACTTAACTGGCAATTGTCAACTTAACTGGCAACTTAACTGGCAATTGTCAACTTAACTGGCAATTGTCAAGACAATAAAATTTGCTGCAGCATGAGCCGTCTGGGGCTCCGTAGCAATATCATTACGATGTTTGGATGTTTAAAACTGTTAGTGGTGCCATTAATTCCGCGAGAAGAATGAAATGTTCTCCTGCTAGATCACTAAATGCTAAGGTGTTTAATCCGGGTTATTGGAAAAAACAACATCGTCTATTGATTGATGCTGTTCGTCAGTTTGGTTTTCCCTCAGTTTTTGTTACCATTAACCCTTATGAGTGGTCTTTTCCATTTCCCCAATGGCTTAAAACTATCCGAAATTTAAGTTGTTGCGGTCCGAGTAATTTAGCAGGATTGGAGACTCTTCATATTGCACATATTCTGTCTCAAGTCGTTCGTAGTTATTTGTGTGGATCAAATAACAATAAATGGAGCAAGCATGTGTTTAATTACAATAATATTGCAGGTACATCCAGTATTCACACGTATTTTTATCGCTTTGAGTTTCAAGAACGTGGAACTGTTCACTTGCATCTATTAGTATGGCTTAAAAACACGAAGTATATTCAGCACGATTTAATTCGTGGAGACATCCCATACGAAGATACTGAGATGGCTTTTCTTGTTAGGAAATTGCAGCCTGCAGATAGAGGTTCTCTTCCACTTAATGAGAAACCTACTAGTGTTAACTAATTAGTGTCCCATGTTAGAAGTCTTCATGACGTTTTTCATATGTGGCGAAGACAAGTTTTTACATGTATGGATTTTTTGCCCCTGAAACAGTTACCCAGTGCATTACACCTTGATCATTTTCAAACGGCTATTGTTTCTTGTATTATGAATTGTATTGATAGCCGCAATAACTACTTGATGTCGTGTAATCAGTATTACGATTGTTCCAGTGATGAAAGGGATGAAAGCGATATTGAAGAAGACGAACCAGAAGATTTTCCTACACGTGGAGGAACATCTTCGGCTACTGAGTGTGACTGGCGCAAGTTTATACTAATAACTGGTAAAGCTGGTACAGGGAAGTCACGTTTTAAAAGATGTGATTAACAAATGTCTCGACCTTGAAATGAACATCTTAGTTGCATGTCCAACGACGATGCTATCAGGTCATTATCGTGACTTGTACCAATCGGACATCACCTGTGACACCGTGCACAGCGCATTTACATTCCCGGTGGGTGGTACTGAGCAACCTAGGGTAAACTGGAATATTTGTAGTTATGATTTAGTTATCGTGGAAGAAATATCGATGGTCTCGAAGCGAATTATGGAGCATGTTATTCGAACGATGTCGGAAGTGACCGTCAGGCCTCTTGTTGTTATGGCTGGTGACAATCAGCAGCAAAGTCGTTGAGAATATTTTTAATGAGAAGTCATTTCATTCTTTGGTAAAGCATTTTCAGTTAGTCAAGCAATATCGGGTGATTGATGCTGAGTATCAGCGGTTTCTTGACCACATACGTTATTGGAAACCTTCGCAAAAATTGCTCGATGAAGTTCAACAGGGTAAAGTTGTTTGTGATGAAGGTGAACCAAGTGATGAAGATATACACTGTAGCTGGACAATTTCTTGAGGATCCCCATGCGCACATTCTAACTGTTTCTAGACGTGCTACTATTCGTGTCAATAATGTTGTGATCAGATCCATATTCAGTGAGACCAATGCACTAGCTACTGTCCAGTGTGATTTCGAGATGGATCCTATTCCTATTTATAGGAATATGCGGGTGGTCATTACACAGAATAGAGACAAATCAAATGGTATTGTCAACGGGCAGGACGCCGTAGTGCACTGTGTTCAGAATGCTACAGTATTTTTGAAGTTGCCCAACGATAAAATCGTGCACGTTTATCCAGTGATGACCATTGACCAGGAGAACAGATCGTTTACTTGTTATCCTTTTACACCGTCATATGCTCTTACTATGTGCAAAGCTCAAGGTCAAAACTTGAATAAAGTTATTCTTTGGTTTGATAGTAACATAGTTGCCCCAGGATGTGCGTACGTCTCTCTTTCTCGAGTAAAGCGTGGAGACGATTTAATTTTAATAACACCCATGACTAGTGAACATTGTCATCTGGTTAGAATTGCATGACATGAGTATTTATGATTATGGAAATGAGCCAGCCAAAGTAATCAAGCTGTCTCACTAGATACTAGTGCTCTTATAATAAGTTTACTTACCTACAGTATATTAGCCTAAGGGACTCAACACTCCCCTGGTTCATTCTGTATAAACACCCTTAAAATAGAACTTGCTATATATTTTATTTATTTTACATATTATTAAACTACAGAATATTGATTTGATGTTTTGTGTGACGAGTTTATCATTTTTTAAATTTTTGTAACCTCTTTATTTAGTATTTTAATAATTGATTGGATGTTGTACATATAATTATAATAAAAATTATCTTCTGCGTAATCTTAAATATTCAGAACATTGTAACTTTATTCTACGTATCGCTATGGTATGTGAAAAGTGGAAGTATTCCATGATGTCATGCCCAAAAATACTTTTGCACTGTTGAACATTCTGCATACTTTTCTCTTTTCATTGGAAGACTTACTGTATAGGCAGTAGGCCAGATTAGGAAAATTTGTCTTGTTTTAAGTGAAAATGTTAGGGGAAATACAGTAGTGTAGAAAAAAATAAGTGACACATATTGTCATATTTCCCAAACATCCCACCATCAAGTGATTCAAGTCGATGGGCTAAGTGTAAAATGTTCAGTTGAATATCTTTAAAAATACGGTTCCAGACAAAGAATATTTTATTACCTTATATATTCATGTTTTGTTACTTTTTATACATGTATATATAGTGATCATCATGAATTTCCCAGAAGAGCTGGTAGACCAAAAATTACAATTCCAAAAGATCAGTTAGAAAATCTTCTCAAGTTAAAAATCCCAATTGCCACCATTGCAAAGCAGTTTGATGTGTCCAGAGGCCTTGTTTACAGAAGTAGTTTGGATGAACTCAATGACCTGCTCAGGTCCTTGACAGATATGGAAAGCATGCTTGCCTACAGGCAGGTTGTTAGATTTGTTGGGCAGCACATGCTTGCCATGGATAATTTAACAAAACAAGGCTCCAGTGCAAACCCATGCATAAGAAACCAGGAATTGTTTATAAATATTCTTTTATTTACATGTATATTTTGATATCTACATGTACTATTATTTAGGAATTATGTTATGAAAAAAGGACTATGTAATTAATAAATACAATACAGTACTATAAGTGAATTCAGTTGTACTGTAGTTCTGTACAAGAACTAATTGTGCTATTTAAATTTTTATCTCCTCGAAATTCAAAGCCAAGTCAACCACTCCTATCCTATGGAACTTCCAAGTAGACTTAATCACCTCTCTTGGAAATTCCATGGTTTCTCAGCAAGGGGGTATGTGAACAAAAATTTGAAAAAACTGTATTTAAAGAACTATTGGGCTATTATGGACAATATTATGGTAGCCGAGGGCTGATGTCCACTAAACATAGATGTATATGTGTGAAGTGAAGTAATACCATGATCGCCTAGGATTCTTTCGTTTTCCGAGGGAGTTGTAAACCTCGTATTTCCTTCATCGCTCATGCAAGAGGGAAATTTATCCTTTGTCTTAATCCTTCTAATTTTCCCATGCATGTTGATGAGGGAAAATTAGAAGACAAAGAAATTCTTCATCTTCCCACTTGCATATATTTTCCCTCATCAACATGCACGGGAAGATTAGATGCAACTTCTCTGATCAACCGTGTAAATTTCCTGTTGGTAAGTAAGATTCTCAAAGTTTTCCTCGGCGATCATAATAATTATTACAAACTAATAACATGACTTGAGGGAAATTAGCGATTAAATTTCCCCTTTGCCTCGGGAAGATTTGTAAAAGTCCTCGGGCCTGCGGCCCTCAGACTTTCACAAATCTTCCCGCGGTGGCGGGGAAATTTAATCACTAATTTCCCTCAAGTCATGTTATTATAATAAATTTATTTTTTCAACTAGTTTATTAAAATAATATTTAACTAGTTTGACAAGAAAATGAATTTACTTCAATAATTAGCACATTATGTGTATAAGTGGACATCAGACAAGCTACAGAACTATAATTATTGTGCCGTTTTGAATGAACTACTACCAGGATAATTTCTTAATACATTAAAAACACACAAAACAACACATGGTCTGAAATAGAAAGTTTATTATTATTATTATTATTATTATTATTATTATACTGTATAGGCTAAAAACAAAATAGAACACCTTAGTTCAGTTGTAAACACAAACATTTCAGTTACAATCCTATGGTCTTGTACTAGAGGTTTTCAGTTCATAGACACTAATGGATAATAAAAAGTATGGCAAGTGCCAACTATGCTACCCCAAATGTTGGGGAGTTAAGAATAGCATCATTCATATATAACTTAAAAGTTTCAAACTCCAGCTCACCATCACATGATGAATGCAAAGGCAGAAACAGTACATTGCCACAGGTATTACTTCTGGGCCGAACATCGTTCCAAAACTGGATCGTTGGTTTTGGGTGAAACCCAAGAGGAGGGGCTCTATCAGCTCCTGTTGCAAAAATTAAGATTGTGGGTAATGTCACACCCAAACCAGTTTCCTCACATTCTAAAAAAGGCAAACAAATTGAATATGTATGATGGGTAATAATAATTAAAGAAAACTGAGATAAGGAAATAATGCAATAATCTTCAAGAGACAAAAGTTGGGTTTCTTCCCCCTTTTAATTAAGGAAGCAAAATGTGTAATATATACTTCTGCATTACTCTACTCCGGACAACAGTGATGATCCCTAATGTTGGTGAAACAGAATTTGTCCAGTGCTCGGACACAAAAGGGTTGCAACTGCTTGGCAGTGTCCCAGGGAGGGGGTGGTCATTGCTAGAACTGACAGATGTATTAACTCTTTCCAAGCCAAATGGGCATTTTTGTGCATTTCATTTCTGTTAATGCCAGACATATTTTAGGTATTTGAGTCTAGGATTGCTTCGAACAATGCCAAAATCATTAATTTCATTTACCACCCATAGAAATTTCTGAAAAATTTTAATGAAATAAAATGTAACATTACATGTTGTCTGAGAATGTATTGTACATAAAGTACTGTGATAATAAAAATAGTGCCCAGCAAATAATTTGTAGAAGTGCCATCACGATGGCGCCATGAATTATTAATTTTACTGGACACTAATTTTTATTACCAGAATACAATTCCCACCTGGTAACTCAATCGCAGCAATACAGTACATACTGTAACATAAAACAATACACAGCTATATTATCACCTGTTGTAGTATGTTCTTGATCTCAGGATCTTGTACATCATCAATAGAAGGTGGGCAATTACTTTCACCATAGGCAAGGAAATCATAAACACACGGTGCAAGGCAATTTCCAGCATCCCCACCATTACACAACGAAATTGCTAACAGTTTACCGCAAAGGTAATACAAATTTCTTCTCTTTGCTGAAAAAAGTATACAAAATACAGTATATTAAAAATATATTAATCACTGTACTGGTATTATTTATTATGCATTTCAAGATTTATGCATATACTGTACTGTACTGTACTGTACTGTACTGTACTGTACTGTACTGTACTGTACTGTACTGTACTGTACTGTACTGTACTGTACTGTACTGTACTGTACTGTACTGTACTGTACTGTACTGTACTGTACTGTACTGTACTGTACTGTACTGTACTGTACTGTACTGTACTGTACTGTACTGTACTGTACTGTACTGTACTGTACTGTACTGTACTGTACTGTACTGTACTGTACTGTACTGTACTGTACTGTACTGTACTGTACTGTACTGTACTGTACCTTCTTGATTTAACACAAGCACTTTCCTGTCATCTGGTCCCCCAAACGCATTTGATAGGAATGCATCATTTACAGCTAGACGGAGAAACTCCCTTGTTGGACCACCAAGGTCTACTGCCCCTTCGCTTGACCCAAGTTCATCTGCAAATTTAACAGAAAGGGGAAGGGATGCCTGAAATTTGGACCTTCCAATTTTCTTGATACCATCCGCAAACACGTGATTACGGCGAACATTTATTAGATTCTTGGACACCTCAACATCCGATGGTTGTCCCACCATTACTTTTGAAACATGTTCTCTAAGAACATCCTCGATAGTTTCACTTTCTTCAATGGAACAGCTGTAGGAAAATGTAATTATGACAATGAAAAAATAATTGAGTTATTGCTAGAATCTATAATATAATTATGCCATGCACACTGATAAACATTGTTATGTACAGCAAATTAACAACTCACTCACTTTTGTTGAATGATTAAACTGTTTGCTATTGCACTCTGTATCTCTTCATCATTTTCATCATCACTCACTTCAATTGGGTTCAATGCAAGCAAACCTAGGTAGGAACTACAAAAGTAATTAAACAACCAAGGTTATATACAGTATTAAGTCAGTTCATATTTTTCCAATTATTATTTTTTAAGTTTCCATTTATAATGATTACTGTATAATTAATTAATTAATTGTCAGTTGATGGCTGGTTATAGGCCAATTAAATTAAACTAAATTAATACCTTTATTCTTTTACTACATATTTGTATTTTAATCTGGCTAATGCCAGGTAGTTGTCAAGTCCAGAAGTAAAAGGTTAATTAATCTGTCTCATTAACCCTTTCACTAAGTAGACTTTTTAGTATATTACTCTGGCTAACGCCAGATGATTCTACTCGTCAAGGGATTAAGTCTTTTATTTTTTATATTTTTTTCTGTGTATTTTTAACATCCTGATTCTTGTGCATGCACACAAATCATCTAATGTAAGACTTCCAATACAGTCTTCAAATTGCCAATTAACACATGGCCATAACAGTTTAAGTCTAAAGATGCTACTGTAGTTGATATTTCCCATTAAACTGTGTACTACTCAAACCAGTAGAGCGAGACATAGACGAATCATTCATCGCTTCCAAAGCAAGTCAGTCCTTAACCATGGATCAATTTCAAGGCAATCACATGATGTGTAAGTGAGACTACACCCATGTATATAAAATAGCACATGATTGCTTTGAAATTGATCTGCAGTTAACTAAACTGTTGCTTCGGAAGTGATGAAGAAATTGTCTACACGTATGTCTCGCTTTACTGGTTTGAGTAATATTTGTAAAGTTTATTATTATGAAATACCTGTATGATGTGCTCTCTCCACTGGATGTGGGAACAGAAGTGGGAAGGGTGGTAGATGGAGGGGTGGTAGATGGTTCATTTCAGGTTGGCATTAATGGTGAGCTAGCATCATATGGAATAAGATCCGCATCATCTTCATCCTACACATATAGTTAAAAATTAATGGAAACACCTATCAGAAAATACATGTATATAATTATAGGGGTATAAAGGGGGGCAACCATCTGGACCATTCAAAAAATCAGTGGCAATTAATAATACTTGGCCCTGTGTCAGGTAGGAGTGACACAATGCAAATAATGATCAAAATTCAGCCCGTGGCACTGAGTCATCTGCAACTAGCAGTAGCTGTACAGTATTTGGGGGGGGGGGTAGGGTGCATAAGAACTTGATGGTACTGTACCTCTAGCTCTTGGTGTTCATCAACATTTTTTAAAGGGTTAATTTTGGCCATCACATACAGGCATCCCTGGGAGGACAGTGATACAACTTCAGGTGCATTCCAACAAAATGTTAGAGATGTTTTTGGAATTGACAGCTTTTTTGTCCCAGGTAATAATACTAAATAATATCAAAAAATTAATTTTACAGTGTACAGTCACTGTTGTACAATTAAATATAAAATTGCATATTTTAAACTGTCCAACCCTAATGCTTAAGGAATCTGCATTGTGTCTATGTTGCAGCTAAGACAAACAATACAACTACAATGCTACAGCCATTCAGTTATTTATACAGTACTGTAATTACATAATTTATTATAAACATTGACTACCTTAAAAAGTCAAATGACAGATTTTCCCCAGCAGGAAGGTTGAATGCTCCAGCAAAAACACTGGAAATTTCTTGGATAACATCCACAGCTTTCCAAGCTGAATTAATGGAAACTTTTCCAATGAGCCCCATCTCAAACAAATGAGCCCTTTTAGCTCCTCTTGGTATTGGGATATCTGCTGTTTTATCCTCAAGGGGCAAAAGGCACACCACATCCTTTGTGTATATTTTTGATGCCTTAGGCTGGCATGCACTTGATCGTTTCCTTTTTGATCCAGCCTGTAGCACTCCTCCAAGAATTGTTGGCAGAGGACCCTGTTGGCAAAATAAAACATAATATGAATTTATTCTCTAGAGGTAGAGTAAGTTTGTGTACATACTAAAACATAGCTTCTGCTAGACATGATTACAGATAGTTGTCTCATATAATACCCACCCACTTTTGTGGGTGTGCTTTTAGAGACACAAATGCAAACCAAAATCCCCCAGAATAGTCCTAACAGAAACTAATATTAACTTTCCTAATAGAAATCATGAAAATGAATGAATATTCTACAATCATAGGAGATTTACCTGATCCAATGAAAGATGCATAATCAGCACAAATTCAAATTATTTTTGAAAAAAATCATTGATTTCATAAAAAATACTGTACACAAATCATGTAATTTAAGTCAGGTAAATCCCTTTTATTAATATCACATATTACTACAATATAATATACAGTATTATTCTCACCATTCTAATATTTGTTGATTGAAGAAGTGGTTGCAACTGTTGTGTTGGGTGTGGTGTTGTGTTTTGTCTGTTCAACTGGACACAATTAAAGAGCATGGAATATAAAAATGAAATTGTAATTAGTAAAATTAATATTTTAGTAGATTAACATAAGAAGAACTGCATGAGGAATAAATAGTAGGCAACTTGCACTAATTAAGAGGTCATGTGATCTCAATCTTCTTAAAATGGTACAGTAGATATAGTATTACAGTATAGCCATAGAAGCTGAAGCATTGAGTTTGGAATTTTGGTTTTCAAGACTTCCATTGTCCATGGAGAAAATAACAATATTGTTATTAGTCACATGACTAAGATAAGTTTTTAATGCACGCACAAATATCCTTCAAAAGCACGTTTTTACATTAAAACCACAAAACACTTTTAAGGAGCTGGTTTAATCATAGTTTTAATATTATTGCTCATGTAAAGTTTTAGCAGGCAATGTGACATTTCGTGATGGTTTTTATTTTTAATTAGGCCTCCGTAAAATGTTGGATGATAAATAATTTGTCATCCAACATGGTGGCCAAAACCATTAAAATGTGTTTTGATCATGCTACACATTATTCATTCGTGGAATTCCTGGTAAAACGTGGCATGCACGCTTTCATATTGTTTCTTTACCTGTTTCTTGTGGTTTGAGTGTAAAGATTTGCTTTTGAAGATGATTTTATTACTACATAAAAAATTATTTTGGTCATGTTACCAGCTACAATATTGCCATTTCAATAAGGTATTAAGGTAAAAGGTCCAAAGTGTAATAAATGTAAGCTTGTACAATGCATGATTTTCTGGGGTTGTAATCGTATGCCTATGAGGATAGAGGTCATTTGACATCTTAGTGTCAGTCGACTATTGACTGGATAGTCTGGCTACAAAGCATATCCACAAAGTCTGCAATAATTTTCTGGACAAAAAAATTAAAGGCATTTTATAATATTTTTGTAGAAATTATGTTCCACAATAATAAAATAATAACAAAACAATAATAAAATGCTTATAGTATTGGAACTTACACGTGAAGAACTTTGGAAAGGTAGCTGAGATTGTCTCTGTTGCTGCTACGTGCATATTAAAGAGAAGATATAAAATATAGTATTAAATTAATATTCTATTATTAATAGCTATATAAAAAGATTTCTGTGACTGATATTAAAGTAGACAATATTGAAAATGTCTCACCGTTTGACTAGTACCACTACCAGGGCTGGAACGACTTGCCTGGACTGGAGTCTACAACGCCACAAACATACATCAAAAGAGAACGTACAGCTACAGTATTCCTTCAACCCACATGTTTAAACATAAATTATACCAACGTTCCCACACAAACAATGCTACTCGACAAAAATGAATAAATGAATAATAAATTAGCTATAAACAGAAATGGTCAGTCAAGAACACTTATTTCACTAAAAGGTGTACTTGCCTCTAAAAGGTGTACTTGCCTCTATCTCGCCAAGAGTTCGAGTTATCGCTCTCCCGATCGCTTCGGTCAATGTCCTTGTCAACTCACTTGTGTTCGAACCGCTCGCCATGTTGAAGAACGAAGAAACGCGCCAAAATTAGGCGCCAAGCGGTCAAGTCCCCCCCTGAGAAGTGAAAGCCACGTGTTCCTTACGTCATTTGGCGTGCCGAGTGTTCAGAAATTATTTTGGTTATTTGATATAACCAATTTAAATCATGACAAGAAATTGGTTATTTGATATAACCAAATTAAATAATGACAGAAAAATTGGTTATTTGAAATAACCAACTTATGGCGTGTTGGTTATTTGATATAACCAATTTAAATCATGACAGAAAAATTGGTTATTTGAAATAACCAACTGATGGCGTGTTGGTTATTTGATATAACCAATTTAAATCATGACAGAAAAATTGGTTATTTGAAATAACCAATTCATGTTGTGTTGGTTATTTGATATAACCAACTCATAATATCGCAGCCAGTTTGGTTATTTCATATAACCAAACAAATCAGTGGGAAAATGACAACATTAATGCTAAATAATAAATGAACACTTGGCACCCCATAAAAGACAGGTAAAATTAATTAGTAGATGACAGTAAACACAGGAGGCAGCTGACACTGAAGCATTAAGACTTGTACCAGTAGTCATCTAGAACTCGATATACTGGAAGCGATGTATGTGTGCAAGTCATTGTAACTGCCTAGGATTGTTTCTTGATACAGTATATGCACAACGAAAATGGTTATGGGTTACAGTTTGCATTGTGCATGTTATATATCAAGAAACTGCTTGTGCCTTGGGTCGTTGGTCCCTAGACTGGTGTCTTGTGTTCTATTCAGGAATATTCACGCGACGTTTGCAAGTTGCTGAAGCCAAATTGACAATCAGTCATTCCAGAAAACATCCACACCTTCGCCATGCAGGAAATTTTAAATTGACCACCTGCCTCCTTCGGATGTCCTAGTACATTTTACTATTATCAGAACTAGATTTAACCCCCTCCCCTTGCTGGATGGCACAAATTTCCTCTGATCTTTTCTGGAATGACCCAATCAACATTGCAATGTTGCAGTGCAATACTGCAAAGTGGCATGCAAGAGAACATCCGCTTTGACTGTAATAAATGCAAAACCCCTTGCCTGCTAAGTAGACATAAAAGACAGTACAATCCTGAAATTATATCACACGTATATGTTTCTTGCCAAACATCTACCCTAACAGCAAAAGAGAGGACAGGGACTGCTGTACCATATTTGACTAGGTTGGCCTTTACTTGCAATAATCAAGATATCATTGCAGTTATAGATGATGCTGGGTGGATTATACGAACAGTGTGACTATAAGTACAATCGAAATATGGTATAGTAGGTTAATACTGCCGAAACAGAGAACGTGAGTGGTCTAACGTTTCGAGCGAAGGCCCTTCGTCAGAGAAAAACGTAAAGAGTAAAACAAACAACGAGCTTATATACGCGAGATAACCACGTGATAAAAATTAGCCAATCAGATAAAGGTAACCAAGACAAACTAATAATGAGATTCAAAAGAATAAGCCAATCAGAGCAAAGTAACAATAACAAATAAATAATGAGATGCGAAAGCCATTTGCTATTCTCACCATCGATAAGTAAAAAAAGGAGAGTAAAGAATGGAGAAGTAAAGTGAAAACATTGTTTATGTCTGTCTGCCCTTGCTAATACAAAAACAGCATCTTCAGAAGTGTTAAATAAAAGAAAAACGTTCGTTGAGTCCATGAGGATGAATGGTTCCAATTTTGAAAATGAGACGCTTTTCCTGTCGTTTGCGGCTATGATTACCACCGGAAATGGGTGAGATAGCACAAACTTTCATGTCAGAAATATGATGGTTGACACTATTAAAATGTCAGGCAACAGGCTTGTCAACATCATTGTTCCTCACAGAACGAAGATGTTCAGCAAACCTGTCAGATAAACGTCTGCCAGTTTCACCAATGTAGAGCGTGCAGCATTTATTGCAAGAAATGCAGTAAATGAGGTTGGAAGAGGTGCATGTGAAATTATGCCGAATGGTGAAATTAGATTTGGGTCCTGAAATTAATGTGGCAGGGTCAAGAAACGAACAAGTGTAGCATCGTGTGCGAGGACAAGAAGTAGTACCCACAGGTGCCTGTAGATTTTCTCTAAGGGCACTGTATACCAAATTCGTCCTCGGTATACACTCACGCACAAACTTGAAACATTGCGTTGTGATTTATAAAGTATTTAATAAAGAAAATAAACAAAAAGGTCTCACAACATCACTGAGAATCACAAGTCTCTCTTGAAGTGAAATTGACAAGTTTTTTTCGGTCTCGTGATTGTACACGTGACCCCGACCCGTGTCCGGGGGGGTGCTAATCAGGACACACTCCCCTATAAAAATGTAAAGTTTTTCATTTTTATACACTAAAGTAAATTAATTGTTTGAACTCAATTGTCCTCTTCGGCTAATAGTGTTATCTTTGCTTTGGCATTCTTAGCAGCTTCTCTTACACTTCGAACTCTTGGAATGTTTCCATTCAAAACGACTTCGTTACCGTTTACTTCATGTGCTGCTGCTTTGATCTCTAACGGGCAAATAAGTTGGAGTGGACGCTCGATATTGTTTCCCTTGTGTGAGATAATAACTCCTCGAACGATCCCATCCTTTCCCTTGACGTGCTTTATCACCTTCCCTTTCATCCATTGTCCTCTATTCTTCTCTTCTCCTAGAATAAGTACGATCTCCCCCAAGTCCGGTACCTCGGATCTTTCTCTCTGTATTCGGTGGGATTCCATTAAACTGTGGATATATTCTTTCTTCCACCGCGTCCAAACATGCTGTCGAGCAACGTTTAGTCTTTTTTCGAACTTTCCCACTTCTTCTTCCTCAAATTCTTCGAAATCTTCATCAAAGGTGTGAGAATTCTGACCCCACATGACGATGTTTGGTGTCAGTACTCGGTCTTCACCCAGCTTGCTCTCAACATACGTTAATGGTCTGTTGTTTAGGTGTCTCTCGATGTCCATCACCACCGTCTCTAATTGTTCAAAGGTAAGGTAAGTCTTACCTATGGTCTTGTACAACGTCTTCTTGATTTCTTTGATCAGTCGCTCATACATGCCACCCCACCACGGAGATTTGGCTAAATTAAACTGCCATGTTATTTCTTGCCCTGCCAAGAAATCTTGTATCTTCTCACTCTTTCGAATCTTCTTTATCCAAATGGCGGTGGCTCTAAAGGTTGCGGCGTTGTCCGACACTATTCGTTGTGGTCTTGTCCTTCTTGTGATGAATGCGTTGAGTTCCTTTGGAACTCTTCTGCGGTTTGCGATTTCGTTAGTTCTAAATGCACTGCTCGCGATGTTGCACATATAAAAACGAGAACATAAGCTTTTCCTTCTTTTCCTTTCACTGCGTACTTGAGTGGCCCGGCGAAATCTATCCCGGTATGTTGAAATGGTCGGCTAACTTCTGTACGGAACTTTGGTAACGAAGCTGTCGTGGTTGCTCCATACGGCTTGGCTGAATACACTTTGCAAATGTTGCAGTTTCGTATTTGCTTCTTAACACGGGCTCTAAGGTGTGGTATCCACCAGTCATCTCTCAGGCTTGCCATCGTATGCGCTACTCCTAAATGGTTGTTTTGTTCGCGGACATGTCGGATTAGTTTTTCGGCTAGAAGATTATCTTCTAAGTACGTAGGCGTGTAATTTTGGATTCTTCCATGGCATTTCAGGATTCCTGTATCTTCGTCTTTCACCAACTTGAAGCTGGGGGTTTCTAGGTTTTCTGGAATTCCTCCCTTGGCACTTTTTCACCCAGTGGTTTCTCGCTGCGATGATTTCTTCGCTTGTTAGGGGCCCAGATCTTTTCTTGATCTTTCGTAGTTTGGCGAGGCTGTTGTGCATAAATCGTAAAGCCCAGGCTGTAATTCTTAGAGTGTTCCAATATGGCTTTCGTTCTAACAGGTCGCTCCATTCATCTGTAATAGCTCTGGCGGCATAGGAAGCTTCTTTTACTGGCTTTTGTTCTTCAATTGCTTTAGGCGTCTGCTTCAATTCTGGTTGTTCAGGCCAATCTTCTTTCTTCAAAATCCAGTCTGGACCAGTAAACCATCCCTTGTTTTCCATTCTATCGATTGAAGCTCCCCTACTTCCGAGATCCGCAAGATTCTTCTCTGTCGGGCAGTATTTCCAGTTGACTTCGGTATCCTTGGTAGTTTCAGCGATTTTCCTCACCCGGTTGGCAACAAATACTTTCCACGGACGTTCTGGTTTTGTAATCCAGTACAACGCAACCATACTGTCCATCCATATTGTCACCGAGGATATTGTCCACTGCTTCAGTGCTTGACAGACATTTTTCACCATGTTGGCTGCCATATGGCCGCTGATTAACTCCAAACGAGCGATAGAGGTGTTGCGCTTGGATATTCTCGACTTGGACGTTAAGATTCCCTTGACTGTTCCTGTTTCGGACTCTACTGCTGCAATGGTTACTGTGGAACAGGCTAGGTTGCTTGCATCAGCAAATTGGTGGATATGGATTCCCCTCGTTCTTCTACACTCCTTTGTAATACTTCTCGGAACTCGTACGTTTCTCAGTTGTCCTGTCCATCTGAACCATTTTGACTTCAAGGCAGGCGAGACTTCTTCATCCCATCCTTTTCTTTCCTCACACACTTCTCGGTAAAGATGTTTCCCCTCTGCCAAGGTTGGTGATAGAAGACCCAACGGATCGTAAATGCTCCCCAGTTGGCTCAGCACTGTCTTCTTGGTCACTGGTCTGTTTGGAGGAAACACAGGAACTTCAAGTTCTAATGTGTCTTGTCTCTTGTCCCAGCGGTGTCCCAGTATCTTTCCTGGATTTGGCATGTCACACCCATCTAGTGCTTCGACGTTTGATTCCCATTTGTGAATAGGGAATTTGGCATCTTCCATGATCTTTGTTGCTTCCACTTTGAACTTGTCCAATCCCTCGATGTCACTGCTGGTTTTCATTAGGTTGTCGACATAGGTGTTCTCTCTCAGGGCTTGAACGGTTTCCTCAAACTCTGGTGGTTGTTGATTGTAGTGGTACTGTAGTGTCGCACCAAGGATAAAGGGGCTCGCTTCAGCACCAAAGGGGACTCTTGCAAATCGAAAATTTTCTTGTATGCCATTGAAATTGAACAGAAACCGAAAAGCATCTCGATCTTCTTCTTTTATACCGATTTGATGGAATGCTTTCTTAATATCTGCGAGCAAGAGGTTTGTTGACATCCTGGCTCTGATCATGATGTCCCACAGGTGCGGCTGAAGAGGAGGTCCAGTATGCATACACTCGTTAATGCTGCTTGCTAGGGGGTGAGGCTTCGCAATAGCATCAAACACCATTCGAACCTTTGTAGTTGCTGCATCTCTCCTGACCACAGGTTTGTGGGGCGTGTAAAAGACTCGTTGTCCAGTCTGTGTTGGTGGCACTCTCTCGATGATATTGGACTCCAACTGTTCACCAATAATTGCTTGGTACTCTGTGCACAGCTCTTTGTCTTGGTTCAACTTCCTTTCAACATTGACCAATCTCTTCTTGCTTTGAACGAGATTTGTTTCACTCAGGTGACTTCTGGCTATCCATGGGATGTTTACCTCGTATCTACCGTCCTCACTTCTCACAATGTTCTCATTTAACTCTGAGTAGACTTCTTGCTGATCATTTTCCTTTCGGTCTTCAATTCCAAGAACATCAAGACTGTACAGCCTCTCGTAATCTGAATCTTCCTTGGTAAACAGGCATTTGTTAGATGGGTAGTCTCCTCCATGTATGACCCAACCAAATGTGGTCCCTTCGACAATTGGTTCTCCTTCCTTTCCCTTGAATACTTCTTCAGTCTTCATCTTGCAATACAGGTTGTCTCCGATTATCAGGTCGATTGGATACTCATTATCCTTCTTCATGTAGAACTGTTTGTTCTTGGCATGTTCGTATTTCTTAATCAACTTATTCATGTCTGGTCTCCTCACGGTTGTAAAGTTGGGCATCGTTGATCCTGTAACTTCGCATGTCTCCACTTGCTTTCCATCCACCGATTCTATTCCAACAGAGTATATTGGCAATGACTGCTTCTTCATCCCATTTACTGTAACGATTTGTCTGACCTCATGACGAATTGGAGACAGCTTCATGTTTTTGATAGCTTTGCTTGATATAAAATTCCTCCCTGAGCCAGTGTCGAGGTAGGCCCAGAGTGTTTCTCCTTTTATTCTCACAGGAATGATGGCTGGCAATGATTCTTCGGCATCAGAAGGGGTATACCCAGTAAGAACAGCATTCCCATCTAGCACCTTCTCACAGAGACTAGTGTGGTGTCTCCCTTTACATTTCAGGCAATTTCTACTTCTACAGTCATTCCCTCGATGACCAGCAACACCACAGTTGAAGCAAAGCT
This sequence comes from Corallium rubrum, assembly GCA_964035015.1. NCBI lineage: Eukaryota > Metazoa > Cnidaria > Anthozoa > Scleralcyonacea > Coralliidae > Corallium > Corallium rubrum. The sequence continues at coordinate 236,738 of CAXIUP010000185.1, read as the reverse complement.
TATTTGCAACGAAAAAAGCTTTGCGTTTCTCCCTTGTATCTTGGATTTTACAGGAATCAGGCCAATGATTTCCCTCGCAGAATATGCATTTCTTCTCTTTTGGTTTTCCATTTCCCTTCTGAGTATACCACTGTCAATCCTTCTTGGTACTGTCATTCTTAGATGAATCTTCTACCTTGTTTCTTCTTAACCACTGCTGAAGACTCTCGAGGAACTCTTTCATACTCCATTTCTCCCAACTGTCGTCAGTTCGTACAAGATCTGATCTAATGTGTGGTAACTTGTTGAGTGTTGACATCACAAATCCTTTTAACATGTCTGCTTCTTCTAATGTTTCCAATGCATCATAATTTCGACTTACTTTCTCGTAGAATTCCTTCACTTGCTCGTAGTTTGATCCCTTCACAACTTGTAAGCTAATAATAGCCTCCATATGAGCACTCACAACCAAGGTAGTATGTCCATAGTCTTTCTTTAGTCTGTCCCATGCAGTGTTGTACCCGTGTGTACTTGGTTTTAGATTGCTAATCTTTTCTCTTACCTTCGTGTTGACCATCTCTAGTAGGTACCCGTATTTCTCCTCGTCACTTATTGGTTTGCTATGTACTTGAGTTGCAAACATGTTCTCGAATCTTATCCAATCTGTTGGCGTACCATTAAATGGCGAAATTTTCAATTTTGGCAATTTCGCTTGAGTCGACTTCGCTTGTGCTTCCAATTCAAGTTTCTGCTCGGTTGCCTTGATCTCAGCTCGTAATCTCTCCTGCCAAATTTGTCGCTCTTGTGCTAACTTCTCTTGTCTTAATCTCTCCTCTCGTTCTTCTTGTCTGGCACGAATCTCCTCTTGTTGTTGTTCTGCTCTATGTTGTTGTCGCGTTTCCGCTTCGATAATTTGTTGTTCTTCTTTTCGTTTGATCTCCTGTTGTCGCTCTTGCAAGGCCTTTGTTATCTTTTCTTTCTCTTCGATCAACGGTGCGTAACTCAACTTTACTTCTTTCTTCCATTGTCTAACACTTCTTGGTGAAATATCAAGCTCGATTTTCATTTCTTGAGTACGCGATATTAACTCCGACAATCTCTCGTTGATTTTGGTTGTCCTTTGCTCCACAATATTCATCTCTTCGTAGTCATTTGATGCTAGTAACTCTTCTGTCTGGTCCAAGTAAAATGTCAGTTTTGAAATCTCCTTTTTAATGTCGCTTTCCAATCGTTGAACGCCTTCATTTCTCGGCCCTTCGTCTGCTGTTTGTCTCGACTCGTTTTCATCCATGGTTTTAAATCTCTGACTCTGGTTATAATCCTGGTCACGGCACCACTATATACCAAATTCGTCCTCGGTATACACTCACGCACGAACTTGAAACATTGCGTTGTGATTTATAAAGTATTTAATAAAGAAAATAAACAAAAAGGTCTCACAACATCATTGAGAAACACAAGTCTCTCTCGAAGTGAAATTGACAAGTTTTTTTCGGCCTCGTGATTGTACACGTGACCCCGACCCGTGTCCGGGGGGTGCTAATCAGGACAACTGCGTACTAAACTATCCCGAATGTTTTTATTGCGTCGAAAAGAGATCAAAGGGTTATCAGTGAAAATGGCAGATGTTTCAGGGTCATTCTTTAAGATGTGAAAATTACGGCTAATGATATCCTTAACTTTATAGTTGAAAGGATGAAATGTGAGAACTAGTGGAGTTCTATTATCAGAAAGTCTTTCCGGAAGTTGTTTTAAAGTGTCCGGACGGGAATACTGGAAGCTTTATGAATGGCGGAGTCTAATAGGTGGTTAGGATAGCCACGTTTGACAAAAAAGGATCTCATTTCCAAAGATTTGGTCTCAAAATCTTTATCATCACTGCATAGGCGGCGAAGTCGCAGAAATTGAGAATATGGGATGGATTGTTTAGTGTGGTTGGGATGAGATGATGAAAATAGAAGGTAGCTGTGTGAGTCGGTAGGCCTGTAGGAAACAGAAGTCGTGAGCGCATTACCACTAATCGACACCAAAACATCAAGGAATGACACACTGGTTTCACTGATTTCCCATGTGAATTTGAGTGCTGGATGGAAATCATTAACATAATTGATAAATTTCTCTAAATTCACACGTGGGCATGATGCTGTTCCTAAACAGTCATCTATGTACCTCCCGAGGAAATCAGGAAGTGGTCCAGTATATTTCAACATAACCAACAAATAAGTTTGCGTAACTAGGGCCCATTTTGGTACCCATAGCAACTCCACTTATTTGTTGGTAATGTTCGCCATCAAAAGAAAAATTATTGAGGGTGAGTACGAGTTCTGCCAAGCGAAGTATTGTAGAAGTGGAAGGTTCTAAAATGGTGCGTTTGTTGAAGAAAAACTTCAGAGCTTCAAGACCATCACGATGAGGAATAACAGTGTAAAGGGACTTGACATCCATGGTGAAAATATATTTGTTGGGATCAGTGAAATGTATTTGATCAAAAATCTGTAGGGCATGTTTTGTATCTTTGATATAAGAAGGCAATAAAAACGCAATAAAAACATTCGGGATAGTTTAGTACGCAGTGCCCTTAGAGAAAATCTACAGGCACCTGTGGGTACTACTTCTTGTTCTCGCACACGATGCTACACATGTTCCTTTCTTGACCCTGCCACATTAATTTCAGGACCAAATCTAATTTCACCATTCGGCATAATTCCACATGCACCTCTTCCAACCTCATTTACTGCATTTCTTGCAATAAATGCTGCATGCTCTACAATGGTGAAACTGGCAGACGTTTATCTGACAGGTTTGCTGAACATCTTCGTTCTGTAAGGAACAATGATGTTGACAAGCCTGTTGCCCGACATTTTAATAGTGTCAACCATCATATTTCTGACATGAAAGTTTGTGCTATCTCACCCATTTCCGGTGGTAATCATAGCCGCAAACGACAGGAAAAGCGTCTCATTTTCAAAATTGGAACCATTCATCCTCATGGACTCAACCCACGTTTTTCTTTTATTTAACACTTCTGAAGATGCTGTTTTTGTATTAGCAAGGGCAGACATAAACAGTGTTTTCACTTTACTTCTCCATTCTTTACTCGCGTATATAAGACCGTTGTTTGTTTTACTCTGACGTTTCTCTCTGACGAAGGGCCTTCGCTCGAAACGTTAGACCACTCACGTTCTCTGTTTCGGCAGTATTAACCTACTATACCATATTTCGACTGTTGTTTCAACACTGCCTACGCAGCACACTACTTTTATTGACTATAAGTACTCCTGTTCAGACTATAAGTGTTTTACAGACTACACAGTTTAATGGCCAGCTTACTGCATCAGTCATTTGTGACAGGATAAAGTGTAAAAAAATCTTCCATGGTAAATTATGCATCCTTAGTTCAATTACATTGTGAATTTATTTTGTCCTTTGAATTAATCCTCACCACCATCATCTTTGCATATTTTGCAAGTGGTTGTATTTCTTGTAATATTTCATAAACGAGTGCGAGTGTTTTACCAGGGTTTCCAAACACGCGAGAACAATTGAATCACGAGGCTGTTCACCAAGCGATTTTTATAATTGTTCTCGAGAGTTTGTAAAACACGAAAGGCAATGAAAACACGAGGCCGGTACGGCCAAGTGGTTTTTGTTGTCTTGAGTGTTTTACAAACTCGAGATAACAATTATAAAAATCGCGCGGTGAACAGTCGAGTGAATTCAATTGTTCTCAAGTGTTTGGAAACCCTGGTAAAACGCGAGCCACGAGTTTATGAAATAACTTCTCAGTTGACAATAGTCTATTGTTGTAGAATTCCCTAATTAGATGGCGTGCTATTATATAACCTAACCTAACTTAATTGGTTTCTGTGTTGAGTTTTGCATTTATAATTTAGAATTGTGGTAATAATACAGTTTTCTTTGTTTTGACCGTTTTTATAATTTAGAAATGTTGTAATGTACGCTTTTTATTGTTTAAAGCGTTTATTATCTAATTTCCTAATTATTAATTCAATTTTTCGTTTATTCCCGGGGTTTCGCAACTCACGCACGTGACGAAATACGTGTTTTGGATTGGCTAATTAGCTCTTGAATTATTCATGAATTTGAGAAGTAAAACATAAGATGTAATTATGTGTGACTGGAGTGGAATGTGTCAGTGTCAGTTGTGTCATGTAGCTCTGTATCAAAACTCATGAATAAAAGGGTTCATGTTGTACTTTCAAATCAATATTCTCTGAGAACTCGTCATACAACGACAATCTGCTTTTTCTGCATGTCATGATAGCAAGAACCAAATATCACAGAAGTCACCCTTTCTCTAAACTAAAACTAAAGTAAACTCTGCCACCATGTTAAATGTCCTGTTTATGTCAGAACCTTGACGTATGCAAATTGCAAAGTTAAGAAAGAGGCAAATCAGCACTCTTAATAGCCATGTAAATTACATAACAAAGTGAGTAGTTAAAAACCAGATGGATTTTACATAATGTATGATACATGATAAAATTTAGTTTAGTGATCATACGGTACACATATACAAGACAAATGATGACACCACAGCTGAAACTGTCTTGCTGTGTGAAGTGAACACGTTCAACACATGGCCAAAACTGCGAATGCCAACCAGTCTTCTTGTCTGCAATTTCACTGAAATAAATAAATAAATGAAAGTAAATGAAAATTGACTGAAAATACCAGTTAAGATTATCTGTCTTTGTTTAGCTGTCAATCTAAGAACTCTTCAGGCTGGTTTTCATTTGCCTAACTTGGAATCATTGGAAACAGCATAAGATTAATGAAAACCGCCATCTCTGCGAGTACCGCCGATCATTGTACAAATGTAAAAAATTTGTTTGCAATCATTGATAATAGTCACAAACAAACTACAATCGGTAGTTTTCATCAGTCTTATCCAGCCTCCGATGCTCCCCGGCAATCACAGGTAATGGCTGTGGTAAAATTTTGCCGTTGAATTACGACAAATGAAAGCCAGTCTAGCAGTTCTTAGCCAACTTGGAATATTACTAAAACAGTAGTTAACTCACCTTATCTTATCATTCAGGGCCATAACATCTGCATTAGTTTTGAAATCAATTATTCTAGGCTTCTGGCCATTCATTGGGTCCAAGAATAATCGGATTTTATGAGATTTCTTTAGTACCTTTACGAAGAGTACATATACTATTAGTACATAAAGTAAAAATCAGTTCACTGCTACTCATACTGTACAGTATATTGTACATTTCACAAACCTTCATAGCATATAAAATGCTGTATTTACTTATTGTATTTTGATTGATTGAAGTTTGTCTTTTGGATTGTCGCCTCAATCAAGAGCAGCGTTGCCACTTGTTAAAATTCATTGAAAATTGATTCTATGGTGTGTTTCAACCTTGCACAACAGGCTTACTGTCACCATTTCACTTTATTTTTATTTTTGGGGCATGAATAAAAAGAACAGTTTACTGTAATTGCAGTGCTCACCAGTAATGTCCAATGCATTCCATTTTCGTTGATAGCTATGAATGTTTTGGAAACAGATGCAAAATTCTGACCAGACCAAAGCAAACGTGTGCTAGATTCACGTTTTGCAATAGCTGCCAAAGTTGCATTTGCAGCGAAAACATCATACTCCAAACTAAATTTCCACAAACCTGCTTCCAGCAACTGGAATGAGAATAACTTTGGATTTAATCATTTGTACGTTATTAACCAAACATGATCAGTCCGTGGCAGGAAACGATTGTGTAACGTCTTGACGAGTACAGACTCAGACCACTGACCACTGACCAAGTAGCATGTCAAGACTTTTGACACTACTATAGGTGGCACACCCGAGTAAGAAATAGTAAAGAATGAAACCCTTGAAATATTTAGAAGTGATATTTGTAACCCTATTATGGTGGTATGCTATGAAGCTTCCAGAAAGTAGGTTGATTCTAAATACACTTTGCACGATATTATTGTGCAAGTCTGACCTTATCTATAAGGTAGCCTAGATGGAATCGTTTCAAAGACATCGTTTCTGAGCAACCTCGTACCCAGGCTCTTTGCTCGGCACTCCAAACTCGCTGGAGCAGAGACCCTGGTTCGTTGTGGTCATGTAACTGCCCAGAATCTGGGCAGTAAAATAATTCTTAATGAGGGAGGGGTGGTAGCTCAAAAGTGTTGTCACTGCTCTGCGGGAGTTCTTTGGAGTGATTATCTAAAAGCGCGCTATAAAAACAGACCAGCTGTCAATACATGAATTTTGTCTGGCCGTTTTGTTCGGTTTCTTTTTTGTTGCTGTTAATCATGTCACAATTAAATCATATTATCCTTTACGATCGCGATGGCTACTCCAAAGAAGACTTACACGAAAACTAATTTTAGCTCATCGTCTTGCAGACTGTGTCTGTCGATTGGCGATTTAAGCCATAGAAAGAGGTTCTTTTCTCCTGCTTGCTCGTCTGTACTTCGCATTGCTGAAGCGCTTTACAGTGAAGTATTTTCCCAAGAGGAAGGTTTACCGACTCTCATATGCAGGCCCTGTTCGAGGCGTTTAAACAATATCGAAGACTTCGTGAAGTTAATTAAGAACAGCCAAGCAACTTTGCAAGAAAACACGAAGGTTAAACAATGTTTGAGATCTTCTGCCGAAAAACCTCCAGGCAAGACAATGGCTTATGGAGAGAAAGCGAAAAGAATGATTGCTTTTGATGAAGTCACTAGCACCACAAGGTCGAAGCCGAAGGTAAATATCACTCATAGTCATTAGGCAGTAGACTGCGGTTTTAACAGTATTATAAAAGATTTTGTACTTGGGTACTTTACTTTTGAGCGGTTGTACCATTTTCTTAAAATTTATTATTCGACAGTTTTGTTGACAATATTTGTTTAAGACTGATTTTATAGTGCTACATGAACTTTGATTTTGAGGTAAACAACAGTATAAAAATAACTTAAATTAGTTTCTTGCATGGCTTCCAAAACTTAGAATGGTCGTATATGTTGTAAAATTTTAGTTCAAATCATCTTACAGTGCCCAGAAACTCTCAAAAATTAACCTATTTTATGTCATTGAAAAACATAATTTAAACCTGCACATCAGTATATCCTTCCTTTAATATTGTTATAGGTTTTATCAAAGTTTAATTAAAATATTATCGATTTCTTTTTTCACTCTGATCAAACCAAGATATTTGAAAAACAGTCAACTGGTAACGGCTTCATTATCTAGCAATATATCGGATGATGGTCTAGAAAGTCAGGTAGGTTGAACGCTATTAGATCTACTGTATTAAATTGCTTCTAATTAGTTTTAATATGTTACACCGACGGTATCTTTTAGCGATGATTTTAACGCAACATGTTTATTATATCGCAATAAAATTTTGATAGAAATCGTTCATAAATTTATGCATAGTTGCACTTGCACGATCTACATGTATTTTGTTGCGGCTACATGTTTGCTTTTAAAATCCTAGTTAAAACTAAAAGTCGTTCATGAGTGTAAAAATAACATTATTATTATTATTATTATTATTAATCATTTGAAAAAGAAGGGTGACATCTTTACCAGCATGGGTATTATCAACGATGGCCCTCACAAAATTATATACAACTAATGATAACTAATCTATTTACAGTTTTTTAAAATACAATTACATCAACTACTAATGATAACTAATCTATTTACAGTTTTTTTAAAAATACAATTACATCGAGTTACAATTACATCGGACAACATGTTTACATTTATTGCAGGACAGGTCCTCTAGATGATCAACCTCATCAACCATTGTCAGAAAAAATTCTTTCAGTTTGTATTTGAATGTGGTATAAGAATAATTTTCAATTTCTTTTAGGTATATTGGAAGCGAATTATAGAGAGTAGCTCCGCTGTAGGTTATTTTAGATTTGGATTTTTCGGTTTTTACTTTTTCTACTTTAATATCAGTTTGTGAAGACCGTGTTGAAATATTAATTACACCATTAGTCTTTTGGAACAATAGTGATACCTCTACAGGTGCCATTTTCTTTAATGCACAAAAAACCAACAATATTTTTTTCATTTTGATAATACTATAAATGGGTAACCATTTTAGTTGACGAAATAGGTTTACTGATGGTGTATCATAGGATACTCCATATATTATACATGCTGCTCTCTTTTGAAGTTTTAATATGTCATGCAAAAGTTCATTTGAACAATTGCCCCAAAGTGTTGAGCAGTATAATAAAGGAGGATAAATTAATGCAGAATAATATGTTTTTCGTGCTTCAATCGGTAAATAATCTCTAACTCTTTTCAATAAATATAATCGACTTGATATTATTTTGTGGATATAGGAAACATGTGGCTCCCATGAGGATTAAAATAATTATTTTCTGTCATCCAGGTTTATCCTATTTACAGAGACCAACTTACAGATGTTGAACTACATAAACTTGTATGCGTCGTCCAAAGAAAAAATGTTCGGCAAATTGTGGATACTATTTTTGAGATGGAAATATTGTCGTCCAGAGTAAAGCAAGTATTGTTTGGTTGCCTAAACAACGAGTTAAAGAATGTCTGTCGCCACGAAGATCTGTCGGCTGTTGATGAAGTGCAAAGAGAAGTATCTATTCTTCAGAACAGGGACTACAAGTCACTAAAAAGTTTAACCTGGGATGCAGTTTGGCAAGAGTTGGAAAAAAGATGCCCCTTAACCCTTGGCGTTATTTCCTTTCCGTTATTTATGGAAACTATCGAATCGAAAAAAAAATTCCAGTTGCTTGTTTGATATACAGCTTGGCCGCTTTTGCTAGGAATCCTAAGATGAGCCGACTGCAAAGGATTAACACTATGCCTTTGACGGAAGGAAATACAAGCAGCATGGTAGGTTTTTTTAGCAATGTACACTAGTATGTAGTGGTGTAAGTCTAGAGTTCTTCACATGTATTAAATTCACATGAAAAGTTCTTCGATCGAGTGTAAAACAACGCCTTTATAATAAAATTGTTTTTGATGTAATATATCAACAACGAGTTTGAGTGTTTCATCAGGGGATCCAAACACGAGAAAACATGATGAAAGCACGAGGCCGAAGGCCGAGTGGTTTTATTGTTTTCGAGTGTTTGGATTCCCCTGATGAAACACGATAAACGAGTTGTTGATATGGCATCTTAATCGAGTGATTTCAATGAAAAATACAATTAAAATAAACCCTCATGAGATTTTATTCATGAGTGTGTGTAAAATTTATTCATACAGCAACTTGTTTGTTTTGCATCGATAATTAAGATCTTAAGAATTAGATGAAAACCGGTTTTCAACTTTTCATCTAATATCTGGAGTGGTATACGATTTTAGCGTGTTCTCCTGGCGTATCCAACGTCAATCAGGTGATTGAATGGACTATTGTAATTGGCTGATTATCTCATGAATTATTAATGAGTTTGAGATGGGTACTAGAAAAACCAACTATAAGCTTTTTACTTCAAATTTTAATATAGAGACACAAAGCTTTAAGCAGTAGTCTATAGTCAGCTGCTCACTAAGAGGTTATCAAATATCAATAAAAAAGCACTTTTTCATAGTTAAAAAACGTTTTTATATTAACTAGCTAATTTAATAACTGACATATATATCTCAGTCCTCATGGGCACAGCTATCTTAAATTTAATGTCATAAAATGGCTGCATTTATAAAACCTATTTGCTCAAAGATTACAAGGATCCCTTTAATTGCCCCTTCACTTTGCCAACTTTATCAATTATTTTTATCAACTGATTTCACATCAATTTGCCAACACATCGCATTTTGCTTCTGCATAATACCAATTATTAATAATATAGCAATAAAAAATAGCATACTGTCAGACATTAGCTTTTGCATAATCTGATTGGCTGATCGAATCAACAATAATGGCTGAATGATTTTCCGGTTTAAACAAAGAAAAAATTCAAATTTTACTTGAAAGGTACAGAATAGATATCGAGTTTAGCTACTGTATATAATAAAACAATTATACCATTCTCTCTCATATATGAGCTGTCATTAGCCAACTCGGCACTTGGTGCCACTTTGGCCATATATGCCATTCAAGCTCATGGTATAATTGTTAACTGTATTGATTATTGTCCTGTGCATAGTATTCATCCCAGTCAAGTAATATGATCATTATCTTTTTTCAGTTAGTTGAAAGGTTTCACAAATATGGAATATGTCTTGGACCCATCAGAAAGTATAACATTATGGATGAAATAGGAGACCACCATTTAGATAATGCTGTTGAGCTGGTAAAAAAACCCAACCAGAAGTCTGTCATTGTCCTTGATAACATTAATTGGACTGTTCAAGTTCATGATGTTCGAGAAGATCACAAAAACCAAAGTGTGCATGCTGTTGCTTCCTGTTTAGTGTTCGATCGTGTTTCCAGTTCTAATTTCTCTGTTTTTCCTCCACTGGATAATGCTATTGAGAAGAGCAAACAAGCTATGAAACAAACTGATGGCGAGAAGAATGAACTAGAATAAGGTACCGTGCTTTAATTGCAAGAATTCTTGTAGAATTCTTCCCAGCTCTTCAACCATTTGCCAAGTTCATTGAAAGTCATCTCAAACATGAACATCAAGCAGAAGCAAAGCAAAAGTCTGTGGTAGTGAATCTTCCAATCATTATGAAGGATGAAAAGAAATACTCTGAGTGTATAGATATAATGGATCAACTAGAGTCCTGGGTAGAAGAGATCATGACAAGAGCTCATGAAAATCACTACCTTCTGCATCAAGTCTGTCCCATGAACCTCCTCAATCCCATCAACATCCTTCAACCCTTCAATTTCCCTCATCCATTCAATATCAATCATCCCATCAAACAGCCTCCACATCACCACAGCAAAGTGATCCAACACTAGGTGTTCATATTCCTTGTTTTGGAGATCAACTAACACGTGTAAGAATGGCTGGTGCTAAGACTCTGAGGGCTGGGGCTCACACTCCAAAAGATAGATTTGAGCACTTGTACCCTTTTCGAATTGTTCATTGGCATTGCAAGAAAAGCTACTTAAAGGTGAGAAACACATTATGTACAACTATTTTACGTCACAAATTGTTATTGTTCTGTAAATACTGGTCAAAAGTCCATTGTCTTAGCACTCACGCACTCACGCACTCACTCACGCACTCACGCACTCACTCACGCACTCACTCACGCACTCACTCACGCACTCACTCACGCACTCACTCACTCACTCACTCACGCACTCACGCACTCACGCACTCACGCACTCACTCACGCACGCACTCACGCACTCACTCACGCACTCACTCACTCACGCACTCACTCACGCACTCACTCACGCACTCACTCACGCACTCACTCACGCACTCACTCACGCACTCACTCACTCACTCACGCACTCACTCACGCACGCACGCACGCACGCACGCACGCACGCACGCGCGCACGCGCTCCGCACGCGCTCACGCGCTCACGCGCTCACTCACTCACTCACTCACTCACTCACTCACTCACTCACTCACTCACTCACTCACTCACTCACTCACTCACTCACTCACTCACTCACTCACTCACTCACTCACTCACTCACTCACTCACTCACTTAGCTATAAATAAATAAATAAATAAAAGTAAATAAAGAAATAGAAAAAAAATAAATAAGAATAAATACATGAATGAATGAATGAATGAATGAATGAATGAATGAATGAATGAATGAATGAATGAATGAATGAATGAATGAATGAATGAATGAATGAATGAATGAATGAATGAATGAATGAATGAATGAATGAATGAATGAATGAATGAATGAATGAAGAGATGAATATTCCTTTTTGTAACATAGTGGGTTCCTTTTTGTAACATTTGGGGTTACAAAAAGGAACACCGGGTTCCTTTTTGTAACATGGGTTCCTTTTTGCAACATGGCATGTTCCTTTTTGTAACATAGCATGTTCCTTTATGATATACATATATATATATGATATATATATATATGATATATATATATATATGATATATATGATATATATGATATATATATATATATATATATATATGATTATATATATCAACCTCGTTCCCAGGGCCTTTTGAAATTGGCTGGGCGGGAGAATATGGAGGGTAATCACCGCCAAAATTAATAAATGAATTTTGTATTTCAATTGCTGGATTTTGTTATTTGTTCCATGCTTTATGATATTGCAGCGTTGAATTTTGATATTAAAGGATTGAATTTTGATGTTCGCAATTCGCATTTGCACTTCTGTTTGCGCATTCTGTCCTTAAGCATTCCATTGTGATGACGTAACATTATGCGTGACCCTTGGAATACAATTTTTGACTTTTAATTAATATACACTTGTTGACTGGCGCCGAGGGAAACATCGAGTTTTACCGACCCGAAGGTTTCAACGTCACCCGAGGGGTTTAGCCCGAGGGTGACATTGATTCCTGAGGGACCGTAAAACTCGATGTTTCTGGAGGCAAAAGTCAACACGCGTTTTGTTATATATCAAAGACTTTTAAAATACAAAACTGCCTTGAAACTTGCAAACGGCGAAAAGACTTACCAAAACACTTTTACTTTGTCTTCGTAATTTCAATTCAAATCATTCAACTAAACAAATACACCAGACTCAACACTAAGAACAACTTTAAATTTATCCAAGTGTTTTTCAGACCTTCTTTGAAGATATGTATAGAAATTCTTTCTTTCGGAAAATGGACTACCGGTATTTCGTACCAAACAAGCTCGAAACAAGCTCGTGTTTTCAAAATGGCCGAAGAGTCCAAAGTTCTTGATCTGATGCAATAATCTGTATTCACGTGAACAACGCATGATTAAAACGACGTCAGGGGGAAACATTGCACTGTTTCCCTCTTCGTTGTTGACGTCAGAGGGAAACAGTGCAATGTTTCCCATGGCAGTGTTACGCGCACCGTAACAAGAATAGTTTTACTCGAGGAATTATATATACAAATTTATTAAAATTAAAGGAATATATAGATTAACAAAATATAGAATATATAACAATACAACTTATAACTAAAAGTTCAAACTTATCTGTCGTGACACAGCTAAATGTACTCTTGACAAACTGTCTTTAAGCTCGTCGCCGTTTGCCAGATGATATTTCAATGAAATATATTGAATCTGTGACAGTAGTTCGTGATCAAATAGACGCGTTCTCAGCATAAACAATTAGAATGATCCACGATGCACAGCCAGATAACATATAGTTATAAAGTATATATCTTGCAAGTAGAACTCTTAAAATCAACCCACGAACTATCAACTGACAAGGCGCTCTTATATATAGGCAAAGCCTAAAGCTGCATTTAGCAAATTACATTATTATAGTGATGTCACTCTATTTGTACAATAGCCTGAGTAAGCAAATCTGTGTTGCAACAGTATGGTGCAATAATATATGATGTAACAATATAAAGATATACTAGAAATACATCAATGCAACAACCCCTCGCCCACTTTTTTAAACACCCCCCAAACACCCATCCACCCACCCCCTGATTGAAATAAGCACCCTTGATATACAGCCAATATAAAAACAAACAGATATAAACCTCAGGATAATTATAAAATTTATAGATAGGATATCACAGCAAAACTTAGATTTCATTAAATTCTTGTTGTAAAAAATATATTGTTTTTAGGAGGTTTCAAAAGGGTTTAATATTTTTAGCAAGCCTTTAAATAGCTTCCATATCCGTACATGTTTTGTACTTTTGCAAAGGCAGAATTAAACGTTAATAGCTCAAAAATAACATTTTTAACAGAGTCAGTAGAATCGGATTCCAGAAAGAAGTATTGAACAGACAATGTTTCAGTCGAAAATTTGGAAATACCGCCAAGAAAATCGGCAAAGCCCATGATTATTTTTAATAATAGTGCAAAGTCGTCAATGAAAAACCTCACGTCCACTTAAGCTTAAGGTAGTGTTTTAAGTTAGCTTTAGTTAAGCTGACATATGGTTTCGACGAGCACGAAAACGTGAACCTGTGTATTGTTTAGGTAAGCGAAAACTTGAAAGCAACATATAAAGGACAAGCCCAAGGTATACTGAAACTTTAAACTGATCTTGGCGTTTACAGAATATATAAATACTGATTCCAATCAGCAAAATAAATAAATACAAATACCCTACCGTTAACTTGATTTTGAGACCACTGATGTTGGTGTTTGGGTTCTTCAGGTTCTCTGGTTTCTCTTCAACATATATTAAACCGGCTGTTTGTCTTCTTCTTTTCTTCGCTGTTCCCTTTTAAGCTAAGTAGCTCCGGCTTCATTTCGTTTCGTTAAATGAAACCATTTTGTTTCGCAAAAGATGGAGATTTAGTTTTCTTCATAGCTAGTCACCAGTGTCCAACTATTCTTACCGCGTGACACCGTACCAAACATATATATAAATATATAAACTATTTACAGATTTCGTCTCCCTCGCTTTTTCTGCACGCGTGTAAAGTGGACTCCACGCATGTCGAGATTAGCACCCTCACCGGGCTCCGGGCCTTCGGCCCTACGCCCGGCTCGGGGATTATATTAACGTATTAAATGTCAATAAGATTAAAGTACTCAATGTCAAGGATGTTCGTAACGCGACCGTGTAACACCCTCCCCCTTAAAGAAGAAAGTTTTTAAAAAAAAGGAAAACTTTCGTTTCAATGTTTTTATGCCATAAGCATGTCCAGGTTACAATCTGGAGAGGCAGTCCGCAATCAAGTTGTCCTTCCCTTGATGTGTCGAATATCCAGGTTGTACTCCTGCAACAGCAAGCTCCAGCGCAAAAGTCTTTGATTTTTGTCTTTAATCTTGTGAAGAAACACCAACAGGTTGTGGTCGCTGAAAACAACCAAAGGTAAACTAGAAGAGGTCACGTAAACTTTAAAGTGTTGCAAAGCCAAAATCAACGACAATAGTTCTTTCTCGATGGTGGCGTAATTCTTTTGAGCTTTGCTAAGCTTTCGTGAGAAATAGCAAATAGGGTGATCGACACCATCAGAACATTCCTGTAAAAGCACGGCACCCACAGCAACGTCGCTAGCATCAACAGCCAGTTTGAACGGACGATCGAAGTCTGGAGCGGTTAAAACTGGAGCATTCACGAGCACAGCTTTCAACTTCTCAAACGCAACTTCACATTCAGCACTCCACTGGAACTTAACATTTTGGCTTAGCAAACGCGTTAGTGGTTCCGTAATACTTGAAAAATTCGGGCAGAACTTCCGATAATATCCAGCCATACCGAGAAAACGCATTAGTTGTTTCTTTGACACAGGCGTATGAAACTGTGCAATAGCGGAGATCTTAGCATCACTTCTCCTTGACCCACGACATGCCCCAAGTACGTTACTGTGGCACAACCGAATTCACTTTTCGCTAGATTAATCGTGAGCCTTGCTTGACTGAGCCGTTGGAAAAACAGTCTAATAATTGCCAAATGTTCCTCCCAAGTGTCGCTGTAAATGATCACATCATCGATATACGCTTGGCAGCCATCTATTTCAGAGACAATGCTATTGATGAGACGCTGAAACGTCGCTGGCGAATTTTTCATCCCGAACGGCATGACTTTATACTGGTAGAGGCCACTGTGTGTGACGAAGGCGGAAATTTCTTTTGCACGATCGATGAGGGGAACTTGCCAGCATCCTTTTAAAAGATCAAACTTCGTAACATATTTTGCATTTCCAATTCGGTCGATGCAGTCGTCCATCCGAGGGATAGGGAAAGTGTCAAACTTGGTCACATTGTTGACTTTCCGATAGTCCGTGCACATTCGATAACTACCGTCAGGTTTTGGTACCAAAATACAAGGAGAGCTCCAATTGCTTTTACTGGGTTCAATAAGATCGTTCTCTAAGAGATATTGAACTTCTTGTTGCAAGTACTTCTGCTTAGCTGGATTAAGCCGGTAAGGATGTTGTTTAATCGGCGAGGCGTCGTTAATTATATCCACGTCATGGTAAATCATATCGGTTCTCGATGGTACGTCTGGGAATAACTCCTTGTGTTCAGTCAAAATCTTCTTCAAATCTTCTTGATGAGGTGGCGGTAGATGTTTCAGTTTGTCATCCAAGTTGTTTAGAACGTCAGAGTTGTTTAGCTTTATTGTGTCTGACAGATCTGACTGTTGGCCTAACTCATTCTTAATGATCGTTTCCTTAGATGGTTCTACATGACTAACTACATTCACAGGTCGTTTATGGGTATTACCCCCTCTCAAAATAAGGCTTGATCATATTTATGTGACATAATTGTGTGGCTTTACGCCTATCGGGAGTAATCGCAACATAGTTTTCATCATTCTTTCTTTCCTTTATAACATAAGGCCCAAAATACCTAGCTTGTAACGGTTTTTCAGGTACGGGAAGCAAGGCAAGCACCTTAGCACCAGGCTCAAATTTTCGGTTAACAGATTTTTGGTCGTAACGATTTTTCATGATATCCTGAGCGTGCTTAAGGTTAGACTTAGCTAAATCACATGCTTTGGTAAGCCTGGTGCGAAAATCCGAAACATACTGTAGGAGGTTCAAAGAGTTGGCACTTCCGGACAAAAACTTTTCTTTCAGGAGTTTGAGGGGTCCCCTTACCGTGTGGCCGAAAACTAATTGAAATGGACTGAAACCAAGCGACTCCTGCACTGATTCACGGATGGCAAACAAAAGTAAATGGATACCATCATCCCAAGATTTCTCCGTGTCAAAACAATAGGTTTTAATCATAGTTTTTAACGTTTGGTGAAATCGCTCGATAGCGCCCTGACTTTCCAGATAAGCTGTTGACTTCTGTTCGATCCTTGATCGGATTGAACAGACTTAGGAAGGCCGAAAACAGTGAAAAATTTTGTCAAAGCCTTAATTATGGTTGGAGCTTTTATATCTCTCAAAGGAACGGCTTCTGGAAATCGTGTTGAAGCACACATGATAGTAAGCAAGTATTGATTACCGGATCTCGTTCTTGGTAAAGGACCGACACAATCGATAATAACTCTGCTAAATGGTTCTTCAAAGGCCGGAATTGGCTTAAGCGGAGCCTTTGGAATTACTTGATTTGGTTTGCCTATCATTTGACAAGTATGACATGATCTACAAAATGCCGCAATATCCTGTCTCATACAAGGCCAATAAAAATGATTTGAGATCTTGTGATAGGTTTTCTTAGTACCCAAATGTCCTGATAAAGGAGTCCCATGTGCTAAACTTAGTATCTCTGATTGATAAACTTTGGGAATTACAATTTGATATTTTACTGCCCACTCGTCTTCGGCTGAAACATCAGCTGGTCTCCACTTTCGAATCAAAACACCGTTTTTAACAAAGTAGCAAACGGGAATTTTGGAAATTTCACTCTCATCAACTGCTTTTTCAAAATAGGGCGAAATCGTTGGGTCTTTCAACTGTTCTGCGATAAGATTATTATTTTAAACAGGTTGAGATAAATTTTCATCATTTGAAAAGTTCTTATCAGAAGAATCAGATCCGCAACTGGTACTTATCTGATCATTTTCGAAAATGCTTGTAAGAAAAGTATCGGATAACTCAGTATCGTCTGTACTGAGCTCATTTTCGGCATCCCTCTTTTTACTCATAGCTCGAGTAACAGCACATGAGGGATATAAGGTCTTAATTTCTTGTGCCACCGGATCCGTAACTTGATCGAAACAAGGTTTACTCGCCACAATGGGATTTGTGACTACTTTATCGCCGGCAAGGTAATTTCCAAGCAGAAAATTAACACCTTCAAAAGGTAACGAAGACCTAACACCGACGGTAATGGGTCCGGAAATTAAATTTGACGACAAATGTACATTATGGAGCGGTACTGAAGTATAGTCTACGGAATCTACTCCTTTAATAAGAACATTTTCACCAGAAAATGATTCATCTGAAAACGGCAAAGTTTCTGCCAATATTAAAGATTGAGATGACCCAGTATCTCTCAATATCTTAACCGGAGTAGCTTGAGACAGATCACCATTTAGTGATATAAAACCATCATGAATGAATGGTTCAAAAATCTCCATAACAGAATCGGAATTTGCGTCAACTTTTGGTTTAAATTCATCAACGGGTTTAACGTCCTTAATCGGGTTACGCACGTCATTTTTTAATTGAGAAATACTCCGTTGAGAAATAATAAAGCCAGTTGGCTTCACGTCAGTTTGGCCCTGTTCAGCCTGTTGTCTGACCCTTTTTAAGCTTCGACAATCTGACATTACGTGCCCTCGAATTTTGCAATAGTTACAAATGGGGCTATTGGTGAAAGGTTTATCTTTCGTTGTTTGTCGATTTTGATTCCTGTTAGTTGAATTAAAGTCTTTGCCGGAATTTGTATTATGAGGTTTTTCACTTGAATTTTGAGTTGAACCTGCGTCGAAAGAACTTTTATTTCTAGGTAGAAAATGCTGGTTAGATTTCTCAACGAACGAAACTTTGTGTTAAAGAGTAATCGTCAGCCAAACGAGCCGCGTCCGCTAGAGTTTCCGCTTTTTGCTCATTAATAAAAGTTCGGATGTCACCATGAATGCAACGCTTAAATTCTTCGACTAAAGCCATGTCTCAAACGATCATGATCTTTATCAACTTTTTCAGATGTACACCAGCGATCAAATAATTGTTCCTTATTCCTAGCAAATTCTACATACGTTTGGTTGGTTTGTTTAACAGAATTTCGGAATTTTTGGCGGTAAGCTTCCGGGACCAGCTCGTACCCCTTAAGAATCAACTCTTTGACGCTATCGTAATCGGATGCCTGATCTACAGATAACTGAGTGTAAACATCGCGCGCTTTACCAATCAAAACACTTTGTAATAATAACGTCCAGTTATGTTTTGGCCATTTCAAATTTTCCGCCACTTTTCCAAATGCAAGAAGTACTTGTCCGCATCCCGCTCCTGAAAAGGGGGAACCAATCGAATGTGCTTGGTAACGTCAAATTCCGCACTAGGATTGGTTCTAGGATGACCTGATCCCAATTTTTCTTCTACTTCTAATTTTTTCATTTCTAGTTCATGCTGTAGTCTCTCTTTCCTTTCTCTCTCCTCTCGTTCTCGTTCTCGTTCGTGCTCTCTTTCCTCTCGTTCGCCGCGCTCTCTTTCCATTTGATATTCCAATTTTTTAAGTTCAAGTTCGTATTTGTATTTTTCTGACAGTTCTTGGTCAGCACTGACTATAGTAAGAGTCTCTAAGTCAGACTCATTGAACACTTTTTCCTTAACTAAATGTTCACTAATTATTTTACACAAATCTTCCTTTTTCATAGATACATTTACAGTTAAATTGTAATGTTTCCCCAACGAGACAAGGTCATCCTTTTTTAGCTTTAGAAATACTTCGTAATTTGGGTTTTGTAAAAACTGTTGTACATCAAACCTAGACATTTTAAAATTGAAAAATAATTCGATCGAAGGACTGAGTTCGATTTCCCGCCTGAGCCCCCAATTGTTACGCGCACCGTAACAAGAATAGTTTTACTCGAGGAATTATATATACAAATTTATTGAAATTAAAGGAACATATAGATTAACAAAATATATTAAATCTGTGACAGTAGTTCGTGATCAAATAGACGCGTTCTCAGCATAAACAATTAGAATGATCCACGATGCACAGCCAGATAACATATAGTTATAAAGTATATATCTTGCAAGTAGAACTCTTAAAATCAACCCACGAACTATCAACTGACAAGGCGCTCTTATATATAGGCAAAGCCTAAAGCTGCATTTAGCAAATTACATCATTATAGTTATGTCACTCTATTTGTACAATAGCCTGAGTAAGCAAATCTGTGTTGCAACAGTATGGTGCAATAATATATGATGTAACAATATAAAGATATATTATATTAACGTATTAAATGTCAATAAGATTAAAGTACTCAATGTCAAGGATGTTCGTAACGCGACCGCGTAACAGCAGAAAGAAACATTGAGTTTGTTGAACACGTGACCATGATTTGACCAATAGGATTTCATTATTGGCAAAGGAAAGTCTTTGGTATATAACAATGATAATTTATTTCCCGCAAATAATTTTAATGTTTCATGTAATGTGATCATATATTACAATATGGCGGAAAGAAGAGATCGTCAAGAGTTTTCAAATGTTCTTTGGAATTCTATTGTAAGCTGTATCGCAGATCTTGAAGGAAGCCCAAATCGAGACTACAGCATTTTTCGCATCGACTCGCTCTACCATACTACTCTAAGATTCGCCGAAGCGTTTGAATTTAGATGAATCTGTTATTAATTTAATTTCAGAAGCAAAGGACTTGCTCTTCGACAGCCATGTTGGTACAGAGTTTTTAAACACATTTATATGCCCACAATTATTCACCGGTCAGCCAGGACGCCCGAAATTTGAAATTCCAGAAGAGATTCTTCGCTTCTTGTTTGACAAGCGATTTACAGTCAAGAATACAGCGACTCTTCTTGGAAGTGAGTCAAAGAACCGTCAAAAGAAGGATGAATGAATTTGGTATACGCATAGGCAACTGTTATGCTGCCAACATTGGCGATCGTGACCTAGAGTCAATAATAAACAACATAGTTCGCGACTTTCCCAATGTTGGCTATAAACGAATGTCGGGATTGTTATTGTCCAGAGGGTTGCGAATCCAACAGAATAGAATCCGCGAAACGATGCGCAGAGTGGATCCTCATGGGACGTTGTTCCGAGCCCTGTCTCTAAGACGCGTGCATAGACGAAGATATCATGTATCCAGCCCACTATCACTTTTGTAATGATATACGACACTGATTGATTAACTGATTAACTATATATATATATATCTTTATAAGACCAATGTTCTGTAATCGGAGGCCAGATGATAATAGACACTGAATAAAGAAACACGAATCATAACATGGTGTCAGGCGGGAATAATATACAAACGAACAAAGCAAAGAAAGCGATATGAGCAAGTTAAATCCACCCAAAGAATTGCGTTTTGATGGTAACCTCAGCCAAAACTGGGAGCGCTGGAAAAAGGAATTCCAATTCTACATGACAGCTACGGAATCCAATGACAAAGGTGAAGATTTAAAAACTTCGAGACTTCTCACAGCAATTAGAGAACGAGCGCGAGAGATCTACTACACGTTTACTTTTGCTGAAGCAGCAGATTCCATGAAGCTAGAACCAGTTATAGCAAATGTTCTCATATAACCAAAGCGAAGGACAAAGCATTGATGACTACGGAACGCTAAAGGAGAGCCTGGTCAGAAACAGGATCGTCGCAGGAGTGAAAGAAAAGAAAGTTCAGGAAAGAATACTACGGGAGCCAGAATTAACATTAGACAAAGCCATAAACATCTGCCGAGCTGCTGAAGAAACAAAGAAGCAATCGGAAGAAGTCGAAAACGCCTCAAAATCAGATTGACCAACTACGTCAACGAAGAGGAAATGGGAAAGAGCATTACAAAGGTAAGCAAACTGAGTGAAGAAAACAAGAAGGTGAAAGAAAGGACTGTAGATATTGTGGTAGCCAACATGACAAAGGCAATAGGGGAGTTCAAGGTTTTTTTCGCCATATTGCAAGGGGTGCAAAACCATTGGGGCGAGCGCGCTGCCATGCCTATATATCCTTGCTAAAATCATGGCGAAACTCGCGAAGCAAGAAGGATATCGCTTCGGTTTTTGTCGAATTCGTCTTTAATTGTCGTTTGGATAGCTTTTCTGTGGTCTGGTATGTTCGTTATTTGATTTCAGACCATCTTCGCTGATAACCAACGCGTAGAAACGCTATAATACGAAAGTTTCCTCAACTGAGGGGTGGCTGCGCCATTGTGGCAGACACGGGACGCGGCTGTTTGTCTATTTTTATAGCAGAGACAAAACACCTCGCTGTGTAGTGGGGATACTGCGATAACAACAAACGTAGTCTATGTTGGGTGAAGAGGTATTATCTTAAAATTTTGGTCCTTAATAAGCGGCCAAATCACCAGATTTCGGCAGAAACTTGGCGTAAGCAAACATTTGTCTAGAATATCCGTATATCAGCCTTCAGTGCCATTGGTGTCAAATTTCCCAAATAAAATTGCTTCGTTCTTCAAAATAATTACACGTTTAATTCGACAAAAATACAATCAATATGTACGATTCTATCCTTATACTTAATAGTTAGACTTAAACTGTATTTAACTATATTTTGCCCTGTATATGCCAGTTAAGAACGTGTATATATAGAAGTAAACACATAACCCGAAACGTATCCCTTTCCGGTGAGGAGATATACATTATATAAATACACTTCATTTGATAACGAGAAAGAGGATATTTCAGACTTCAGATGACGAAGATGAACTCTGGTTACTTACTTTTGAAGTTCGAGTGATTTACAAGAGAGTTGGAGATAAAGTCTTACAATGCGTTGCTGAAATCGTCAGTCGACGTGCCCATCATAACAGCGCAGCCACCCCTCAGTTGAGGAAACTTTCGTATTATAGCGTTTCTACGCGTTGGTTATTAGCGATAATGGTCTAAAATCAAAGAACGAACATACCAGACCACAGAAAAGCTATCCAAACGACGATTAAATACGAATTCGACAAAAACCGAAGCGATATCCTTCTTGCTTCGCGAGTTTTGCCATGATTTTAACAAGGATATATAGGCATGGCCGCGTGCTCGCCCCAATGGTTTTGCACCCCTTGCAATATGGCGAAAAAAACCTTGAACTCCCCTATTGCCCTGCATCTGATAAAGTATGCAAAAAATGTGGAAAACGCAACCACTTTGCTAAAGTGTGCCTCTCAAAGCAAGTCGACGAAGTAAACCTGTCAAGTAGCAGACATTCTAGTGATTCCAGTGACGAAAGCATTGACGACAACTTCTTCGTTGACTCCGTCCAAAAAAGAAAAGAAACAACGAATTGCCAAACACAAGAAGAAACTACGCGATATCAAGTGGAGATGTGTGGCAAACAAGACAACCTGAAAGCTTGGACTGTATCAATTAACACCTCGAGTACAAAATAGATACCGGAGCACAAGCCAACGTAATTCCGCAAAACCTGTATCAACGCCTACCAAGAAAGCCAAGGCTACAACAAATGAAGGAGAAACTGTATGCGTATGATGGATCAGAAATTCCAGTAGTGGGTAAGTGCATTGTCCGCATGAAACCGAAAGGAACGAACGATTATCCTGTTCAGTTCTTTGTTGTACCAATTAAGTCTTCTGCAATTTTGGGACTTGAAACATGTCAACGCCTCAACCTCGTCAAACGTATATCGCAGATAAAACAACCGAGTAACAACATTCCGGAAGAATATTCAGATGTATTTGAAGATATTGGGTGTTTGTCTGGAGAACATCACATCAACTTGGCTCCAGAGGCCATTCCGGTGGTACACCCTCCGCGTAAAGTACCGTACCTATTGAAAGATAAGCTCAAGACCGAGCTTGATCGTATGGAAAGTAACGAAATCATCGACAAAGTAGATGAACCGACAGATTGGGTAAGTTCTCTGGTGATAGTCGAGAAACCCAACGGAAAGTTACGCATATGCCTCGATCCGCATGACCTAAACAAGGCAATAAAGAGAGAGCACTACCCAATGCGAAACGCTGAATCCATTATGGCAGAGATGGCTGACGCCAAGTTTTTCACCAAGTTAGATGCCTCTAGTGGTTATTGGCAGATAAAAGTCGACGAAGAAAGTTCGAAGATCCTCACGTTCAACACTCCATTCGGAAGATACAAATTCAAGCGACTTCCTTTTGGCATCCTAAGTGCAAGCGAAGTATTTCAAAAGAAGATAGTCGAGATAATCGACGGAATAAGTGGCTGCGCAAACATCCAAGATGACATAATCGTATGGGGAAGGACCAGAAACGAACTTGACTTTCGCGTATTGCAAACGTTAGAAAGAATCACCAAGTCTGGATTAAAGCTCAACAAGGAAAAATGCATCTTCGGAGTAACAGAGATGACCTTCCTTGGCCACATATTTTCAGACCACGGAGTAAAACCAGATCCTGCAAAGATCAAAGCGATAACGGACATGCCAACACCGACAAACAAGACCGAACTGCAGAGATTCTTGGGGATGGTTACATATCTCGGAAAGTTTATCCCAGACCTCTCGTCCAAGACAACAAGTTTACGTCAACTACTAGAATCAAGCGTTGAATGGCATTGGACCGAGCACCAAGACAAAGCTATCACACAGTTAAAGAAAGAAATATCGTCCAGCCCAACTCTCAAGTATTACGACCCTAAGTTAGAAACCATGGTATCAGTGGATGCATCAAAGTACGGACTGGGAGCTGTTCTACTGCAGAAGCACGAATCATGGGCCCCAGTAGCCTACGCCAGCAGATCCTTAACGAAGACTGAACAAAACTATGCACAAATTGAGAAAGAGACCCCGGCAATCGTATTTGGCACTCAACGATTCCATGATTACATATATGGCAAGCGTTTCACAGTTGAATCCGACCATAAGCCTCTACAACCAATCTTCTCAAAGCCAATTGCAAGTGCACCTCCACGAATCCAGCGATTCCGATTAAAACTCCAGAAATATGACATGAAGATACAGTTTACGCCTGGAAAGAACTTATCTATCGCTGATGCACTCTCAAGAGCGTATCTACCTCAACTGCCAGAAGACGAGCTCAATCTCGAGAGCCAGGTGCACATGGTTCTATCCAACCTACCGATATCAGACACGATGATGCACACATTTCAATTTGAAACCAGTAAAGACGAGGTACTACAGAAGCTACGAAATGTCATAATCGATGGATGGCCAGATACTAAGGCACAGCTGCCAAATGAACTAACACCATATTTCGCATTTCGACATGAAATTAGTGAAGCTAACGGTATCCTGATGCAAGGAGAACGAGTGATAGTACCATCAACCTTGAGAAAAGAAATGAAGCAGAGAATACACGAAGGCCACCTTGGAATAGAGAAGTGCAAGTGCAGAGCAAGAGAAACATTATTCTGGCCCGGAATAAACACAGAGCTAACCGAGATGATCCAAAGATGCAGCACATGTCAAGAACAACGCAAATATCAACAGAAGGAGCCTCTGATGCCACACATTCCTCCTACCAAGCCTTGGGAGAAAGTGGCAACCGACCTATTCAAATTCAAGAAGAACGACTATATAGTTGTGGTCGACTACTACTCCAACTACCCTGAGATTGCAAAGCTGGAAAGTACTACTAGCCAACAAATCATCGAGAAACTAAAATCCATATTCTCAAGACATGGTACACCGAACAAAGTAATGTTGGACAATGGCCCACAATACAGCAGCAAGGAGTTCAAAGAGTTCGCAAGAAAATGGGAATTCACACACATCACGTCAAGTCCAAAGTACCCAAAGTCAAACGGGATGGCAGAACGAGCACTGCAAACCATCAAACAACTCTTCAAGAAAGCTGCAAGGAATGGTGAAGACCCATACATAGCAGTTCAAGCACATCGAGCATGCCCTGATCCGAATGGTGGTCCATCACCCGCTGAACAACTGTTTGGAAGAAAGATTCGAACACGACTACCATCTTTCCAACCGTACAACCGGAAGTAGAATCAAATTAACGACCACTACCTACTGAAGAAAAGAGCCATTACTGAGAAACAAAAAGAATACCATGACAGAATTGCAAAGAAACATCTGCCGCTTCAACAAGGATCAACGAACGGTTCGAGTGAGCAAAGATGGTTCATGGCCAGTCAAGGCAAGAGTCATTGGACAAGACGAACATCCAAGATCCTACCAAGTTCAAACAGAAGAAGGAAGAACACTGAGACGGAACAGAAGAGATCTACTCCAAACCAAGGAACCATTTGTACCAGCCCGATTCGAAATCGATCCGCCCTCAGAACTACCTGAAAAGAATGAAACAATACAGTCTCAGACCTTGACTGAACGAAGCCAAAGCCCGAGAACAACAACAACAACAGCAACAACAACAACAATAACAATGAATCAAGAAAGACAACCAACAACCCAGCTAACACACAACGTTGTCACAACGTTGCTAGAAAGTTGTAGTTTGGTTAGGTCCGACCTAACGTTTAGATAACCTTTCCACAACGTTTGGTGAATAATCGGCAATGTCGTAACGTTTTAGCGACGTTGTGGCGACGTTGAAATACAACGTTATATTGCGACATTGTCACAACGTTGTGGCAACGTTAAACCAACGTAACAATACAACGTTATATCATGACGTTCGTGCAACGTTGTCGCAACGTTAAACCAACGTAGTAATACAACGTTATATCTTGACGTTCGTGCAACGTTGTGGCAACGTTCTACTGACATTGTAATACAACGTTATATCCGACGTTCATACGACGTTGGTGTAACGTTATACCAACATTGAAATACAACGTTATATCCTGACGTTCGTACAACGTTGTGGAAACGTTCTATCAATGTAGCAATACAACGTTATATTCTGACGTTTGTTTAACGTTGTGGCAACGTAGTTTAAACATCGATGGGAATGACGTAATCGTATTCAGACTTATCAAAACAACGTGGTGGCAACAACACAGTGATATAGCAATGCTGTGTTAGTCACTCGAGATCTCGCCATGTTACGTTCGATTTCACATAAACGTTTAATTTGAGGAGGATAAGTTACGATATCTGATATTCTACGATATCTGAACTTCGCAATAATACGGTATATTATTAATCTTTTGAATTAAGCTCTGTGTTGACCGCTGTTCGTATATGAGGTATATCCTATTTTCGTTTATTGATTGTTCTTCAGTTTTTATTTCGCGTGTGTTTGGAGTGCAGGGTAAGCCCGTTTTCGCAAACACATGATTTGATATAAGTGCTGTACGTACGTATTTCCTGTATTTTTTCTAATATTTTTTCTTCACAATCGAGTCGTGAACGAACAGGCAAAATCAATAATATGGCGTGTTCAGTTGTTAAAGGTTAATGACTAAAACTAAGCAAATTAATTAATCATACAATTAGGTATATATGCTATATGTAATATGAAAACGGTCTAAATTAAGAACGCAAGTTCAATCAATATAAAAGCATTTGTGAAAACGTTGTCGAAAGGTCACTGTTTAACGTTGTCACAACGTTGCTGATAAAACGTTGTCAGAACGTTGTCAAAACGTCGCTGTTTCGTAATTTATAACGTTGTCACAACGTTGCCTGCTGTCTACAAATTTTCGTTGCCACAACGTTAACACGCAACGTTGTCACAACGAAAGTCTAACGTTGTTACAACGTTGTCACAACGTAAATTTGTTAGCTGGGAACTATGAGGACCAGATATGGACGCATTATAAAACCACCAAGATACTTTTACTAAGTCATAAGAATAATCTTAATTAAGAAATAACTATATATCGAACTGCTGATTTAAACTTTGTTAAACATTTAGATAAAAGGGAAGATGTAATGATATACGACACTGATTGATTAACTGATTAACTATATATATCTTTATAAGACCAATGTTCTGTAATCGGAGGCCAGATGATAATAGACACTGAATAAAGAAACACGAATCATAACAACTTTGGCATATTGATGGAAACCATAAACTAATAAGGTGCATAGACGGATTTTCATATTTATTACTAGGGGGGATGCCAGAAATTTTAGGGGGGTGAGCTGGTGCCAGGGTTAATTTCAGAATTATCTGAACCAAAGATTTTCAAACATTTATTATTTGTGCGCCAAAAAACTAGAAAGCTTGCGCCAAAAAAAAGTGTACCATAACTACGAGCTTGTAAATCTGCGCCAAAAACGTGCACCAAAATTTTTGAGGTAAATGCTCTGCGCCAACGATCTTGGTCAAATACCCCCTCAAATTCAGTTTGGAGCTGGTGAGGTAACACAAGGCGTCACCAACGTTGTGCTGCAGGGCTCAGCCCCCCAGTGAGGTCCAGGCTAGAAAGCAAAACACCCCCGGAAAATTTTGAAAAAAAAATCAAGGTTTATTAGAGCACATCATTATTATGGCGAAAGTTGGAGGGGGTGGGTTTGAAAATTTTTTTAGAGGGGTGAACGTTTAGTTTGGGGGGATCAAAACAAATATTTGGGGGTGGGGGGCACCTCCCGCAAAATCCATCGATGATAAGGTGGGTTTTACATTTGGTGTTTAACACATTTTAATATTATTTATATGGTATATATTGTAAGAATGCAATTCTTAAATTGAAACCTCTGCTCACAAATTTATCAAGTGGGGGGCGGGGGGGCTAGGGCCACCCAAATAATCCTTTTCCTGTTATATACATTTTACGCTTAGCTATTTTACGCATATCTATGCTTGGTATTTTACGCATATCTATGGATATTCTCGTATGCTTGTTTTTGTTCGGTGTAGCACAAATAACAGAGCAGAGACAGTCTTGAATCTTTTTCAATCTGCTGTTCATTCTTTTGGGTTGCCATCAAGGGTAAGGACGGATAAGGGTGGAGGAGAGAATGTTGGCATTGCTCAATTTATGCTGAACCATCCTTTGCGAGGTCCTGGAAGAGCTAGTCATATTATTGGTCGTAGTGTTCACAATCAACGGATTGAACGTTTTTGGAGAGATCTTTTATCTGGCTGTACAAGCTTATAGCTGGCTGTACAGCCTGTTTTACCATATGGAATGCTCTGGAATATTGGATGCTTCAAATGAAGAACATTTGTTTTCACTACACTGTTTTTCATCCTATCAACCGAAATTTGTCCATTTTTCAACAAGGCCACAACAGATCTCCCAATAAGGACAGAGAGAAATTTGTCACCAGAGCAGTTATGGATACAAGGTTTCTACACAGATGGTGCATCAGAACAAGGGTGTCACAAGAATTTTCTTTATTGGTAATTCTCTAACGTCTAACAAAATATCCAATTAGAGTTCCTATAGGAACTATTATTGTAAGAAAGGCTCAAATTTTTATTCATATGACATTGTTTCAATAAGAAACCAATTTAGGAAAAATCATTCCCACTATAAATTGTCCCAATTCCAATTGGAATTTTAATGGTTTTGTATTGTTTATTGCTAGAAATTGTGTAACCCAATAATGCCCTACTGCCTTTGACAAATACAATTTTCTGGGATTAGGCAGAGTAAAATACATATGTAGTAAGTTTCTAAATTTTACTTTTCTTTCGACTATTACACAATATTGCACTGCAAACTTAAAAAGTTTAAAAATATCACAGAGTTTGTCAACTATTTGTTTTGACACTGAAACATTTTGTGGGCCAAAACAATTAGTTTCACGTTCAAAATTTTTGCGGCATCTCTATTTAACAAAATCAACGGAATCGACGGAATCAACGGAATCTGCCGGAAATTTGGTTAATCGCTTACTAACAAACGGTTAATAAAATACATTTATTTACGTTTATTAGCTGAAACTGAAACTGATCTGTCGTTGATATTTCAAGTAAGGTTATCGGATTAGACATATTACGTACATATATACGCGTAATTGTTGAAGAGATTTTATATTTTTTTATTGCTATGATCGCGCAAATATACGTGTCTCATATTTCAAACTTACTAAGGCCTACTAAGTAAGTGTTAAGTCGGACACAACCTGTGGGTTGATTAACAGAAAAAGATTTTCGATTTTTAATTAAGGATCATAGCAAAACCACCTTCTGAAGCTTCGTTAAGTGTAAATAAAAAAATCAGGGGTGTTCATTTATAAAGATATAAATACACAAGTGCTGTCTGCTGAACTCTTATTCTTTGACTCATAAACACGGGTATTTTTATTAAGACGATTACATTTAGCGTTTTCCACACGTATAGGTACTATTGCGTCATGGATTGCATGCGCACAAATGCAACAAATAAATTGTTGATTGAGTTACTTAGTATGAACAGAGACAAATAATAGTTATATATTGGATTTTAACCATACAGTTGCCTAAGTGAAGTAAAGCACGAAGCTTCAATATATATATGAATTAGATTATATTAAACATTCACGCATGTTTTTTACTATGCTATAAAACACATCTTTGAAAATATTGTGCAATTTTTCAAAATATAAATCTTGTATCCCTAGTCCCTAGGCATGTAAGAAAGACGGCCACACTACCCCTCAAAATTATGTCTTCCTGGAGGAGTTTGGGTTTTGGTCGAGTGTCGAGTGTTGAGGGTTGCAAGTCAAGGGTAGTTGGTCGAGGGACGTTAAAATACGCTAAAATGTACGCACATAATTTCCTTGTAGCGGCACAAATAATATTTAGGCAGACGATGTACATGTTTTGGACATTTCATGCGCGCAGCCAAAGGTGTTTACTCGGCATTGATGACAGGAAATATTTAGTAAATTTGTCTACAAAATTTTATTACAAAATTTATTTGTTGCATTTGTGCAATCATGACGCAATAGTAACTTCTACGTGGCACGTGCGGAAAACGCTAAGTGTAATCGTCTTAATAAAAACACCAGTGTTTATGATTCAAAGAATGAGTTCAACAGACAGAGCACGTGTATATTTATATCTTTATAAATGCAGACCCCTGATTTTTTTATTTACGTCTATCTTTTTAGATTTAACCAAGCTTTTTTGACTGTTAATCAACCCACAGGTTGTGTCCAACTTAACACTTAGTAGGCTTGTTTGTTTTGTAAGTTTGAAATGAGAGTATGAGACACATATATTTGCGCAATCATAGCAATCAAAAATATAAAATCTCTTTCAACAATTACGCGTATATATGTGTCTAATCCAATAACCTTACTTGAAATATCGACGACAGATCAGTTTCAGTCTCAGCTAATAAACGTAAATAAATGTATTTTATTAACCGTTTGTTAGAAAGCGATTAAACAAATTCCCGGCAGACTCTGTTGATTCCGTCGATTCCGTTGATTCCGTTAAATAGAGATGCCGAAATTTTTGCTCAAAGCGAAACTCCCTTTTTGTATAATCTATTTATTGTGCCTGTATATTTTATCCTCCATTGTAACATAAGATACTTTTGAATTTTAAGTTACATAGGCGAAACTTTTAGTTTTGACTGTGAAACTAATTGCTTTGGCCCCTCCCCGGGCTAGCTACCCCCTCACAGAAAACGTTTGAGTGTCAAAACAAATAGTTTTAAGTTGACAAACTCTGTTGACTAAAAACTTGTTTTAACAGAACGCTTAATGGAAGCTTGCAAATGGCTGTATAATGGTTAATTGTATTCTGATTACTCCACTTTACACCTAGGTTGACCCAGATCCATTCCGATGCAATATGCAGGAAAGAATTGGCACCTGTGAACCACAGCAAGTAACAATCCCAGAGACTGCTTTTCCACTAAATGAAAGGGACTTCACTGTTCTAAGAGAAAGTATTGATGCATTGAGACCACATTTATTTGTTTTTTTGGAAGTACTCCAATTTGTTTATTCAAGAGTACAAATGTGATTTATGATTATGAATGATAACACAGTATTACTACATGCATCGTTCCTACATTATGTATAGTCTGCACCAATTGATTAAAGTGCTTATACGACCATTTTTTTATGAAATGTTTAAAGGGACACTCCACTCAAAATACAATGGGGGTTTAAATAAAAGATCGTACTGACTTTAGGTTACTCACGAAGTTTGAAAGGTTAATTATTTTTAGTTAAGGAGAAATCGCTCGTAGAATTTGGTAAAATCGTCAAATTTTCGACGCCATGTTGTCGTTCTCAAGCAGACGCGTATGGGTCAGCGGATTCTCAAATATGACGTCACTGAGTGCTTTTCGCTCCATCGCGGGAATTTAGAAAACCTTCCTCTGTTGTGTTATTCGTGTTTAATCGACTGTTAAATTAGCAAAAATGCCGCATTGTATGGCTCCCAATTGTACAAACGGTTGGAAAAAGACTAAAGGGACCGATATAACGTACCATAGAGTTCCAAGTGGGCCACTGAAAAATATTTGGCTGCGAAATGTCAGAAGGGACAACCCACGCAAGATAAACAACTCGTTCGTCTGCAGTGCTCACTTTACGCCAGATTGCTTTATTCCTGCTACGGAAATCTGTGGTAGAAAAAAAGCCAAGAACGCTGAAATCATCTGCAATTCCGACGCTGTTTGAGCATGCAAAAAGGAAAATCCCTCCACGCTCCTCTAGTTTAAGACAAATTCATGAAAGAGAGGTAAGGAAGCAAGTTGATCTTGGAGGGGGGTAAGGCTTCAGAAACGGCACTTTTCGTATACATATTAAAGGTTAGTTTAGTTTAGTTTAGACCAAAAGTAAAGCAATAATATCAAGTTAGATCTGGGAATATATGAAATTAAACCAAAGTAATTTACTATATGAAAATATAAAATCTTTAGTACAACTTACTTCACCTTTTAAGACTTTTATAGATTTGGCCTGACAATGCCTGTTTCTGTCAGGGCTGCAGACAGGGCTGAAAGGACTTGTATGCACCAAAATATAACTTAATTTTAGCTTCCACCCAAAGAAATAATAATTATTATAAACCCATTCCTATTAAATGCCAGACAGTTTTATTCAGTTGAGGGAAGGGGCCAGATGCAGCTGGCCTAGGCAAGAATGGGTTAAAAGTTACCTCCTTATTTCTACCCCCTAATAATTAATTGCTCTATATAGCTTTTATTTTTTATTTTTATTTTATTAACTTCGCCATATGTAACATACATAGAAATAAACATATAAATAATAGCAGGTTTAACAATGGCAGGGGAACCACAACAGCGTTAGCCAATTACTGTGGGCCCTAAACATACAAAGGATATAGAGAGATAACTATGAAAAATAAAATTACAGCACATTACAAGTATTACATAATTACATACAACAAGAAATTGGGTCACTGAGACTCCGAACAGAGTTGCATTTGAGACAGATTGTTTTAAACGTGCGAGGGTCTTCACAGTTGTAAGAAGTTACCAACGATAAAAAATAATACTTAAGCATAACTGATTTAAATAAAGAAAGAGTATCTGTGTTAAGGTCAAGTTTGTCTGCAAGAGAGTTCCAAATTCGGCAAGTTCTGATGACGTAGAATTTTTGATAGGTAGTTGTTTTACATTTACGAATGATGAATTTAGTTGTGTTGCCATTAGAGGATCTAGTTGGTCTGGATGTACGGATAACTGGAAGAACGGACGATTTTAAACTGATTAATCCATGTGTTATTTTGTAAAAGAAAACCATGTCTAAATACTCGTGCCAATAACAAAGTGGAAGGAGCGACAAATACTGCATCCTATTATTGTAGTCGATATCACAAGAAAATGGCAGGTTGAGAATGTATTTGGTTGCTCTCCTCTGAATTTGTTCCAATTGCATAATCTGTTCTATCGACTGTGGAGCCCAAATTTGTGTCGCGTATCCCAAGTGGGGACGCACCAAAGCAAGATACAGCGTGCGTTTCACCGCAGTATTCTGGATAAACCTAGTGTTCCTTCTGATGTAACCTAGAAGTTTATTGGCGTGTGAAGATTGCTCGTTTACTTGTTTGTTCCATGTTAAAATACTCGCTACCCAGACGCCAAGATCTCTTTCAGTTTCGGCGGTTTCTAGGGTGGAGATGTTGAACGTGAAAGTGGATTCTATTGGCTTGATCCTCCTCGTGATTCTCTGGGCTTTACATTTGGTCTCATTGAAGGCGAGGCCAGACAGTGAAGACCAGGTTTGTAAACTGTTCAGGTCTTCTTGGAGGGATGTACCGTCGTCCGAAGAGTTGATAGCCTTGAAGAGTTTTGTGTCATCAGCAAACATTGAAATTTGGCTGGATTTAATTACGCTAGGCAGGTCATTGACGTATAGTACGAAGAGAGCAGGACCGAGAATAGAA
The DNA here is from genome assembly GCA_964035015.1 of Corallium rubrum. Taxonomy (NCBI): domain Eukaryota; kingdom Metazoa; phylum Cnidaria; class Anthozoa; order Scleralcyonacea; family Coralliidae; genus Corallium; species Corallium rubrum. Next base: position 202,966 of record CAXIUP010000185.1, on the reverse strand, counting down.
CCTTGAGGCACACCTGAACTAACGGGCAGTGTATCCGATGTGGCGCCAAGTACAGTTACACGTTGGTGGCGTTCCATCAGATATGATTTGAACCACTGGAGAAGATTGCCTCCAAAACCAGCCCCGTGTAGTTTGCGTAGCAGGCGCTTATGATTAACCTTATCAAAAGCCTTTGACATATCGAGGTACATCGTATCGATTTGTCCTCCGTTATCTAGTACTGAACCAATGTAGTCGATGGCTTCCAAAAGATTGGTTATGCAGGATCTACCAGTAATAAATCCGTGCTGGCATTTATTACTGGTAGATCCTGCGTAATCCATTTGCTCGAATAAATGGTGCTTGATGTTGTTAAATACACAGCGTTCCAAGACTTTCGATACTATTGATAGTAGTGAGATGGGTCTGTAGTTTTCCGTGTATTGCTTTTCTCCTTTTTTATACACAGGCACGACGTTAGCCAGTTTCCACTCATGTGGGAGTACACCTTGTTGTAGCGATTTATTGAACAGCGTGCACAAAGACAAAGAAATGACGGAAGCTGTTTCTTTGAGTAATCTTGCTGTTATGTTATCAGGACCAGTGGCTTTTGTAACGTCAAGGGATTCAAGTACTGCTTGGACTTCCTGGACAGTTAGAGTTAGGTCGATCATAACAGGCTCCACTAGTTCACAGTTGGGGTCCTCCGGGAGGTTGTCAGATGTAAATATCGATGTGAAGTAGTTGTTGAACAGTGAAGTAGCTTGTGACAGTGCCAGTGATTACATGCACAGAAGATACTCCCTCTATGGTCTCTATCATGGATGAAGAAGTATCTGAAAAAAGTAATCTTATTAAAGCAATTTCTTCACCCACAATCATAGACAAAAAGGAAATTGGTTTACAAACATGTGCTTTTAATGTCAAGACATTTAGATCTGTAAAAACTCAGACTGACACTAACATTTTAACAAATGCTGCAGAATGTGCAACAGAATGAAGCAAACATCTTGAAGACAAAAATCTTGTAGGCCATCTGCAACATCACAGTTACTCTGCAGGACCACCAAAATCTTCACCACATCCAGAACCAGCTGAGAACCAAGGCAGTGACAGTGACTTGGATCACAGAATAAAGAACTGAGCAGAAGGGCCACTCGGGGCTCGGAATGTCGCCGTTTTTCAGTGCGCATGCGCGAGGTCTGCGAAGCTCGCAGCCAGTAAACCTCAGCCAGGTCAACAAGGAGTGTAATGGCGAAATACGGATTTGCTTCACTAAAATCGCTATATCTCACAAACTAGTCGCCCGATCTTCACGCTACAACCAGTAGTGATTGAGAGAAGGTAAGTGACAATATTTTTGCTGTTTAGAAGACATGAAAAACATCTGAAAGTGAAAATTTACGGAATTAAAACCGCCACAGTATAGAGCCACCAAAGTATTCGTGCCGATTTTCCACTTGCCTTTACGGCTTGAAAACATTTCCAACATTGAGTACAAAGATGAAATCACACGTATGTGTTATTTATTGAATTAGACGAGTAGCTCTGAACAGCGAAGCAATTCTGTTAGGTGAATTTGGGGCAATTACACAGTGACACTCTGAAATTTGCTGACCAGTATTCTATAAATCAAACTACCAAGTGCCCACAATCTACCCGCTTTTCAAAACTAAAGTTAATAGCTCTCCAATAATAACTTTAATATTTTTATTGAGAAGCGTGGCTGATTTTTATGTTTGTTTTGTTTTTTATTACAGTTGAATCATGCATACAGTATTTCTTCTTGAACTTGTTTAATATATTCATATCATGTCAGACCATTGAACTTGAAAGCAGTGTACTGAAATATATGCGATCAGTCCAAGATTGGGGTTGCTAAGCTCCTTCATAGTACATATTTTAGATCAAAACAAGGACTGGTGTATAATAGGAATTTCAATGGAGTATTGTGTTTATTGGATGGTCACTTGTAAATTATTTCTATAGTTTGATACTGTACTTTGATTTGTACTACAGTGTAAATTATTTTTTGCTATATAAAAATAAATATTTGGGATTGACTGTTTGTGATTGAATTGAGGTTGAATTTCTTCTTGAACTGCACCAGTGCAACAGCAAATTTGCACTAACTTTGAATTTTGCATAATTATATATGTCCAAACATCCAAACAAAGTCATTCAGAGAAATTAGTTTTACTAAAACAATGTCCTTGTCCAAGCAGGGGCGTAACTCCTGGGGGGGGTGGGGGGGGGTGTGTGACACCCCCCCAATGTTCAGAAATGCACTTTTGTCGGGCAATTTTTTCCAAAGTACATGCTATTTGTCGGGCAAAAAAATATTACGCTTACTTTTGAGTTTGTAAAAAAGAACGAAAACACCGTATTGGAGAATTGCAAGATTGATCGAATATTGTTGTTTAGGCCTGGGAAGGAAACTTGCCTCAGCGGAGGGGCTCGGGAATTAGTGTGTTTTGGGAGTCATGATGTATTTTGATCACGGATAAATGAAGTACTTACAAAAACTTGAGGATAACGCGGGCTCAATAATCAAAACGTGTTATGGTAATTGGTGGTCACGGACATATTTGTGTCAGATTTGGATCAGTGATTTCGACCTTTCCAGCTTTCCTTTCGCCTGTTCACGAAGTGGGGCATATGCAAATGCCATGGATGGTAAGTTATAATATCAGTATCACTGCTGACTGCTTTTATTTTTAACACGGTGACATGCTACCGAGCAATCGAGTAGCTATTTTGATTTTGACATTAGAATTTTTATATTTTTTCGGCTTCGATTAGGCAAAGAAATTGCCCCTGATCCCCCTCAAAAGAAGCTAAAAACTCAGCGCAAAAGGCAGTACAGATGTAAAGTCATATGCAAAATATGTGGGAAAGAAATGAACAGCGATCACTTTGATAAGCATAACTTAAACAAGCACAAGGGACTTGGTACCTCAAAAGTTGTGGTGGAAGCGGCTCAAACAACGCTTCAATTTGGTAAGGTAAGAATAAAATTCCCCCGATGGCCCTGAAAAGTCGAGTGGAAAGAGGAAAATGCTCTATTTGTACAGTTGTACTACCTGGAATTTTAGAAGGCTCTAATTAAATGTTGACCGACTGAATTTGATGCTATTTGCAAATTGCAATCTGCTATTAATCAATTTCATGTTATTTCAGAAAGATTTACTTCCAATAGTTACAGTTCCTGAGAATGTTAATAGTCACCTGTTCAAAGGGTCATTTGACACAGTTTTTGAAAACCAAAGTGGCGTATTACAAAAGGTAAATAGTTTGTAAATAAACAAATAAGTTTTGTCTCAAAAGTTTAAAAAATAAGTGGTCCATATATAGGTGAACAATGTGTCTGGTTTTAACAAGAGTTACGATTTTACATAAGGACAATATATAAATGTACATGTTGAGTGTTGACTTATATTGTGGTACAAAACTTGTTTGAGCAATGTGTAGCTTATTGGATATGTGTAGTCATTTAAACAACATGATGATAAAGTGAAACTTAAGACAAGTCTAGATTTTATGCAACTGTTAAGCTGTTCAATTTGTTTCTATTATAACTTTGAAAAACTCATACATAATATATTAATATCATCATCATATATAGGGAGTTGGTGAACATGTTAATAAAGATCAAGAATCGGTAGATAGAGAATCAGTCTATGAATGTGTTCAGGACGAATCAATTGATGAAAATGATGATGATGAAACAATTGATGACGATGATGTAAAACTGTCATGTGAAGATGTGAACAAGCCAGCATCAACTGATAGGATATTCTCAATTTTAGAGGAAGAAGAGGTGATTGTATTTCAATTGGTAATAGAAGTTGGTAATAGGTGCAACTTTCTTGGAACATTTGCAAATGTTGGAACATTTCCAAATGTTGTTTTCATTTTTTTTATTGCCAGGATACAATTTTCATACAAGTATAGCATTCACACAGATAAAAAATTAACAAGATTTGAAAGCACATTCAGGCTGGGTTTTTCTTACATGTATAGCTCATTCTTTTTTTAATCATTGCTCAGTCTTATGACTCTGATCTTTTATTAACAACAGTTTGACAGTGATGTCAGTGATGTCAGTGAAACCACTAAAATGAATGAAGGTAAAGCAAACGATGATCTTGATATACAAATCTCAAATAATCCAGACGATCCTTGGACAGTCCATGCAGCAGAAATCAAGATATTAGTAGATTACACTCACCAGTGTGATAGTATTATGACCAAAGCATTTTCATCCGAAGTTATTTACCCTGAAGAACTATTGACAGATGTACTTGAGGCAGTTTCAAAAGTGAGAGAACTTTCAACAAATATAGAGAAAAACTGTACAGCTACGCTCCAAACGATTCGTGAAAGTAACTTAGAAATTGGCATGGTACAAGTTGACGACGATTTTTCTTCTCTTCGGGACCCTTCTGACCGCCCAAGGACATTAAGCGACCAACAGAAACAAACGATCATTGAGAATGGCCCCTACCAACCAAAGCTGAAGCGCTATCCTACGGTGGCCCACAACGGCAACTTCAAATGTGTGTGTTGGTGATACAAATATGTGTGTGTGAACGCGAGTTGCTGCAAATATGTGTGTGTATTATAACGAGTTGCTGCAAATATGTGTGTGATACGAGTTGCTGCAAATATGTGTGTGATACGAGTTGCTGCAAATATGTGTGTGAATTGAGTTGCTGCAAATATGTGTGTGATATGAGTTGCTGCAAATATGTGTGTCAAAGAGTTGCTGCAAATATGTGTCAAGAGTTGCGAAGTTATCTGCATATTCATCAGGTGGTCACTATTACAAAAAATACAATTTACTCGCGCGCTATTCTATAGAAGTTGTTTTTTTAATTTAGATATATCGTACAGCATTTAATGCTCTTTCATGTAGTATAAGTTCTACTATTCCACAGTCGCATAAACCCATGAACTCAGGCAAGCCTTAAACAAGTTGATTTTGTCTAAATTCTATATATCGAGAGTGCGGATGGTAAATGGTAATCTGTCGACAGTCGATCTTGACTGAAGAGTCTTCTTTAAAATTGGTTGTGAATGTTGCTCCGTCACATTGGATGCAACACTAGCTTACGTAAGGAGAGAGCAATTTTTAAGCAGCGAAATGTTGCGAGGTTTGTCGACCATTTGATTAAACGCGAAGAGTTTGCCATATTTATTAACTCTCCACAAAACACCTTTCACCTTTGAAATAAATTAATTTGATAACATAACATTGAAGTGTTATTGTATTTAGTACGCCAATTTATACCAAAGAACTACTCACCCCGAAAGTAAAATAACTGTCCACCCTCTCGACATATAGAATTTAGGAAAAATCACGAGGACGAGTTGTCTAATTGTTTTAGTATACACCCTGTACCTACTCTAAAAAATACAGTTTTTCTAGTACAAACTGACGAAAATGTTGTGTTATTTAACCATTCGTGAGCGGCAAGTAAAAGCAGATTTAATTAATAGAATACGGTTTAATTGTATTTCGTTCCTTACCATTAAAAATCTTCATGCCATATTTTGTGGCGTTTTTAGTTTTCTCAGGGATAGAATTCTCTATCAAACTCTCAAAAAATTCCTCCGAAACGTCTGCAAAACGAGAGTTTACTATACTGCCATATTTTTTCAGGTTTGTTTTCATTTTTCTCAAACGTTGTCCATCACGAATAGACAACGGTTGAGTAGCCAATCAGAATGCAGGATTTGTAATAGACGATGGTTGGGTGTATACTAAAACTCGATGGAGCACGCTAAACCATGAGCCATTTCTTAAGCATTAAATGCTGTACGATATATCTAAATTAAAAAAACAACTTCTATAGAATAGCGCGCGAGTAAATTGTATTTTTTGTAATAGCGACCACCTGATGAATATGCAGATAACTTCACAACTCTTGACACACATATTTGCAGCAACTCTTTGACACACATATTTGCAGCAACTCCTATGACACACATATTTGCAGCAACTCATATCACACACATATTTGCAGCAACTCGTATGACACACATATTTGCAGCAACTAGTGTTCACACACATATATTTGCAGCAACTCGTGTTCACACACATATATTTGCAGCAACTCGTGTTCACACACACATATTTGTATCACCAACACACACATTTGAAGTTGCCGTTGTGGGCCACCGTACTATCCAGAAAGCCCAGATATCTCAACAAAAAAACAGTGCCGATTTTCGAGCGGGTGGTTTAAGGAATTTCCCCATCTGGAGTATAGTGTGAAAGAAGACAGCCTCGTGTTTCGTTTGTTGTCTATTTCCGACTGGAGCAGGAAGAGAGAAATCCTCTGATGCTTGGGTTAGAGGCGTTAAAGGATGGGACAAAATGAAAAGCGTCGGCAAAGACAAGAAAGGAAAATTAGCGCAACATTTCTCCAGCCAAGCACATAAAGCTGCATTGAGTGATCTTGCCCAGTTTGCACACAACATGAAACATGTCGATGTTATGCTAAATAAGCAGTTGAGGGCGGCCAAGATTCAAGAGGAAGAAAACAACTTACGAAACCAGGAAATCATAAAGATTTTATTGGATATTGCTAGAACACTTGGAAGACAACAACTGGCATTCAGAGGCACCAATGTAGATGCTGATGGAAATTTTCTCCAGATAACAAATCTCGTGGCCCGACATAATAGTCATTTAAAGTTCTGGTTATCAGACGAAAATATGAAGCCATATTCTGTGAATTACTTATCTGCTGCCTCTCAAAATGAATTCATCAACATTTTAGCTGAGGATGTCAAACGTTGTGTTGTCAATGAAATTGATTCTGCAGAAATGTACTCAGTTATGGCTGACACTTCCCCTGATACAGCTAATACTGATAGGCTTGTCATGGCGGGGCGGTACGTCGATGAAGAAAATCAGCCAAGGGAAAGAGTTTTGGAAATGAAAGAAACTACGGACAAGACTGGCGAGGGTCAAGCAAAAGAGGTCTTACAGTCTCTCGAATCAAAAATCGGAAGCAAAGATGGGCTGGTTTACCAGTCCTACGATTACACAGCATCTATGTCAGGAATTTTCAAAGGAAGCCAAAAATGCTTGCAAACTTTGATGGGACGTAGCATTCCTTACATCCCCTGCCAAGGTCATCGGTCGAATACATTCAATGAACACTGCTCCAAAACGGCCTTGTTTACTCAGATGTATGACTTATTGGAAGAGCTTTATGTTTTCTTTAGTAAAAGTTGCAAGCGAAATGCTGTTCTGCAAGCAGAGCTTAAGAATGTAGAGAATGCACTTAAGCTGCGTAACCTTTCCAAGACTCGCTGGGTATACAGGAGTGAATGGATAGAAGCCATGTGGAGATCATTCGAAGCAATCAAAGACGCCTTGTTGACCTTATCGAGGATGGATGGCATAGAATCATTGGCGAAGACCAGAGCCGCTGCTCTTCACAATAAAGTGCTACAATTCGATTTTATATTTGCGTTGATGTTCATGCGTTTGATCATGAAGATGACCAAAATCCTTACAATGGAAATGCAGACGGAGGAATTAAATATTTTGGATGCTCTCATATCAATCGAAGGAACTGTTACTTCTTTAGAAAGGATTAGAATAAATGAATCAGAAATGGACAACCAAGTGAGAGCTAGTGTTCAGTTTGCAAAATCCTTCGAGCGTGATCCTGAAGAGGAGTTTCGTTGCAAAAGAGCAAGAAGAATAAGCAGACGGAAAGATGTCAATCCAGACACTTCAGCTTTGATTGAATTTTATGCACACTACCGAAAGTGTATGATTGAAGTACTGGATTCGCTCATTATGGAGTACAGAGATAACGTCATGCAATGCTTGCAAAAGATTAAGCCCTAGCCGAAGTTCTTCAGCCTCCTATTAAAAGCGTGAAGTTCGAGCAAGCTGAAGAAATCTCAAAGCTCTTTCCACCATCAGTTACCGTCGATTCTGCTTGTCTGGCAGCAGAATTTGAAATATTTACACATGTCGTTGACAGGAGCAAAGAGCCTTGTAAGACCGTTCATGATGTCTGTAAAGTCGCATATGACAACAAGTCGATCTTCCCTGGCATTTATAAAGCTTTCAAACTTTTGTTCACTGCCCAGTCAGCGTGGCAAAAGACGAGAGAACTTTCAGCAAAATGAAGGTCATTAAGAATTTCCTGCGATCAACCATGTCAGACGAACGCCTTGAAGATTTAATTGTCCTTGCTGCTGAAAAGGATTTAACAAGCACAATCGATCTGGACGCAGTTCTAGAAGTTTGGGCTGGCAAAAAGAATCGAAAACTGAAGATTAGGTTTAAGAAGTAACACTATTCAGGAATCAGGAATGGCAAGTAATTGTTTTGAAAAAATAAGAAAATAAAGGGCACTGTGAATTTATTCGGCATTTCTGTTTAAAAAGTGCTAAAAAGGCAATAATTTGTGTTGAAATATGATGCTAGATACAAACCTAATGACAATCTATCATTTTGACGGTTATATTAGTATGAGTGTATCTGTGTATGATGTGATAGTGGAAATATATGTGTAGCATATTTTTGTCGGGCAGAAGAAGATTTTCTTGGGCAAAAATTGCTTACACCCCCCAAATGCTAAAACCCAAGTTACGCCCCTGACACCAAGCAGTAATTTAAACATAAGTTACCTCTATCATAAGGTTAATTCCTACATGTTAGTTTTATGAAATTTAAAAAAAATATAACAACAGTACTAAACTGGCCTAATTAATTTCAAAATATATTTAATACTGTAAAACGACAAAACGTCACCTAATAGAATTGCTTCGTTCTTCAAAATTACTCAATCCATTCAAGAAATAACAGGAAATATGTGCAGTTTAATCTTTATACTTAACGTTTAAACTGCTTTTGAAGATTGTCTACTCTTATTTTTGCTTGCAAATGCAAGTTTAAAGAAGATGGTAATGTTTTAAATAGCTTCACACAGTGGCGGTTCGAGTTCGTTTTAATTCCGTAAATTTTCACTTTCAAATGTTTTTCGTACCTTCTAAACGGCAAAAATATTGTCATCTACCTCTCCTCTATTCCTACTGGTTGTAGCGTAAAAATCGAGCGACTAGTTTGTGAGATATAGCGATTTTAGTGATCCAACTCCGTATTTCGCCATTGCACTCCTTGTTGACCTGGCTGAGGTTTACTGGCTGCGAGATTTTCCGGAAGTGGTTTTCGGTAACAAGCGCGGGGACAAAAACTTCAAAGGTTCCGACCCGAGTGGCCCTTCTGCTCAGTTCTTTATTCTGTGCTTGGATGATAATTTTTCCAGTGATGATTCTCCCATGTATTCTCCTTCAAGTGGCAGTGAAGATATCGGAAGTGAAGATGATAATGTTAATCCCACTGAGGAAAAAAAATTGATTGTTTTCGAAAGTGAGCTTGACAAACTTTTCAAATTCTGTCAACAATGTGGAAACATTACTACAACCAAAACAAAACAATTTAAAGGTAGTATGATAATAATTAAGACCACTTGCCTACACGGACATTCAAATACATGGCAATCACAGCCTTTGATGAATGGAGCAGCAATTGGTAACCTGCAGCCATTCTGTTTAGCGGTAACACTTACCAACATATCTATGACTTTGCAAAATTTCTCAATGTGCAGTTCGTGAGCTCCTCGTATTACTACAAAATCAAAGAAAAGCATTTACTTCCGGTCGTTAACAATAAATGGAAGTCAAGTCAAGCTGAAATTGTTCAACAACTAAGCCAGGTCAGTCATGTTGATATCTGTGGTGATGGACGGTGTGACAGCCCTGGCCACTCAGCGAAATATGGCACATACACCATAATGGACGACACTACCAAGAAAGTGATTGAATTCAGTATTGTTCAAGTAACAGAAGTCACATCATCAAATGCAATGGAGTATGAGGGATGCAAAAGAACACTAAATCCCCTTCTTGAGAAGAAAGTTCCTGTTCGATGCATGACCATTGACAGGCACACTACAATTACAGCCAGGATGAGGAGTGTGTACCCCAAGATCAAACATCAATATGATGTTTGGCATTTGTCGAAATGGGTAACTAAGAAGCTTAATAAAAAGGCGAAGAAAAAATCATTTGCAGAGCTGATGCCATGGATCCAGGCGATATCCAATCATTTATGGTGGTGTGCATCAACCTGTGGTGGAGAGCCCAATATTCTCCGGGAGAAGTGGATATCCGTTCTTTACCATATTGTCGACCAAGCATCGATGGGCTGGTCATCAGTTGTTCAAGAAATGTGGGCATTGTACAATGTCTAGAAGAGAAAGGAAAAGCATTAAATGGCTGAAAGCTGGTTCTCCTTCCCATGTTGTTCTAGAGGAAATTGTCACCAACAAGAAGTTGCTGAATGATATTGAAAAACTCCCCGAGTTCCATCATACTGGTGAGTTGGAGCAATACCATTCAGATTTGCTAAAGTATGCCCCAAAGCGAGAGCATTTTAGTTACAATGGAATGGTGGCTCGTACGCAACTTGCCATGCTAGATCACAACGCTCATGTCAACAGGAAACAAGCAGTTGTACGAAAGGCAACCAAGCAAGGAGAAAAGCGGTTTAATGTGGTCTGCCCAAAGCAACGGAAAAACTGGGTGGCAAAACCAATCAAGGAGCCAAAGTCATACGAATATATAAATTCTATGATGAAAGATGTTCTTTTAGTGAAGGGAGGACAACACATTGACTATGAGCCAGTTATTCAAGCAAAATGCATAGCACCAATTCCTAAACCGCCTAAGCAAGAGGTAATTGACCGACACAAATCAAGAATGAAACGTTAACAATATTAAACAGACTATAGAGGTAGTACTTTTGTGTACACAGTGGTCACTCACAGCAGATATTTGGTGAGAATGATGTTATATTTTTACAGAATCATCTTCAGAGAAACACGAAGAACAAATAAATATCGAACACTTACCGTTGTAGTATGGTATCACTCATCTGCAAAATGAAACCCAACGAACTCCAAGTCATCTTCTTCACCTGGAGGGGGTAATGGGCTCGGATACAACTCACGGCACAAGATGGCAGGACAACTCGTACCTCTTTCCCAATAACTCCCCAACACCACCTCACTAACTGTCTATAGGCGACATGACGGTTGATTTTATGCTCTGGTCCTTCCAAAGCCTCTGTTCCATATTGTTGTTTATATTGAAACCAAGCAGCTTGTAAAACCCAACGATTTAAACCAAACTGCTTGAAATCCAGGATTATTTGTTATACATGAATAAGGTATTGGCGGCTTCTCTTGTTCAAAAACTTCGTCATTTTTATTCAACACCTCTTGAATTTCTTGACAACAGACACACTCAACTTCCCTGTCCATTATTTGGCAATTCTCGCATGTGCACCTAATATAATGAAGAAAGCCTTTGTTTCAATTTTCAAACGACTGTGTTTGCATACTGTAGGAAGTACGATTGAATCTGGTGTGTTTTTATCTGTATGTCAATGTTACAAGTAAGGTAATAATCGGCAGACAACCAAAACTTACCAGTCCAAGTTACTCAGTCGGACAGATGCACTTTGTTCTGTATCACTGCTCTGTCCATTGCCATGATGACAGTCATGGGACTGTCATCTTCATCGCCATCAGACTCGCTAGATTCACTGGCGTATGAATCGCATCTCGGCTGGAATTGATATCCCTGAATTTCATGGGCTTGCGCATAATTCCCGAGAAATTCGTTCTAGATCTTCACTTGGGGAACTACACTCACTTGAACTCGATGAATCGTCTCCAGATAACCGATTAGTAACAACACTCATAGTGAACAGTGTTTGCCTTTCGAGAAGAAGCACTCAGTGACGTCATATTTGAGAATCCGCTGACCCATACGCGTCTGCTTGAGAAAGACAACATGGCGTCGAAAATTTGACGATTTTACCGAATTCGACGAGCGATTTCTCCTTAACTAAAAATAATTAACCTTTCAAACTTCGTGAGTAACCTAAAGTCAGTACGATCTTTTATTTAAACCCCCATTGTATTTTGAGTGGAGTGTCCCTTTAAGAACCTGTTCAATTAGACTAAGATAATCTTTAACCAAATTAACCCATTAACTGGCATTACTCTACCACTGACAAGTAAAATCGTCTGGCGTTAGACAGAGAAAAATACTCTGGTGTTAGACAGAGTAAAACACTAAGTAAGGTGCATATGAGTGCATTGCCAGCTAATGGGCTAACAAGAGACACTGGCAAATAGTTTTGTTAATCCATTAAATGGCAGTACTCTTCCACTGACAAGTAAATTTGTCTGGTGTTAGACAGAATAAAATACTAAAGCAGGGCGTGCATCTGGGCGCATTGCCAGCTAATGGGTTAATTGAATTGCTCTTTTAGTTCTAGAGATATCTCTGGTCAAAGTTTGGCAAATGTTTACCTAAATTACGTAATTCTGTTGAAATTGTGTCTTAAATGACGTGATTTTTTTCAACTAAATAACAGATATTTCAATAACAATTAGCTATATCCAAATTCTGAAAATAGGCACTTGAAAAAAACGCCAGGAAATTAGGAAAACCTTTACTCAAACTATATTTTATACAATAATAAGTTTAGTTCATGGATGGTGCGTGTATAATAGTCTCTTCTATATGAACAAAACAAACAACATAACATTAGATTAATACCCGTGGCCATGTAATAAAATATTACTTGCCGAAGCATACCATAGTCATAGTCTGGATGGTAGCCAAATTTAAATGTGCATATTAGGCCAAAATGTTTTTAAGCCTATACAACTTTGTTCTAGAAGAGTACTGTACCCAAAATATCACATAATTGACTTGTTTTTTACTGCAATATAGAATATACACGAAAGGTGTATTGTTTATCAGTGGTATATCTGGAAGTGAAGTGCTTAACACCAAAACCATTTAGGGCCCAACAGATCGATATCTCAACTGTAACATGTCAACCTTGTGATGTTCATAGCTCAATTGATAAGACATGAATGGCCCCTTTTAACACCCACTCTAATTTAAAGTTCTATATAGAGTATGAATTTGTTTTAACTACACTGTAACTACCTACACAAGGGCTTCAAATGTGTCATTATAACTACATACATAATGGCTTCAAATGTGTGTGAATCCTTTTGCACCAAATAATAGTGCGTTGTCCATCTTCACTTTGAGTACATCAAAGCTTGCATATGAGGGCATGATTAATTGGTGGAAGCAAGTTCTACTCTCTGGCAGCAACTCTTTGGACTTGCTGAAATCCACTTTAATATTAAGTATCTCTCCAGACCTAGGAAGTAAAGATCAACCAGTCCAGGAGAAAAGCAGATCTTTCACACTTGGACCTATAAGAAATATATACATACATGTATTTATTTAATTACTTAAATTCTAGCTAAAAATGTTAAACCATGAACATCTGATCCTGTGCATCTCTATTTGTGGAATAATATTATGTGTTTTTTTAATTCTACAATAATTTACCATTTCTTTCACTTCCAACAAGATCAATATACTGCTTTAACAATTGAACCAGCTGGACAGAAATAGTGTCTTCATCTTCAAGCCGAATGAGAGCTTTGACTTCCTCTTTGTCAATAACAGACGCAGCTGTTCTTGGAAATAGCAATGGTTGAACAATTTCCTTGTTTTTCTTTAATAAGGTAAGGAGACCAAATTCATTCATCCCTTCCATAAAATCTTTTAGCTCAGCTTGCCGGCGGGTTATAACGCTGTGCAACATGATTTGCTGTGCAACTATGTGCCTCTTGGTGCCAGAAAGTGATGTTTCAAGTATAGATGCTTCATCTCGGTATGGCATCAAGAAGTCCTTGAGATCATCTGAAGGATTCTCATTCTTGTTCAGACTTCCAAGCTAAATGGGAATTATAAAATTAATTAAAGGCTGCAAACTATGTATGCACACTATAGGTCAAATCACATTGCAAAATAGCTGCGAAAGAACTTCACTACCTAAAATAACAATTTATTTATCTATTTATTTATTTAAGTTTCGCCAGATTTGGTAATTAGGTACACATTGTTTCAACACTAAAGTTATACATAGTAGACACATGGCATATTAACCCTTGCATGTGAGCATTCCCCCATTGATTAGTAAATCTCTGTAGTTATGGTACATTACTGTACCCACTGGGTCATTCCAGAAAAGATCCACACTTCTCCCAGAGGAAATTTCTCCCATTCGGAGAGGGAGGGGAGAAAAATATTTTTTCTGATAATAGTAAGTGTTCCAGGATATCTGAAGGGGTAAGAAGGTTAATTTCCAATTTCCTCTATGGGGGAGGTATGGATGTTTTCTGGAATGATCCATTGCGATTTGTCGTCTACAATAGTCTGGTGAACCCATTATAGCCAAACACGTCCCTTGGCAAGTAAAATTGTCTGCCATTAAGCCCCATTCAAATCATCGAGTCTAACACATGTTGGACGTCATTTTCCACAATGTTGGATGAAAATTTTAAACAAAGTCAAACCCGAACCAACATCTTTCCAACTGAACATCAACCAATATTACTCAAAGTAGTGTTAAAACAAGGCCAACAATGTTGGATGATGTTGGACAAACATCCCGATCAAATTTGAACAGGCCTATAGATGGAGTAAAAGTAAAAGGAAGGATGCATTGAGACACACTGCGGTCTATTTAATTAAAGAATACATTGGCATAGTTTACCTCAATCAAGGTATCTCTTAAATCAATGTCAGATATATCAACAGCTTCTAAGGATGAGATTTCTTCATTATCTTCTGCCAATATATAATCAACAATTGCCTGTGATATTCCAAATATAAGTGGCCCACCGTGTAAAAAGGAATGGGCAATCATTCTTCCAATCAACTTATAGAAGCCAGTGCGTCTCAGTAACGAATTTGCGACTGGGACTTTGTGATCAGCTTCACCCTTAAACACAAGTGTTAGAGGTTTGTCTTCACCCTCCAGTGGGAAAACCATTTACTATCATACTCATCAAAAGACTGAAGAATTCACGGATAGGTCCACTACCAACTGAAGTTTCATTCTCAAATTTCACACTGAATGGAGAACACAACTTTGAAATTGGTTTCTTGTAGACTTCCAAGACATTGTTGGCAAAATCACTCGTCATTCGGTTGATATATACTCGAAAAGTGGCACTCTCAGTCAAGACTGTCCTTCGATATTGTTCAATAATGTTCTGCATTTTGTATAAACATGAAAAAATGAAAAACAGAACGAAACTTGGTTAATTTAAGACACTGGTCAGTAAATTAAAATTGCCCTGTGTTATAGTAAAATCGTACAGTGAAAAAATCAGGAATCTTAAAACGAAAAAATTCTATAGGCCATGTTCCAATTGCCTATAGAGGCCTATAGGCACATACAGGCCTCTATGGGCTTCTATAGGCTAATAGAATCCTATATAGCTTGCCTATAGAAAATGTTCCAAATGCCTATACAAGCCTACAGGTTTCTATAGGATCCTATAGGTTTGCCTATAAGCAGGCCTATAGAATTTTTTTGTTAAGGATATAAATGTCTAAAATGGCAGCCATTTCATTGCGAGTTTCGTAAAAATTTTGAAAGAATCTCAGCCATTCTGTATTATGCTTTTTACACATCTGTTTATGACAAAAATAAATTAATAGAAAACACAAGCCAAAATTTCATTTACCCCGATTTGTTGAGTGTACTAAAAAACGTTTGTACAATTTTGGCAAGTATTTGTGCCAAAACAATGAGCAAATATCAAATGGCAAATCAGACATGGTTAATTTAATTCAAACACTTTCTAACCTTGAGGAATATTTTGGGGACACTGGACAATGGGGCATTCCACATTTAAGAGTCTGAACTACTGTCACAACTTGACACATACATGTAGTTTGGCATCTCGGTCTCAATGTTGGGCACATTTGCTTGATCTAAATAAAATGTCATAAAATTTTAATTATTATTAATGGAGTAATGGGTCATTCCAGAAAACATCCACCCCCCCAGACGAATTGGAAGTTAATCTCCCTACCCCCATGTTCGGGTATCCTTATTACACTTATTATTATCTGCGGCAGAAATTTCCTCTGTGGGGTGTGGATCTTTTCTGGAATGACCCTCAGAGTTACATGTAATATATTAAATTACATTTTTATACACATAGTATATTTAATTTTATTAAATTGAAATACTATTGATTTAAATTGAATAAAGTTTGAAATATAACATTTATCAGTAACACGAATCTTACAATCTAATAAAGAAGATGCAGCTGCATCAACATCTCCACCACATTTTTGCACAGTCTTCTCAACTTCTTCACTCGGAATGTCGGGGAAGAACTCACACAAATTAGATAAAGAAACCAGCTGTTTGGAACAACAGGCCTAGAAGATAATGAGATTCAATATCCTAGTGGGATACCTGGATTCAAGGTTTTATTTTCCTACCATAGAATCCAGTACTTCACTTCTGGGTAGCATAGTAAGTATTACTTCCTGACCCATGAAATAGTATCCACGACTCCCAAAGTTACAAATAACAATAAAAAGAAGACTCAATGTCAGTCAACCCAGTTGACAGCATTAATTAACACACTGAATCTTGCAATAAGTAATTTTTCAAGGATCTGAATGATATTGTCATCATCTTACTTCTCATATAGAAATTAGTATAGGTAATCATATGATAGCGAGTACAATTAAGGATTTACACTACAAGTGATATTTGAAAATTTTGCCGAAATTGCACGAGCCGTTAGGCAAGTGCAATTTGGCATAATTTTCAAATATCACGAGTAGTGTAATTCCTCAATTGTACGAGCAAAATCATGACTACTCATTTATTACATGCATGACAAAATTACGACACGTACGCTTCGTACTCACCGTCACGCTTTCACGCCTTCAAAAACATCTTGTTTCATAACTTGACAAGAAATATTTTCACTCTGGGTGTTCTCCGTACTCATTTCAAAATATTTACATGGAATTTCTAGTACCACAAGTCGTTGGAAATGTGAAAACTTCCCATTGCAGAATTGGCCGCCATTTTGAATTTTATTGTCAACATCGTTCCAAGGGCCTGGGGAGCAGTACAATTAATAAAATAATTGTACTCAGTACAATTAATAAAATAATTGTACTCCTCTCAACCAATCAGAATGCAGTCATTTTGTCATGCATATAATAAACCCAGTTACATTGTGGCACATTGCACAGATTATCTTTAAAGGCACAGTGCATGTCACCTACATAATGAGCTTATGAGCTATATAATATTAATTGCCAGTCGTTTTGCATGCAAAAATCTTGAAAAAGGTCATTTTTTCAAGTTTGATACTGACCAAATCACATCGCTTAGCAAGTGACACTGTGCCTTAGGCTGTGATGTTGCCGGTTAAATGTCTCAAAGCAACCTGTTAAGATCATGCAAGCTGTTAAGATGCAATGTATTCCAATGCACACTGAATCATTAGGATTTTATTTTATTACTATAAGTATTGTTCACTTACTTGTTCTGAAGAGACATTTTGAGTGCATTCAGTTATATGTGTCTTAAGGGTACCCATGGGTATTTCTTTTTCGCAGCTTATACACTTTACTGTTGGTCCAGTAGATTCTTCACCATCATCCTATAATTTTTATTAGTATGTGCAGGATTGATAAAACCTTATAAAAAGAAAACTCCAAAATACCTGGCTTAAACAATTGTCCAACAGTATTAGCAATTATAAAGTAGCAAATAACTTCAGATATTAAAAATAACATCGGAATTGTGAATTAATTTAACATTGGCATATGGAAGTTAACATTAAACTTCTTATGGCCGATTATTTCCCCGATTACACATTGTTTATAATCGTTATGTTTCTCTTACAAGTGTACAGTATGGTTAGGTTAGGGTTAGGGTCAACGTCAGGAGATGTACAGGTATTTGTGGGCCTGCTAGCTTGGTCTCAAGAAGTATGGTCGCATGATGGTGGAAATATGAGTGTGTTTGGCCATGCAGTCAACAAGTACATGTAAGCAGTATTTAGAGCACTGATGTTATGCCAACAACACTGTTTTTATCAATCACTATTAACTACTAATAGCGAACAATCTTGTATTTCTTAGCTGATGTGACCTTCGATTGGCTACACATAGCATCAGGTAAGAAGTATGTGAGCTAGCAGCACAGCTCTTATATATGTCAATGGTATCGACTTATGCACTTGTAAATTGTACCCGCCCCCACCCCCCACCTGTGCGACATTTTTCTTCTATAAATTTGGCTGTTTCTTAAGCCTGACAAGATGGGGTATTTTCCCGTTAGAGTCCAGACCATTTTATTTCGGACTATAACGTGGGGGAATATATGGGGATAGACACCCCACTTGCGGGCTATGGTTTGCCTGTTGTATGGTTTGCCTGAACCTGATATATTAAATGCACATGTTTCTACATTCTATTTTTAAAAGCTCAAACATATTTTAATTTCTTATATAATGAAGCAAGGTAAGTTGTACTTTTCTCAAATGTTACTGTTTTCTTTCCTTTTCATTTTGTTTATATGCGATGAGCGTTGAGTTTGACTGATATTAAAAATAAAAGTTATAGGTTTTAAAAACAAATCTGTTCAATACAATGTTTGAAATGTTTTTAAATCTTGCCCCCATGGTTGGGGGATTAGACAAGATTAGTCTACCTCGGGGGTCGGGCCACAATGAAGTATTGGAGGTCTTAAAATCTATGTCCCCACCTTTCGACGTCGGCGGGGGTGGTTACATTTGACAACTGCATTGCTGGCTTACTATAATAATATAAATGCTTTATAATTGACATATGTTTTAATATACCTCCATTATCCGGGTTTCTTCAGAATCTTCTGATTGCAAAGAAGTGGTATCTAAAACTTGCTGAATTGGTCTCAGGTACGCAATTGCTTGGCCCAACCCAGAACAATCGCGTAAAAATGGGACAGAATACTCACGTTTTGGAGGATGAATGATATCCAAATCTTGGGGAGAGGCACTGCTCCTTAACAATTCAAACCCTCCTCCTGATGCAAGTTTAGGATATGCCTTTTCCAGTTTGATTTTGAGTTGTGAAGCGTCGTCGTTCTTGTGAAAAGAAATACGCTTTCGCCCGAGACCAGCCTTTTGCAACCTTAACTTTTCCACCCTGGTGGGTGCACATGTCTGGAGTGGATTTGCCAAGCAAAAAAAATCGTGTGTCCACGTATCTTGTGGCTTGAAATAACGGGTCTGTCCCCAAGAAGTACTTCGACCGTGCTTCGCCGGAGGTTGATGAACCAGGCTGCTGTTGTTAGCTTGTATTATTCGTGGCGAAGAGACACCAAAATTCTTCGTGCGAAACCTGACTAGAGGTTGTGGCTTGTTGACGTGTAGGAGGTTGAATTGTGTGTTGATTTGGATTTGGCCTTACACTCTCCAACAAACATCCCTCACTTTCGGTAACACTCTGCGATGAACATCCTTCACTTTCGGTAGCGTTACTTGATAAATCTCGCGTCAAAATACTTGCCGCACGGCGTAATAAAGTTGCTGCTTCTCGCGATTTTGAGCGGTTGTCGGCCATTTTATCCGTATGCCGAAGTAACAATGTTCGAAAATTTTAAGTAATTAAAATTATTTGCGGGAAATAAATTATCATTAATTAAAAGTCGAAAATTGTGTTCTGAGGGTCACGCATAATGTTATGTCATCACAATGGAATGCTTAAGGACAGAATGCGCAAACAGAAGTGCAAATGCGAATTGCGAACATCAAAATTCAATCCTTTAATATCAAAATTCAACGCTGCAATATCATAAATAAAGCATGGAACAAATAACAAAATCCAGAAATTGAAATACAAAATTAATTTTGGCGGTGATTACCCTCCATAGGAAAAGGCCCTGGCATCGGCTGGATTCTGCACCCAGAATTTCAGGGTGTAATAAATTAGCGTGGAAATTAGCATGCAAAATTATTCTGAGTAATGGCGGACTCGTCAGAGAAGTTTGACCACTTTGGCGTATTGCGTCGTCTTGGAGTGGCGCTCGATAGCGGGAATTTCCCATGTTTTTGTTTAAAGCCACTCCAAGTCAAGTGTTTTGAACACATACTGAAAGGTTATGATGTTATTGCCGTTCTTCCAACTGGTTTTGGTAAATCGTTGCTTTATCAACTTCTACCAAATTTCCTGCCCACCAAGGCCGACCAGAACATTGTGATTGTTGATTGAACGCCATAATAGATGATCAGCTGAAAGTTTTAAGAGATAAAGGAGTAACAGATGATGTACTGCAAGTAGTTGGGGACGACTTGGAAGTTTCGGAAAGTTTATTCGAAATATCAAACCTTGACACGAGCAGCACGCAAGACAACGTGGACGAGGTGAAGCTTTGTAGTCCCACAGAAATATTTTTAAATGGCGATACCCAGCTGGTCTTTGCCCATCCAGAGGCTCTGCTTTGCAAGGAAGGAAGGGAATTAATGAAAAGCCAAGTGTTTCAGAGAAATGTTTTTGCATGTGTTGTTGATGAAGCACACTGTGTTGAAATGTGGTAAGTTAGTAACAATTTTATATAAATACCCAAGCCACTCTTTTATCAAAATATAAACAATATATTTATAACTTATATTATCTTTATACTAGTGCTAACTACAAGTTGGGGTTTGGGGCTAGATAAAAGTCATAAAAACTCACCAGTAATGATTTATTGCTAATACCTTTCCCCTGTGTTTTTAATTTGAAGGGGTCGTTCAGAAAAGATTTTAAAGATTTGTCAGTTGTAAGAGCATTTTTTCCCAATGTTCTGGTTCTGGCACTCACAGCAACAGCACCACCACATCTGTTGACAGACCTGAAAAATAGTCTGATTTTAAAAAGTTCTTGCAAAATTGTCTTAGCAAACCTTAATCGTGCGAACATATACTTTGACAAGAAAATGCGCTCGAGTAGCCATCATGCTTATGAAAGCTATGACTGCATCCTATTACCTATTGCAAATCAACTGTCTGTTGAACGAGAAAACTATCCAATTACTATTATATGTATGAAACTGAAGTATTGTGGATATTCTTATAGTTTATTTGAAAGGGTACTGAAGGATGACCGGTGTGTGGGGAAAACTACTGATCCAGCTGCAAGGCTATTTGCCCAATTTCATGCTCCTCAAACAAAGCAGATGAAAAAGAGTATCATCTCAGAGATAAAGAATCCACATTCAAGAATAAGGGTTTTATTTGCCACATCAGCACTCGGAATGGGAGTTGATGCACCTGATGTACGACACGTTATACATATCACACCTCCAAGTAATATTGAATCATACATGCAGGAAACTGGACGTGCTGGCAGATCAGGTCAACTATCGAAAGCAACGTTTTATTACAACAACTCAGATATTGCAAAAAACAAGGAATATGTGCAGGAATCGATGAAAGTATACTGTCGATCTCAAGAAAACTGCCTTCGAAAGCTGGTTTTGGATTACTTGGGGTTTCCTTGTGGTACTCAGGAAAGAAGTTGCTGTGTTTGTGATGGGAAGAGTGAAGTGCTAGTGCTGTTAGTGATTTGCCTGCTGTTAGTGATTTGCCTGCAGTTAGAAATGCTTCCAAGTAACAAAATCATGCTAGAGGAACTCATTTCTAATGAACTTTGCCTTAATATGACTGACAACAATATATCTGACAGCTTAATGCTCCCCAGCCCTCCAGTACAATTGGATGATCTGGTAGACAAGATCATGGCAGGGATTGAATACATCGATACAGAATTACACCTGCTAGAAACCTATGGCATATGGAATGAAATGTTCATTGAATATCTTTTCTTTTACATCCAAGTAGGCTCCTTTGCTTTGAATATGTTCATTGAATATCTTTTCTTTTATATCCAAGTATGCTCCTTTGCTTTGAACTGAAGGCACATTTCAAAATAATTATATATAGTTATTAAATATTATAAACTAAAAAAACCAAAACAAATTATCCATCAAAGCCATTCCTGATCCTCCATCAGTTCATTCTTGCTACAGTAAAGAAATACTTTACATACAGTAGTGTATCATATAAAAATGTATTGCATAAAAAATGTCAGTTCAGTGTAATTCATATGCCCATGCTGCTGTAAATAATGAATATATTAGTGAATATTTTGCTTAATTCAAGGCTTGAAATTGCTGCTTGAAAACTCGCAAAATGCTAGTGAAGTTTTGGCTTTAGCAAGTTTTAGTGAGTAAAAACACATTTCACTAGCAAAATTTTGTGAGTACAGAGAAATTGAACGATTTCGATGTTTTTAAAAACATAACTTCTTGTAGCATGTAATATGTTGGTCTGATGGTCGAATATATTCGTGCAACTCATGCAAGACTGCAAGCTGAGAAGCGAATAAGAGAGCCTGGGTTCACTACAAGATTTGTGGACCAAAGCTACAGTATATTCAAATGTAGTAAATGTGTAAAAATGCGATTAAGTTTCTTGAGTTCAGTAAAGCATAGTTTTGAAGTTTTAATTTATTATGGTTTCTGTTGTTTTAAAGGATTTTAAATTTTGCTAGTGACTTTGGAACTTTTGCAAGTGAGAACAAAACCTACTGGTATATGTTTGCTAGTAGTTTCAAAAGTTAAGGTAGACCCTTGGGTTAATTAGATTAATGGTAATTGCAAGGAAGCTTGAATGTTGTGTGGACTTGAATGTTGTGTGGACAAATACAGTGTAATGTGAAAACCTTATTTATTATTACATTAATTTCTTTGTTATTTCATTAATTTCAGCAGACCCAGTACATTAGGTAGTTCAGTTAGTTTACAGATGAGATGGATAAGCAACAACAGACCCAGTACAGTAGGTAGTTCAAACAATTTTACTTTATAGCTGAGATAGATGAGCAGCAGACCCAGTACATTAGATAGTTTAATCAGTTTATACATGATACAGTAACTTCAACTTTATATACATACAGTACGCACTGTACATATAATTATAAACAAAATGATATTGGCTGCTGTATCAGTAGAAGTTCTATACAAATAAGTTTAAGTTCATTTTATTATATTTGAGAGTTCTCTTTTGTGCTTTCCTAGCCAGCGATGGAATTCAATATTCAAATATTTCAGTGGACACCTTTTGGTATGTGGAAAGCTCTCATGGAATCTTCCGGGGACTTTCTTGAATGGATTCAATTTGATTAGATCAGCAACCATCTCCTTTTCATCTTTCAATGAGTTGGGAGTTGTGTGTTGCACTGAAACCTTGTGTATACCTGTAGATTCATAGTAGTATATGTAATGGGGGTACTAACTTTCGCTGCTATAGTGACTTTTTGCTTAAAATAGTCGAAAATAAATTTTCTCCTATTTTAAGAAAAAGTCACATAGCTGCGAATGTTAGAACGCCCCCTTTCCGACACTACTTTTACAGTAAAAATTGGTGGGGTACTAGCGTTCCTCCCTACGTGACTTTTTTAGGACATTTGCAATTTCTGCAGAAACCTCCCTGATCATATGTTCATTCCTAACCGTCATGATAAGATATTCAATACATTCTAGTTCGTCAAACTCTTCACCGTAATTATTTCCGTTTTTTCTCTGACAGTCTGAGTGAAAATCTTCAGCTGCTATAACGTGTTCCAAAATCTGACTCACCAAAAAAATGTTTAAATTCGCTTTGAAAGTGTTACCCTCCATAATTTCTTATAGTCTCATTTCTTTAAGTCTAAGTAGTTTTTTCTACAGTTGAGAATATTTTTATGTCCATATGCTAAACTGCTTATTCCATTATCCAATAAATAGCGTTTATTTTTCACAGGTGGTATAAATATATTTTGGCTAATAATAATCAGTGAAGTTATACATCATCTGTAAAAGTCAGTGATTTACACAATTTTGTGTAGAAGTCAGTGAAGCTACAATTTTTCTGTATATCTATATCTATATCTATATCTATATCTATATCTATATCTATATCTATATCTATATCTATATCTATATCTATATCTATATCTATATCTATATAGAGCAGGTGGCAAATATATACAATCCCATGTAAAAGTTAGTGAGTTGTACAATTTTGTGTAGAAGTCAGTGAGGCTACAATTTTCTGTATGTACATATGGAGCAGGTGGAATTTAGCTGCCATCCAACTGAATTTGCATATTTTCTGCAGGTGGTAAATCACTTTCATTAGCGTGGGTTTTATGTTGATAAATATGTTTTCCGGTGGTTACTAGTCCGCCAATTACCCCAATTACTCTGTATGTACATATGGAGCAGGTGGAATTTAGCTGCCATCCAACTGAATTTGCATATTTTCTGCAGGTGGTAAATCACTTTCATTAGCGTGGGTTTTATGTTGATAAATATGTTTTCCGGTGGTTACTAGTCCGCCAATTACCCCAATTAGTGGAATGTATGGACTAACTACTGAGATAACGTTTTCTATATCTTTTCTGAGGATGGTATTCTCCTTTAGTTCGTCAGACAGTTTTTTAGGATCTTCAATAGCATCCAACTCACCTAACACAGATGCGAAGTTACTTAATAGCAAATCAGTTAGAAATTCGTCAGCGTCTCTTTTTCTCTTAGCTGTATATTTCTTGTAAAGTTTGTCAATCATCTTGCTTGAGCGTCTTTTCAGGTACTCGACTTCCCGATCGAAATATCCTTCCTCACTGCTTTTTATGAGTTCAGCACGTTGTAGGTCATTCTGATTGTCAACTTTTGGGAGATTATCATTAGTTAGGTTTTCCGCATTTTTTAATAATTCATCTAACTCAATGTTGATATGGGTATCATCGGCAGGAGGGTTAACTTTAGGTATTTTCTCCTTCTTAGGCATACACTTAGTCATATTTTATTTTATATGACTCATCATCATCTAATTTTATATCTAAATATTTCCCCCTACTAAGTGCCCTCAATAATTCATCCTCATTTTGAATACGTCCGAAAAATTCCTCACTAAGAACTTTTTTACTATGTTTGTTATGGGTTCTAAAAAAGAATACCCTAGTTGCATTGTCTCTTACACCTGTAGATATACTGTTCAACTTTTGGCTGATTATATATAGGGAGAAATTATGATGCCTTCCACTATAGGCTAAATAGGTTATCATGTTGGTGTTTATATGCTGTTCCTTACTGTTACTCATATCATCTATAACCACAGCAGTTTTACTACCAGAGTATGTTTTTACAACAAACCTCAGTACATCATCAACTCTCCATAAGGACAGTCTAACCCTATAACGTCTTTATCAGTTTCTAAATATTTCCACTGTAGGTAGGTTTTGTTTATCCATAGTGCTGGGCATAGAATTATAATATAGTCATAGTAACTCATATATTCTCCAGTAAGTATCTCCAGTAATTTATAGGTCTTTCCACATCCAGATGGTCCAACTATTAGAGTGGTATTAGGTTTATCGATATTCTACTACTGAATTGATTGTAACATAGCATTATTGTTCAACAGTCCATCACTTACCACATACATATAGCAGGTACAAACACTAGCAGATGGGGCTGTCTTAGTTATTTCCAATAAAACCCGATTTTGGCTGTCAGTCAGTTTTGCTCCCTGTCCCTGGATGTCCCTCAGCTTAGTAGATGAGAAATCTATAACAAGCGCGAATTTATCTGTAAAGAAACTTTCTTGGGAAACATTTCTATCATTGGTATTATCACTTGGGAAAAACACTCTACTAGCCTCCCCATAGAAGTCATATTTTTTCATACTCTGGCTGTATAGAAAATTGGGCTGCCCTTGGAAACTTATTTTGACGCTTTCTATATTTGGATAGTAATAACTTTCACTGCCGTCTGTACTCCTCTTAAAAAGTAGAATAATACTTCTCATGGACTTTCTAGGTAAATTAATATTCTCATGGATCTTAGTAGTTGGCGTCCCCACTGGAAAAGTTTTCACCAGAGTCACATGCTCATAGTAAGAAGATTTCCCACTATTATAGTTGGCTTCTACTTCCATAGCCAATGGTTCCTTCTCTATAGTCTCATATCTCATTTTTATATTTTCCAGTTTAAAACAGCTTGGTACATTTTTACCACTTCTACCAGGTATCAGCACTTTCCCAGGACTATTGACTTTTAGAATAGTTTCAAAGCATGTTGGCCAAAGCATGTGGATAGATAGCTCCATTCTCCGAAAGTCATCATCAATAGGTACTTTTAACCTGACACCATATACACCATTAAGAGTAGTATCATTAGCATTACTCCCACTGGCAGAAGTGTCTTTACACCTCAGTTTAGCTAAGTTAGTACTCCCACCTAACCCTGATCTATTTTCCCTAACCTACCACTCTTAGACCAAAGATCCTCATAGCATTTATACACATGTGCCTCATTAAGATCTCTGTAGATTTCCCCGTTGAACTTATGGGTGATCTGTTTGAACAATGTGCTTTTCAGGTTAGGCTGGTGGTATGATTCTGTGTTGCCGTTCTTAAAATCAAATGTTAAATATCTACTACCAGGTATCAACACATGATGCAATGGTAATGTAGCTAACTTCACATAAAGATCCTGACCTGATTGGATTTCTGTCGGATTGAAAGTTACATCCACTACCCGCCGTGTTCCTCTTTTCCTACTGTCTGATGTTTTCTTTCTGAATGATGCTTTTATCCTGTCATCCTGCATATACTACTAGTGATATTTTATTTCCTTCTTCCGTCTTCCATAGTTAGTTCTCTGTCTGTCGTATATAAACCATGTAAGTGCAATCACCAGTACCCATAAATTCTGAGCCAACCATGCTAACCCAGTAGCACCATACTTTAACACAGCAGATAAGATACTCCCAATACCAGAAAACACTGGACCAAGTATAGGACCTAATTTCTTGGCGATGTCTTTAAAGGCTTTATAAATAGCTTTAGCGAATTTATTAGTTGTTTGTGCCCCTTTTGTGATAACACTTCTCGCACTTACTATAACAGTGGTGATTATACCGGCTATACTGATTGCTATAACCGCCAGTTCAGCGAGAAATTCCTTTTCCTTTAACCACTCTTTAAACCTCTGTAGTCTACTTACGTCCTCCTCTTGCTGCTCTGTTACCTCCTCCAGTTGTCTTTGCTCTAGTGTCCTGTCCCTAGCGCTTTCAAGACCAATCACACGTTCGTTCAACTCGAAATTTTCTAAAGAGGTGGTTTCTTCATTTTCAATCATTTCTTCGGTCTCGTTAATAGTTTCCTGAAAATGGTCAGCTTGAATTTGTAAGGCCCCAATGTCTCCAACCCTAGAGTTAAGGTCTATGGTGTTTGAAGGGTTCAGAACGCCTCTTAACTCTTTGTTTTCATTATGGGTTAAACCTGGTATGTCTGTATAATTTTCACTTCCGGACTGTGTCGACTACTGGATAGTCTTTTGATTCTTCTGGTTCTACAACTGCGTTAATGCCTTCTTTGTATTGCTTAATGAGTTATTTAAACTGTTTGACTGCGGTTTTCGATTGTTTAGCTGCTGAGTACTGCGCAACTTTAGTCTTACCCGTTTTCAAAACTTGAATGGATCTGTTAGATATTTCACCGTTTTGTAATTTCGGTCTGAAGTATAATGTATCTGTTCCATCCTTTAACTGAAAAACGATGGATCTGTCTAGTATCTCTTTTGCTATTGCATTTTTTGGATCCATATTAACTCTGTATTTGGTTTGTATAATTTTAGTTACGGCTACCACTCTTTCAAGTTTACCAGGGTTAAGTATGGTGGCCCAGGGCTGCCATCCAAAAAATACACAAATCATCATTTATTTTTAATATTTAAATTCATTTTCATAATTTTTCAATTTACATTTTAGTTTTTTTTATTTATTTTTCTTTTATTTCAATTTTTTTTTATATAAAAATAAAATTAATATTTAACAATTAAAAAAAATAAATTTTTATTTTAATTAATAATTAAAAAAATTTAAAAAACAAAAAAATACTTACCGTTAGCAGCCCATGGCTGCCAATAGTATACCAAGATGCTTTGCGCAACTTACTAACTCGTACTCAGTCTATTGTGACTGCTCTATTCAAAATGGTGGCGCATACTCGTTGATCTTCTGGTTGGGCTAACAAAATGAATAGATTTAAAGGATGGGATAACGATTTGGCATTAAAAGAGGACTTATGCAAGTATGTACGTGAAAATATGAGAAGAGATGAGATTTTAAGTTTTGTTAAGCGAGATTATACGCAGTACACGTGGAGTCTTCGAACTCTTGACAGACGTCTTCGCTATTTTGATATTCGATACATAGATCGAAATGTGGGTCTGGAGCAAGCTAGAGCAGCTGTGCAAGAAGAATTAGAAGGCCCTGGGAAACTCCTTGGGTATCGCCCTATGCACCAGAAGATACGACAAGTACATCATCTAAATGTCCCGAGGCATCTTGTGCATAATATAATGCATGACCTCGATCCAGAGGGTCTACAAGGGCGAGCTCTTGGGAAGAATGTACGGGTAAAGGGACATTTTACAACCAAAGGAACGAATTTCGTTCATTCCCTCGATGGACATGCAAAGTTGATGGGATACCAAAGAGACACTTTCCCTCTTGCCATCTATGGCTGCATCGATACAGCAAGTCGTAAGTTATTGTGGTTGAAAATTTGGATAAGTCACTCCGACCCAAGACTGATTGCGCGATGGTACTTTGACTACATTTATGAAACCAGGACTATATCGTCTAAGATTCGAATTGATAAAGGAACTGAAACTGGGAAGCTTGCAACGATGCATGCTTTTCTGCGCAGACATCATGAAGACAACATGGACCCCATGGACACTGTCATATTTGGACCTTCTACATCTAATCAGGTATTTATTAATTCTGTGCTCCTTCATGGCTCTGTGCAAATTATGTAAATGTCCTAATATCTAAGAATATTCTCATCTGATGGTCATTCTATTACAATGTAATTACAATGTGTGTAGCACCAGGGGCGGATGTAGGAATTTTCCCCACTTAATACACCAAGGGTGGTAAGTCACAGTCAGGATCCAAATACCTGAACCTTATGATTTACTTTTACTTTTATTTTACATTTAAAAAAAAATTGTAAATTTTTGACAACGTGCAACAAACGAAACGTGTGACTTAGTTGACGTAGTCTAAATCTGCCCCTGTGTAGCACTACCTACAAACAGTATGATGAAAAAGTGTTGTGATTAGCGGTAAACATCAAAATAACACCCAGGCTCTATAAGTAAATTAACCCTCCTGAAAATAGGCTCTAAAAAAATAAAGACAAGATAAGCTCTAAGGACAAATATAAGCTCAGGTTCATAGTTCAGACTGATATCTTCATGGAATCCTTACTGGTAATTTTGTTTGTTTTCTTTCAATGTGGGTATAGATAGAACGATGGTGGAGGGAGTTACATGAACGCCTCGAAAAATTTTACAAGGAACACCTCAAATACTTACTGGATCGGTGCTATTATAATCCACATGATGAATTGGACAGGTATTTATCACATATTGTGAAATTCATGAATAATTTATTATTAATGAGGTTAAGAAGCAATCAAACCGTAGCATTAAAGTCACATGTATGCATCTGTAAATCCCAATAAAGATCATCTTTTGGACAAAGTGATCTTTATCAAAAGTTATGAATACTAATTAGCTTCATTCTATTGTTTCATTTCCCAAGTATGATGAAGCATGAGTGGCCGATCTGTATGGGGATTTACTTCGGCCACCATGTAAATCCCCATACAGATCAGCCACTCATGCTTTATCTATTACTTGTCATCATTTTAAATTTTGCTATATTGTTAGATAGTTAAAACATTTTTGTGGGATCAAGTTGCAGCGTGATTTGCATCTTGGGATAACAATTATAGTGACCAATCCTGCAAGCATGCTCAACAATGCCTAAAACGATTTGATTTTACATTGAACCAATTTTAGTTTCGTGGTGAAATTGTTTGATTAAATGTTTTTGAGTAGCGTTTGTAGTATACTGTATACAGTATGAGCCACTCCTCAACAATAATTGACATTTACTTTTGGAAAGAATATCATTGTAATGTATAAGCACTGAGTAAGAAAAAAAAGGAGGGGGATAATCCTGACCTATCCTATCTTCATTTTTGCAACAAGAAATAGGATACCCTGGTATTTTTTTGACCTTACTGTCTGAATTTTCAAAAAATAAACACTGCATTAAAAATTATTGATTACAAAAACATCTGCAATTACAATGTTTGTAATTCACAGGTCCCTTCTTGCTTACCTTTTTATTCCACTGATGCAAAAAGAACTGAACACATTTAAAGACAGTGTATGGAACACACATCGGATTAGGCATCAGAAGAACACATATTTACCAGATGGTGTGCCTAACCATGTATATGCGTTCCCAGAGGAATATGGTTTGGAGGAGTGTGGTAGGTTTAAGTTAAAACTCCATTTAATATCACTCAGTATAACTAATAAGCCCTCCAGGGGGTGTAATACCACACCATAATTATGATTATGATGAAAAATTAGATCATTTTCTTGTATGCCTCTTCTTTTAATTCATTATATGTACAAGGATTTACACTCTCTATGGTATTGGACAAATTTTAGGCTGGAGAGTAACTGATGAACAACTTCAAGAGGCTGGTATAGAGTGTGGTATTCTTGAGGAAGTGGATTACTTGGATGAAGATTGCAGAACAAGATGTCAACAAATACTTCCTGAACCTGACCTTGTTAAACCAAAAGACTGCAAAGATGCATTTCTTTACTTGAAAGATAAATATCAAGAACAGCCATAACTAGTTCTACATTATGATTTCCCCAAAAGACAAGCACCTACAGTATGTAGGGTCTGTCTTTTCATGGGGGGAGGCATTGGGATAATCTACCATAATTACTGACCAGGTTGAGCCAAAAACTAATTTGACTCAACCAGATCAGTAATAAATTGCAAGAGGATGGAGGAATCTAAATTTATTGATGGTTGAGCTATCATAAAGCATATATAGTTTATGCTATTGCCTATTTAGAAAATTTCAGGGGAATGACCTCTGCAGCACCTTTAGGTTTAGGCCTAAATTTACCCACCTCCAAGCTACATAACTATAAATTATACAACCCCCCACAACCCCTTCAGTGAAGCGATTTCAACTTAGGAAGCCAACCAAATCTCTATTTGGTTTTGCCTCCTTTGTAACTAGTGCCTGTTGTAGTTCAATCAGGAAATAGATATAGCAAACTAATCAAATGCTAGTGCATATATATATATATATATATATATATATATATATATAGTTAAAAGCTTCTAGGACAGCGTCGGCCACGGTTGAAATCCAAATATTACCAGGGTTAAGTCACGTTGGCTTGAAAAACAGAGAAAAATCTTCTCGACGTTTCGAGCGAAGGCCCTTCGTCAAGAGAAATTAGTAAACAACTCACATGTGGTCACGCGTATTTATAGCAGAGCTACAATGGGAATCACGTGAACACATGTAAGCCAATAAAAACAAAGTAAACAAATAAATTAATATGTAATTTTAGCCTGTGTGCAGGTGCTGACCCAATTTGTGGGTCAGTTACCTGCAAATAGGCAAAGAAACAGGTCATAAATTACTATTAAAATCATCAGAAAAAGGTTAAGGAAAAGGTGTGGAATATGGTGGTGGAGTGAGCTAAATGAAAGAGAATCGCTCATTGAGGCCGTGAGGGTGAATGGTACCAAGTTTGTAAATGAGACGCATTTCTTGTTTACGACGAGTATCGTTACAACCTGTAATGGGCTGAATGGCGCAGATTTTCATGTTAGAAAAGGAGTGGTTGGCACTGTTGAAGTGCCTAGCAACAGGTTTGTTTTGCACATTGTTTTTGACATCACGAAGGTGTTCAACAAACCTGTCACCTAAACGTCTTCCAGTTTCTCCGATGTAAAGCATGGGACATTTACTGCAAGAGATACAGTAAATGAGGTTGGAGGAAGTGCAAGTGAAACTATGGGTTATGTTGAACCTACATTTTGGAGCCGAAATTGAAATTGAGGAGTCTAAATATTTACAGGTGTTGCACCTACCACAACAGCAAGAGCTGGTGCCAACATGTGATACCAAGGCTTGCTGCAGTGAGCTGTGAACGTTTTCCCGGATGTTTTTTCGATGCCGAAAAGATACTAGGGGTTTCTCAGAGAAAATGGAAGATGTTTCTGGGTCATTTTTAATGAGGTCGAAATTGCGGCTAGTGATGTCCCTTACTTTGAAATTGAAGGGATGAAAAGTGAGAACTAGAGGTAATTTTTCATTAGAAATGGTAGCCAAAGGTTCGCTTAAGGTGTCTGAATATATATATATATATATATATATATATATATACATATACATATACATATATACATATATACATATATACATATATACTGTATAGCTGTTAATTAATGACTCCATGAACAATAATATTAGTTTGGTTATTTCCCCTTTCTTTTTTAATGTCAACTTTGGAACAAGCCAAGAGCATATGGCAACCCTGCTTACAATTTAAAGACTACTGTATGTAACTATATGTGGCTTCAACAAAACTCAAAACAAAATGTTAAAA
The DNA here is from genome assembly GCA_964035015.1 of Corallium rubrum. Taxonomy (NCBI): domain Eukaryota; kingdom Metazoa; phylum Cnidaria; class Anthozoa; order Scleralcyonacea; family Coralliidae; genus Corallium; species Corallium rubrum. The sequence continues at coordinate 170,430 of CAXIUP010000185.1, read as the reverse complement.
GGCCTAAGTTCAACAAAGCATTTTGTTGCGTGTGATAAGTTCAGTTTATACTTGTTTAGCTTAAAGCAGATAGTTCAATAGCTTTGCAAAACTTATTACATACATGATTTTTTACAAAGTTACCAATTCCCTGCAATGACATGTTGCCAGCGCAGTACAGATATTGCTGATCTTCTGACAGTAGCTCAGATGATGCTATTTCTGGATCACATAATTTCATACCTGCCCCTTGAATATCCAAGAGCATCAGTTGGCTGTCACTTTTCTCATAAGAAAAGTGGACCAGACATTCTGCTTTCATTGACAGCACATCTTCATCACCATTGGAACAAATGGATCCATCGTTGTTTACATATTTCCTGAAGCTGCCCTCAATGTACTCTTCAACTGTTACATATTCAGATGAACTCTCAATCTTTCCCATATAAACCTTGTTATATGAAAATGTTGCACCATATTCATCTGGGCATTTGCTGGTAACTCGTGCTCGTAATTGCTCAGCAAAATTTCCAGCCAAAACGTGGGTCTGCACAATCTTCTTAGAATGATCCTCACTAGTCTGCCTTGTATCTTGTAGGCATACTAAAGTTGAGGGCAAATATTTCTTGACGACCCACTGCAGACCTTTAAATTCTTCAGTATTACTTGTAGCTCTATAGGCTCTGCGAAACCCCCCTCACCAAAATGACTGTTGGACACTGCAAACTCTGCTTTAACTGGAAGGATGGACCATGTCAGTAGTTCTATGTTGAACTTGAAAATATCTATTACAACGACTTCACTTTGATTTGGTGTAACTTTACCAAGTTGCAGCATGCTTGATATTGATAAGCTCTTGGGGGTAAATGAGGCTGTTTTATTTCTTGACAAGGACAATGATAATGAAGCAGCATGCCCAGAACGCTTCTTGTGAATGTCGCTGATCTTGGTGTTGTCGCTGCGATTAAAATGGGTTTGACTAGATAATATTTGTACACTACCAGACTCATAATCACTGTCATGATTATTACACGGTATAAATCGTACATGAATAACCTTCAAATCTGGGATTTGGGCCATTGTGGTGCAGGAAGGCCCTCGCTCTCCGGCGAGAATATCGATTACCATTCCTCTTTCCATCAACCCTTTTGAAGAAAAATGGGATAGGCAAGCCTGCTTCAGACTGTCTATGGTTATATCACTGTTTTTATATGGAATAAACTCACGAGGACCAATTCTGCAATATTTCTGGGCCTTTCCTTGAACTTTAGAAGTCAACAACTGCACGATGACATGATCGGAATCTAGTCGCCGCTTCTTTTCCTCCGTGCCTGCACCTGTCTTCTTTCTCTTGTTAATGTCTCTCTTTGCTTTTATTTTATCTTCGTAATTCTGCCACAATGGCGGACTCATGTTGTAAACTTTTATCTCAAGCGGGCCTATTCATGAAAGACTATAGCACATGGCTACCATTTTGAATAGAGCAGTCAGTCACAATAGACTGAGTACAAGTTAGTAAGGTGCGCAAAGCATCCTGGTATACTATTGGCAGCCATGGGCTGCTAACGGTAAATATTTTTTTGTTTTTTTAATTTTTTTAATTATTAATTAAAATAAAAATTTATTTTTCTTAATTGTTAAATATTAATTTTATTTTTATATAAAAAAAAATTGAAATAAAAGAAAAATAAATAAAAAAAACTAAAATGTAAATTGAAAATTATGAAAATTAATTTAAATATTAAAAATAAATGATGATTTGTGTATTTTTTGGATGGCAGTCCTGGGCCACCATAGTTAAGTCACGTTGGCCTGAAAAACAGAGAAAAATCTTCTGGACGTTTCGAGTGAAGGCCCTTCGTCAGGAGAAATTAGTAAACAACTCACATGTGGTCACGCGTATTTATAGCAGAGCCACAATGGGAATCACGTGAACACATGTAAGCCAATAAAAACAAAGTAAACAAATAAATTAATATGTAATTTTAGCCTGTGTGCAGGTGCTGACCCAATTTGTGGGTCAGCTACCTGCAAATAGGCAAAGAAACAGGTTATAAATTACTATTTAAATCATCAGAAAAAGGTTAAGGAAAAGGTGTGGAATATGGTGGTGGAGTGAGCTAAATGAAAGAGAATCGCTCATTGAGGCCGTGAGGGTGAATGGTACCAAGTTTGCAAATCAGACGCATTTCTTGTTTACGACGAGTATCGTTACAACCAGTAATGGGCTGAATGGCACAGATTTTCATGTTGGAAAAGGAGTGGTTGGCACTGTTGAAGTGCCTGGCAACAGGTTTGTTTTGCACATTGTTTTTGACATCACGAAGGTGTTCAACAAACCTGTCACCTAAACGTCTTCCAGTTTCTCCGATGTAAAGCATGGGACATTTACTGCAAGAGATACAGTAAATGAGGTTGGAGGAAGTGCAAGTGAAACTATGGGTTATGGTGAACCTACATTTTGGAGCCGAAATTGAAATTGAGAAGTCTAAATATTTACAGGTGTTGCACCTACCACGACAGCAAGAGCTGGTGCCAACATGTGATACCAAGGCTTGCTGCAGTGAGCTGTGAACAACGTTTTCCCGGATGTTTTTGCTATGCCGAAAAGATACTAGGGGTTTCTCTTCAGTTGAAATTGAAGGGATGAAAAGTGAGAACTAGAGGTACTTTTTCATTAGAAATGGTAGCCAAAGGTTCGCTTAAGGTGTCTGAACGGGAAATGTTGGAGACCTTGTGTAAGGCAGTGTCGAAGAGGTGGGAAGGATAACCGCGATTAACAAAAAAGTTTCTCATTTCCAAACATTTGGCATTGAAATCGTCGTCTTCACTGCAGAGGCGGCGAAGACGAAGAAATCGAGAGAAAGGAATGGAAGTTTTGGTGTGTTTAGGATGATGAGAGGAGAAGAGGAGGTAGCTATGAGAGTCAGTGGTCTTGTAAAAGACAGCATGTGATATATATATATGATATGATATATATATATATGATATATATATATATATGATATATATATATATGATATATATATATATATATATATATGATATTAGCCTCCTTCGCAGGCATCACCGCGCGGGGGGGACTGGGGCGGGAAATCACCGCGCGGGGGGGAATGGGGCGGGAAATTTAAAAAAAAGTGCGGCGGGATGCCTGCCAAAACGAGAAGGTTTTGGACCAGTCATGATACCTTTGTGGACCAGTCATGTTACCCCCACCCCCACGGTACTTGTTGATAACTTTCGAAAATGGCGACAGGATCGAGGATACCGAGATACACGAAGACAACAAGACCAATACTTAGCGTTGATTACAGAAGAGTTCTCAAGGAGGTAAAGACAAAACGCGCGGAGATAGAAGAGAAGAAGAAAGATGTTGAGGAGCTTAAGAAGTCGTTGGCGTTGCTTAAACCATCTGGTCCATCTTCAGAGCGGGGTTCAGAGTCGCTTTCTCAATTGGAGCCTTCTACCTCAGCGAGAGCCCATAGTGGCGGAATAGTTGGAAGTTCAATAAGAAAGGTGATTACAACACCAGGAGGAACCAAACGAAAAGGTATTGATGAATACGTCTGAATGTTCATTCATACGAACGCTTAAGCTTATATATTACTATTGTTATCGAGGTTTTTAAATTATCCTTGCATCCTGCTATAAGCTTACATATTTTTAATACAAATTGCATTTCTTTAGTGAGACCAGGGTATGTGAAATATCAGTCGACGCTGAAGAACAGCCTTGATAAAGTGTTTTGGTTAAGCAGGGGTGGATCCAGACGAAAATCTGACGGTTGCAAATATGGGACGACACCAAATTAAGGGGGGCCGGTCGCACGCCCCCCGTGAAATTTTTGAAATTTGACACCTGTTAATGCCATTTCCTGCATTTTAAGCGGATGTTTTAAACAAATTCTGCAGCACGCGGGATCAAATAATAAACCAACAAGACGCAAATATGATATTTATTACACATGTAAAATTGTCTTATAACATTGAAGTGAGGTTTCCATATTATATATTGTCTGTACGAGCCCTCAAAATTGAAAGACTGCATTGGCGATAGCAACGATCATATAATTCACATTGAACTGCGATTGTAGAACTGTGATTGTAATGATGCCGATTTTCTATCTCGGCGATCGCTCTCATTGTGATAGTTGTTTACAAATTGCCGTGATCGCTTAGTTTACTTTATTTTAGATCAAGCAAGTAAGGCAGTATGCATAGCAATTCTACAGGAAACAAGCTCTATTAAACTGTTTGCAAAACTTAACGAAACGATATAAATAGAATGTGATTTATCAATTTACCTTCTTCCATCACTGTACTCATTGTACTTATTCCAATCATATCGTCTGGTAATCTTCTATTCCAGTGAACAAGGAAAACATTTTCAGTATCAACCGCAGAGTAGAATTAAAGTTTAATATGTTTACCAAGACATGAACCAGCACACGCTTCTTACATCTATATCTCAATCACCGCCGCTGTGCGAGCAATCGTTATCTCCTGCGTTAGTCAAGAAGCAACCCTATTGGTTTGCAACCCTCAGAATTACTCAAGAAGAAATGCCATTGGCTTGCAACCATCAGAGATCTCTTCTCATTGGCTTGCAACCGTCAGTTTGAATTCACGGTTGCAGCTAACAGCTTTCCGCACTTGCATTTGCCTGCAGGTCAGTGGGCGCGCCGAACGATCCTAGTGACTACTTCAAGTAACTCACAATGTAAGGGATTAGATTTGATAAGACGGCCTATTGAGCATCACCGTTCAATATGAGAGATCTATAGGAGACACCAGGCAATTATTTCGCGTGTGTATTCATCTGTTTCTTTGCAGCTGTGGTTATAAACCAGGATAAATCAAGACTGATGAATCAATGATGAATTAAGACCGATGAATTGAATTAATTTTTCTTAAGAAGTCAGATCTTTGATCAAAATCTGTTTCAGTCAAAATCTGACTGTTGGTCAAGCAACCTTTGCAACTGTCTGAATCCGCCCCTGGTTAAGGAAGAAGGCCAACAAGTTTTGGTAGACGATCTCCTAAAGTCTTTAGACATGTATTTCCCTGCAGCAACAACAAACCGTGCAGAATTGCTTAGAGAAATCAGCATAATTCTAAAAACGAAAGCTGAGCATAAGGGGAAAGGAAGAAAGGTGTAAGTAATGAAAATATATGCATAACTATCACTGGTTGTTGACAGGTTATAAATCGTTTGGTGTGCAGGTAAATAATAAACATTTCTTTTGTTTGTATTACTAGAATTTATTATGAAGGATTCAAACTTGTTCCAGATCAGGCAAGGCCATTAGCTGCAAAATCTCCACCTAGCAGAGTTCCACGGAGAAAAGGTTAGTTTTGTTATTTTTATATGTATTGTATTTTTATATACTGTAGTTAGTTTCATGCATTGATGGAAGACTTCACTACTGCCATCAATGCACTAGTCAGTGGAAAGCCCCACACCCCTCTACCAGGGAATAATGGGGGATTATAGGTGGATTAGACCAACTTTTATGCCATAGTATACAGGGCTTTAGACTATGACTGCCAAATATTGGGGGCATAATTGGGGATTCATTTACAGTTATACAAAAATTGTTCTGATGGACTCCATGGTCCTAGAGGGCAGGGGCATTAATTTCCTGGGTAGGGGTTGCAAGGCTTTCCACTGATTGGTGCATAATGCTACTGAATTTCCTTGAAAAAGTGCACTGGGCATTTATTCAAATTTCATTTGAAAGAGGGGGCACTTGTTGAAGGGTGGCTTAACTCATTGTTAAAAATTGAGATTTTAAATAAATTTATAATTTTAAATTATTAAATTATTAAATATTAATATCTTTTATTTTTTAGAAGATTCATCAATTAGACAATGTAGGACAAGGCTGTTTACAGATGGCAAGTGTAAAAAATTAGGTGTTCAACTTTAGAATAAACATCCATTTCATGAACGTCTTTATTGAGCATCCAAGTGGCATCAAATTTACTTAAATTCACAAAATATAATTGTTTCATTGTTATGGTTAGATTTTGGATTAGGGTTAGGTTTTATCATTATACTTTGTGTTTCAATACTTTATAGACTTTCTGGTCTTATTTGTTCCTTGAATTGGATGGGTATTGTATTGGATGGGTATTATAACATTTCCCCCTATAATATCATTATAATTATAGTTTTTTTAAGTCTGACATGTCCTAATAAATGTATGTCCTAATAAATGTATCTTTGTAGTGTTTTAAATTCTGGTATTTTTTCTTACAGAATCTATATCAACACCTTTTGACCAAGTTGGTTTGAAAATGCAATTGGATGCCCTAACAATTAATGAAAATATAGGTATAGAACTCAATCTACATGTTACCAGTATTACCTGTAGCTAAATATATGTTTGCTATTAACCATCGCACACACAAATTGAGCAAAACTGGCTGTGTCTTTCCCCTCTGCTGAATGAAATCACATGGCTTTATCCAGAATAAAATTCTAAACACTTGACAAGGGGTGACAAGGTTAATTACCTGTTTCATAATACAGTACCTATATAATACAGTACCAGTATATGTAACTCTCTGCTGAAATCATACCAATTTAAATTCAGTTGACAAGTATATTTGTACCTAGGTCTTGTATATACATGTACAAGACAACTCTTTAATTTATTTCCTTCAAATATGTTTATTTTAGATCAACCAAGTGGTTTGTTAACATCTTCTCAATCCTCAGTACTAACAGAGCAATTCAAGGAATTGCAAGATGCCTTGGAAAGTACAAGGACTTTTGCTACCAGTTTATCTGAGAAAGTGGAGCAGCTAAATGATAGCAATGCAGAACTAAAAAACTGCGTACATTCCCTGGAAACATTGTTTGTTTCTTATAGAGAAAAAGCTGCAACCATTATTGAGGAGCAAGACCAGACAATAAAATTATATGAAGACATTGTTGGATGTGGCAATCTTATTGGAGGACTTCTCTCTATTTCGGAGAGACAAGCAATTGTTTCAGGACCAACACTGATATGTGTACTGCAGCATTTAGGATTGTCAGAATCCCATTCTGTTTCGTAAGTAAACTTAGCTTCTGTTACCAGTTACCATATATTAATAATGTATGTTCAAATCAATGGTGTCTGAACAAAGTCTGAAAGGCTTTAATATCTGAATACAACATTAATATTCACTACTGTATAAACAGCCATTAAACAATTATTGGATGAGGTTTTTGTGATACTGGAATAATCAAGGTCAAGGTAAGTGTTATCAGCCAAAGCCTGAGGCTGATAACACTTACCGATGGCGATACCTTGATTATCCAGATATCTCAAAAACTGAATCCAATAATTGTTTTATTATATATTGTGTTTTCAGAGTCTTTGTCTTCAAGTAATTTTTCAATTTCTTGTACAGTTGAAGATGAAAATCGAGAAGTCATGTTGTTTTTGCTTGTGTGGAAAGCTACCACTCATTTAAATCTTGTATTATAGGGAGCAACCTACAGATTAGTGAATAATCTGCTAGCAGATTATTCACTAGTCTGTAGGTTGCGCTGATTCCCATAATTAACTGTATGCACTTAGCCAATGAGAAGAGCAGAAAGTGACTACAATGTGTAATAAATTCTATTATTATACAATACTTATTCAATCTTGATAGTGATTGGATAAAAACCTACAGACAATTATTGCTGTCTTGCCACCTACAAAATATCAAAAATTGTCTGTAGGTGACATAATTGAAATGACATAATACTTCCTAAACTCAAATTGTATAATAAAACAATTATTGGATTCAACTTACACACAATATTTAACAGTTATACCATGAGCTCGAGTTGTATATGAGCTCATAGCCAACGAGGCGCTTCGCCGAGTTGGCTATTAGTTCGGATACAACGAGAGCGAATGGTATAACTGTTTTATTATATAGCCAAGCACTGTACAAGAGACAAAAACCACAAAATTACAGCGAAATATTTGAAACAACAAACTTCCGGCACAGGCAATTAATACTTCCGCCATGGTTTCTTGCTGAGCTGTTCGGTAAACAGCTTCGAAATGTATAAATGTAGCTCGAAAAAAATGTGTTAAGCAGATCAACAAAAAAGATTAAAGGTACTTTTATGAAGTCAAAAGGTGGGTCAGTTGTTTATATTAGCGTTGCTGTCGTGAAAAATGTTTTCATTTCATGGAAAACTGAAACTGAAACACCCTCGGCAGTGAAACTAAATTACCTAGTTGGGTGTTTTTAAAAAGGAACATGCTTTTTACTACTCCAAATGCTTATGTAAATCAAAAAAGTCTCTATTGGTGATCTCCTACGAAATGTGTGTTGTAAGCTTGATTTTAACTGTGAGTTTCTTTGTTTGGCAGCACATTAATATCAACCCGTTAATGTAGTCGGGTTTTTGAAGTAAAAAGACGTAAGTTTTCGATGAATTTTACGATTTAACATGCTAAGTTGTGTATTTGTTAATGTATTTTTACACAATGTTGTTTTTTATACATTGGTTTGAGGGTGTTGATGTTTTTCTGTATGAAAATCCGTCGATTTCAACTCTTTTCGGCAGTTTAAAAAACACGCCGCCATCTTGTTTTTCCTCTACTAGTAGGATATGAGCTGATAGCCTAGTAGTGGGGAACCAATCAGATTACGCAAAAGCTAATATCCGATATAGCATGCTATATAATAACAAGAATTATTATATAGCATGCTATCGGATATGAGCTTTTCCGTAATCTGATTGGTTCCCTACTACTAGGCTATCAGCTCATATCCTACTAGTAGAAGCAAAACAAGATGGCGGCGTGTTTTTTAAACTGCTGAAAAGAGTTGAAATCGACGGATTTTCATACAGAAAAACATTAACACCCTCAAACCAATGTATAAAAAACAACATTGTGTAAAAATACATTAACAAATACACAATTTAGCATGTTAAATCGTAAAATTCATCGAAAACTTACGTCTTTTTACTTCAAAAACCCGACTACATTAATGTGTTGCCAAACAAAGAAACTCACGGTTAAAATCAAGCTTACAACACACATTTTGTAGGAGATCACCAATTAAAGAGACTTTTATTGATTTACATAAGCATTTGGAGTAGTAAAAAGCATGGTCTTTTATTAAAAACAACCAACTAGGTAATTTAGTTTCACTGCCGAAGGCGTTTCAGTTTCATTTTTGCATGAAATCAAAACCTTTTTCACGACAGCAACGCTAATATAAACAACTGACCCACCTTTTGACTTCATGAAGGTACCTTTTAATCTTTTTTGTTGATCTGCTTAACACAGTTTTTTGTCTCTCGAGCAGCATTTATATAACATTTCGAAGCTGTTTACCGAACAGCTCAGTGAGAAACTCTATGTGAACGCATCATTACACATGGCGGAAGTATTAGTTTTCTATGCCGGAAGTTTGTTGTTTCAAACTTTTTGCTGTAATTTTTGTCTCTTGTACAATGCTTGGCTATATAATAAAACAGTTAGACCATTCACTCTCGTTGTATACGAACTAATAGCCAACTCGGCGAAGCACCTCGTTGGCTATTAGCTCATATACAACTTGAGCTCATGGTATAACTGTTAATTATCCAGACATCTGTCAATGTTTATGTTATGCTCAGCCTCATCCAATAATTGTATATTATTAGAATATTATTAGAATCCTCAAAATAAATCATGTTTAAGTGTGAAACGTTGTGTGAAATGTTTCTAGGATGTCTGTTTTACGAAAGCAGTTGGAGCATTACAAATTGCTTATCAAGACCAGAGTTACTCCAGAAGAGCCAGTTTTAACTTATCAGGACAACATGCAGATAATGAGGACATCCTTAAGGCATCTCAGGCTCTCTAAATTGCACAAGGATAAATTAAAGCAAGGAAAAGTTTTGGATTTCACTGTCTGAGGTTGGCGTGCAGCCAATGTATCTGGCATTGAGAGTATGTTTAAAGACCCCAAAACTGCTGCTGAACCACAAGGTTATTACAATAATAATAATAATAATAATAATAATAATTATTATTATTATTATTATCTTTATTTAACAGGGGTTGATACTTGATATATATTATAAATAAATAGTCGATCTGACCTGGTTCCTGAATGTATGTGAACATATTAGTCATGTATTCTGGAGCTACTGTAGATTATTCAGACTTTTGTGTACAATTGTAAGTAACTGTTCTATATTGCATCCAATCCTGTATAATGTTCATCCAATTTAAAGCTTTAAAGAGGTTTCTACTTGGGTATATCACATCTGTAATATCCAAACTAATTCGATCTGCCCTCTGTATGTAGATTGCAGATTGTGTGTGTGTGTGTGTGTGTGTGTGTGTGTGTGTGTGTTTGGGTTGAAATTCCCAGATACTGTTGAACAATAGTCTACAGTATATGGGTATATGTGAGCGTTGAAGATTAGCTTTCTTGTTTTAATAGGTCCAGTTTCAACCATAAAATATGAAGATACTAAGCTTGGTAAGTCTTTCATCTAAAATATTTATTAATATAAATTACGGCTGGATAGGTTCGGCATGTGCGACGATCGCCGCAACCCTTTTTTAGTTATGATATTTTAATTTTTAAAACAACTAACAATGATGATCAATATCTTCGCAGAAAAACTAAACCGTGGTTTTGTATATCCGTGTAATAGCCACTCTTTCTTTCTGTAAACACACTGTCATCCGCGTTATAGTTATTTTTGTTCTACAGTATGTATTAAATTGAAATTTTTATATAATTTTTAATATTAATTGAAGTGTTATGGACTGACTGCATGGTATACGCCGTCGTGTTTCATGTCTTCACTTCAGGTGGTTCTATCCTGAATCTTTTCGCTTATCCAAGATAAATCACAAAAGGTTTTCAAAGTTTTATTCACAGTTCACAGTCACAGTTTAGTTTAATACTCTCACTCGAAGCACGGCCGCACAACGAACACACTCAATTCCCACGGTCTTCAGCTTAGGACTGTGCGTGTTATTTCCGGCGGAAATACGTATCTGTTTTTAGCTCAATCTCGAACACACTCCCCCATGTATATTCCCGTTAGAGATATACATGCTAACACTCATCTCTCACGTAATCTCGTACTAGATTTACTTTATAACAAATAATTTTAACAAACAAGTTTAAGTTGTTGAAATACTTGACAAAGGTTTCACAAATGTTTGTTCAATCTTCGTTTTCTGCTATTTCTTGTATCCGCATTGTAGCCGCCACCGCAGCATCTCTCCGAGCTCTTGGGTGGAATTCAAGGGCATCAGGGTTCAGTGGTGGGATCTGCTTCCGATCACAGGACAACTCCAAGGGAAATAAGTGTTGGACAGCTCTTTCCATGGTACTCTTGCCTGTTTGCAATATTGCTCCCCGTGCAACACCGTCTCTCCACTTTATCAATTGGGTTACCACAGCTAGTCTCCAAAGGTTTCTTGGTTTCTGCTCATCTCGGATAATGACTACCTCTCCGATTTTGGGGTAAGGTGTTTCCTTTCCTCCTGCTCGTCGATGCTGTTCACGTAGGCTTCGCACATATTCTCGACTCCATCTATTCCACATAGCTTGCTTGCACATTCTGAGGAACTTAGCACGTTTCTTCAGGTCCTTGTCAACTATGTGGTGTGGTTCAAGTTCAGGAATGTAGATTGGGTTGATCTGGAGCATGGAGTTTGGTGAAAGCACTGGTTGTTGAATGTCAAGCAGGGAATCAAAGGCATCTTGCTTGGTGGTGACTGCAGCGAAGATTTCCCTCTTCACCTTAGCCTCAGCTCTAGCTGCTTCTGTGGATTCTACAGTTGCATCTGGTGGCCATTCGGGAGGATTTCTTAACCATGTAGGACCCTCTCCACAGTTGGTTTTTAACGACGTCTCCCCCTCTACTCCCCAGGTCAGCAGGATTTTCTGAGGTCGGTACATGATGCCAGGTGACTTGGTCATGTTCTCGAATCTTTTTCACGCGGTTGGCTACGAACTGACGATAGTCGCCTTGGCCCTTAATCCAGTAGAAGGCAACTGAATCAAGCCAGCAGTGGATATTTACTTGATGATCCTTGAGAACTGCGTTCACATTAGTCACGAGGTTCACCGCCACATGACCAGCTATTAACTCTAACCGTGGAATGGTTAAGTTACGTTTTGCGATGCGCGATTTGGCACAAACCAGACCTTGTGTTGCTTCACGTTTTTGCCGGACCACTGCATAGACTACCGCACTGACTCCACGCGAACTTGCATCTCCAAATACATGCAGGGTAATCTCCGTGATTGGCAGATGGTGTGGTGTGGTGTGAGTGAGCGAGGTATTGTGAAGTTTTCGACCAATGAGTCACTCCAATCTTTCCAACATTTCAAAAGTGTCTCTGGTAGTCTTGCATCCCAGGGCAATTTGGTATCACAAATGTCACGATACAGTAGTTTGGCAACCAGTGTGGTCGGTGATGCAAGACCTAAAGGGTTGTAGATCTTAGCAAGTTGGGAAAGAAGACTTCTCTTCGTTGTGCCATTTTCTGCGTTGAGGATGACGCTGATGGTGTCTCGTCCTCTATTCCAGGGTAGTCCCAGTAATTTTCCGACATTTGGTTCAGCTCCTCCCAGTTGTTGTTTGGCGTACGTAATTTCTTCAGTACCAGGCGATGACTTGCCACTTTCTTCCAGTTCTGTTGCGTTAGAGTGCCACTTATGAATGGAGAATGTCGCACTTTCAAACACATTCGTAGCGATTACCTTCTTTCCTCTTGTTTCTGCCACTGTAATGCCGCCAGTCATCAGGTCGTCGACATAGAGACCGTCACGTAGTTCTTGAACAACCTCGGGGAATTGGTCTTTCCAGTTATCAAAGTGCTGGTTGAGAACTCCTGCGAGAAGGAATGGTGATGATGTGGACTCTCGTGAACTCCTGCGCTCTCGTAAACCGGTAGACTTTCATCTCGTTACTGCTTGGCTCTTTCCAATGAAAACGTAGAGTCCCTCTCTTCCTCCTTGATTCTGATCTGAAGGAATGCCTTTTTAAGGTCACCGGTTAGAAGAATTGGGTAAAACCTCGATTTCACTAAAATATCCCACAGCCGGTTCTGAAGAGGGGGACCAGGATGTAGACATTCATTCAACGAAGGCTGGTCGTTGTTCTCCCTCGCCGACGCGTCATAGACAATGCGGAGTTTTGTGCTCTCTGCATTTTTCCGGACAACACCCTTGTGCGGGATGTATAACACTTTTCCACTTGGCTCTTCAGGTGCGGTTTCAATTATTTCTTCTTGAAACTGCTCTTGTATTATGCTGTTGTACTCTTCATATTGGTTGTTCTTCTCTAGTTTGCGAACCAGTTGATCCAGTCGTTTTTTACTTCCCCTCTCATTGGTAGGCAACGTTGGATGGTTTCCTTTCCATGGCAACTTGGTCTGGTACCAGCCAGCTTCATCCATTTCGAGCTGTTCTCTAAACTCCTGGTACACTGCTTGTTGATCATCTTCGGGTGTATCTGCCAGTCCAAGAACATCTAAAGCGCAGAGCTGTTCGTGGTTTGTCGTAGTAGATTGTGTGAGAAGGACTGGACTCTCCTCATTTTCTCCTCCTGGTGACATAACAGTCCATCCAAGTAGTGTCTTTTCTGCCACAGGTTGCCCAGGCGATCCAACTTTCTGCGCTGTTGCTGTCTTGACAGCTGCGTACTCACTTGCGCCCAAAACGACGTGAATTGGGATTTGCTCTCTCTCATCTTGATCGTTAATCTTTACTCCCTCGAGATGACTATACTTCGCGAGCAGCTTCTTGTAGTTAGGGCACAGGCGGCCCAAGTTCAAAGGTGTGTGGTAGCCCGCAGTGCGGGTGTTTTAACGGTAATTTGAAAATATATGTGACTTGACATAAACCCGTAAACAAACGAACGAATTTGTCTTGAATATCAACATTATGTGAATAAAATCTACTAACCTTGTCAATATGATGTCTTGTCTCATGTTTTATTCGTCGTCGAGTTGGTTTGCAGCGATTTACCGGGGGGAAATTTTGAATAAATTTGAACCTTGGCTATTGTCTCAGGCAGGCAATCGCGATGAAGCCGCGCAATCCCCCCCCGGTAATTCATGTGCATAACTTGACTGTCCCACCCCGGGCAGGGGCGTGTTTTGTTCAAATCAGAACACGAACTCGTCGCCACGGCTCTGAGGACATTTGAAACTGATGAATTTGAGAAGGGTAATGGGTTCGTACATGGCGAAAATTCCACGAGTTGTCAACAAACCGTATTCTATGGCAAGCCCAACCTTCGTGCTATGCGCTCGTGAAAGAATTATGTTCGAGCGACGATTTTGAGCGGAGATGTTTGACTTTGAGTTCGGGGTGTCGTCGCTGAAGTGTGCAGCCTTTCTATTTTATATGGTAATACTATTAAAGAGTCGCCGAAGTACGGGAAGCAACGGCGTCGAAAAGAACTCGCTGTAAATCGCTGCAAACCAACTCGACGACGAATAAAACATGCGACAAGACATCATATTGACAAGGCTAGTAGATTTTATTCACATAATGTTGATATTTAAGACAAATTCGTTCGTTTGTTTACGGGTTTATGTCAAGTCACATATATTTTCAAATTACCGTTAAAACACCCGCACTGCGGGCTACCACACACCTTGAACTTGGGCCGCCTGTGGTTAGGGTTTCTGGTCATCATAATTTGAGGTTTGTGTACTTTTGACAACTCGATCTCCATTTTGAACTGTCCGTCCACTGCTGCGAGATTGGCTGAATATATTTCCACTTTGGTGGTCGTAGAACTCAACATCATGTCCACCATTCTCATCTTCACTTGCTTTGGTCTTTTCTTGAGAGTGTGAATCAGTTTGGCCGATGCATAAGAGCTACCAGACCCTGTGTCCAACAGTGCATGGGTCTTGATTCCATCGATTTCAACAACCACTATAGGGTAGATTATCTCATGGTCTTCTTGTCTGCTAGCTGTAAGCCCTGCCTCCGGGTCTGGTTGGCTGGTCTCGTGGTTAACATCGCAAATCGAGGTTCTTACACGTCGCTGTACTTTTGCACTCTGAAGCTCGGTGTGCATGTCCCGTGCAGTTGAAACACAACTTCTTGTTTGCCAAGATTTTCTTCCTTTCTTCTGCAGTCGTAACTGGGCCACACTCCGAAGACCGATGATTATCTTCGTTACAGTACACACACGCTTTTGGTTTTCCTGGCTGTCGACCCGTCCTTTGTTGTGTTTGGTAACATCCTCGGCTTTGTTGATCTCGTTTCTTCGATGGGTCTTCTGATTTCGCATCTTCTGACTGAATTTCGTCGGGTCCAGAGTCGCAGAGCTTCAGTAAATTGTACGAAGTTCCAGCTTTCCCAGTTAGTCGCTTCTAACGAGATCTCCTCTGATGGCGGGCAATTTATCCAGAATCATTGAGACAGTGCCATTGACTGCGTCAAGTTTTTTAAGTGTTTCCAACGACTGTACACAGTAAGACAGTTTCTCGAAAAACTCGTATTCTTTT
Organism: Corallium rubrum; assembly: GCA_964035015.1. Lineage (NCBI taxonomy): Eukaryota > Metazoa > Cnidaria > Anthozoa > Scleralcyonacea > Coralliidae > Corallium > Corallium rubrum. The sequence continues at coordinate 154,958 of CAXIUP010000185.1, read as the reverse complement.
TGCGTTAGTCGTGGCGATATGAGGCAGATCCAGTATTTCTTTTACGTAGGTTTTCACAATTTCACTTTCTTTTCCAAAACGATCTTTAAGAATGGCAATGGCTCGGTTATAGCCTTCGGCTGTATGCGGTAAAGCTTCTATGGTTTTCTTTGCTTTTTCACACAACAATTTTCCTAGGTAGGAGAACTTACTTACAGGAGGTACGCTGGTCTTGTCGATAGTTTCGGAATACAGCTCCAAAACCGAGGCCAGTCGCCATAAGTTCCGTTGAACTAAGTAATTTGAAGTTTAGGTAACCTCGCTTGTAACTTGAGCGCTTCGTTGTTTGTCTGCGGTGTATCTGGTTTAATTATTTCGGCTTGTAGTTTCACTTTCGCTTCGTGTAGTTTAAGCTCGAAGTGTAGTCGTTCTTCTCGCTCTTGGTTCTCTCTTTCGACTTTCTGATCACGCTGTAGTCTTTCTATCTTTGCATCTTGTTCTTCCAACCATCCTTCTAACATTTCAGTCATACCATCTTGTTTTCGACATCGTCGTTCCACTTGTTGATTTCACCCGCGTCTATGTTTTAGCGATTTTTTCTGCCTCGACGTCCCTTCGCAATCGGTTTACTTCAGACAGAGTTTCTTTCAAGGTATCGACGTGCCTGGCAATTACTCGTTTTTTCTCCGTTTGTATAACTGTGTCAGCTTTCTCCGTAGCTCGCTCAAGCTGTGTAATCTTCGTCCGAAGAACAGTTTCAGATATCACACAGGCATCGTTTGTTGACATCGCTGTTTTGAATTTCCACTGACATTGTCGCGTTCTTGGGTTTTCACAGTCCCATCGGGGGTGCCACGTATCCTGAATCTTTTCGCTTATCCAAGATAAATCAAAAGGTTTTAAAAGTTTTATTCACAGTTCACAGTTACAGTTTAGTTTAATACTCTCACTCGAAGCACGGCCACACAACGAACACACTCAATTCCCACGGTCTTCAGCTTGGGACTATGCGTGTTATGTCCGGCGGAAATACGTATCTGTTTTTAGCTCAATCTCGAACAGTTCATGATGTCATATATTTTTGCGGGATGAGAAGGGGGAAACTCGACAGTTGACTCTCAGATGTTTGTAAATTACCCCCTGATCAATACACCGATTTATGTGAGAAATGTCTCATGCACGGAAATCGATAAAATTCCAAAAATCAAAGTTTTCTGGGGTGCTCCCCATGCATAGCTATATCTCGCCCTCCACCACTTGGATAATACTCCTTTCGATTGCCGCACCACATGTGAACATCTTCCGCCGCAGTTGAAATTTTATCGATTAAAGTAGACATGCAATGAAAAATTTGTCAAATTTCAGATAACAATCTTGAACATATGAAGATTTGGAAGGAGTTTTCCTCACGCAACCTGCTGCGTAAAATGGATTTGGCATTCAACATTGTGCCCAACTCGAGTGATGAAATTAAAGGAATGGATTCTACCAAGATGAAGAATGTTGCTGATAAAGCCATGAAGGAAACCAGTAACAAGTTTGTAATCAAAGTCCCATTGGTAGAACCCGAGTTTCCGGTTCTTGCCAGTGAAAAATCAAGGGTTTTTCCTCTACCACTATCATACGAAAACCAATGTACCACCATGGGCGTAGCAAACAACCTTTCACTTTTCAGTGAAGAATTTGACTTTCCCTGTAAACCAGCGGAGAAATACACCCCAATGAAAAATAACAGGACTGATTTTGATCTCGATGGGGCATATGAAAGATATGCATTTTTGAAATCCTTATCGAAACATAAAGAAAAACAAGAAAAATGTGAAAATATTTTAAGGGGAAGACAGCAAGAATGTGGAGAAAATGAACACATAGCAGATGAATTTATTGCAGTACTAGAAAGTGATAGTGATAGTGCAGATGAAAACTAGAGTCTAGAGAGAATATATAAAAGTAACCATTATTTTATTTATACTTTATATTAGGGATGAAGCCGATAACGAAAAATCCAATTTACCGATACGATAAATTCCGACATGATTTGCGGGCTTATCGGCCGATATATCGGTAGTTACCAATATTGGTCGTCACGAATTTTTAGCACTTGAATTTAGGGAGAAACATTGGCAAAACGTATTAACTCTTTCCTGTCCGCACAGTTAAAAGGGGTCATAGAAGACCCACGAAGTCGTCAATCGAAAAACACGGCACACGGTAACACAAGATTAAAAATTGAAATTCGACAAGCGCCAGGGACATGAAATCCACGCACGTACACGCCAAATTTGATTTGATTTCATAAACAACTCTGCGATTGGTGGCATTTTTAATTTTCATGATGCTACGTGGACGTGCAAGATGGCATTTTGTAGAAAAATGGAAGTTTTTCAACCTGATTTATGATAATTAATGCTAATTTATATTAACATAATGTGTCTTTTTTCGAAAAATTAAAAAGCATTGGTAACAGCCGGTTTATTGGGCTTTCAGAAAAGGTATAGGTTTCGCAACAGTTATGGATATTTCCAGAGCTTTCATAGAACAAAGAGGTAGTTCAATTTTGGATGTTTTTCAGCCGGACAGGAAAGAGTTAAACAAGAACTGATAGACCAGTAAAAGAAACGTGATTACAACATTTAATGTACTCTAGTAATCAATTTAATTTGGGAAAGTATCAAGTAGGGTGAATGACTATAACTGGCTTTTAAAATACATTATACTGCAATCGCGTGATTTTAAGAAAGAAGAAAAAAGAATTGAAAAATGAAAATGTACTTGTAACACTGTGGAATGTTCTAGAACTAAAAGGTAAACTAAAAGGTATTTGCCTAAGATGATGTGTCGGTAGGCATCTGCAAAACGGAATTAAAGTAATGAAATCTCATTGTGGGAGTTACAAACAAAACATCTCTCACCTAACACGTCATGTTGAATCTGATGCGCTAATAAAATTAATTAAATTTGGCAGTTTCATTGTGGAACAGAATGCGTCTTATAAACAAGTTTGTGTTTGGTTTTTTTTTGATAAACGAAGGAAATATCACTAGAAAAAAGCCAGCATTAGGGCATCATGTTATTTATCGGAAACGCCGATATATACCGATATATTTTGATGTTATCGGCCGATAAGCCTGAAAGTTGCCGATTATCGGCTTCTTACTTTATATCCCTAGACGATTTACATTTAACACTTTTTGACCTATATAGCAATAAATGAAGACCCAGTACTTCAATGCATCACCTTCTATTATCTATGAATGCATGTAGCTACAAGGATATCAAAAAAATAGTATCAAAAAAATGTGGGATGCGTATGCAGTTGGTGAATGGAAATAATGAAGCGATAAGTGAAATAGAATCTCCAAACGGAGTGAAGAGAAACTGATGAATCGAATGAAAGTACCAACTTCATCAGACATCAGAGTGAAACACCAAATGCATGGCTTTTGCTTGAAATGTCAGTGTCTCTTCTATCCATTTACAGTTCTGTTTCACTTATCGTTTAAATTGGCGAGTTTCAGGATGTTGCGCGCGCATCGTTTTGCAAAGAAATTGGCGGGCTCGTGGTGGGCTCTCCACAAAGTAAGCAATGGCAAACAGACTTGCTAGCGGGCCAACAACAGCAGAATTACTGTGTTAAACATCCAGAAACTGTATCTATACTTTGTTGATTTTAAACGGTATGTTAACTTTGAGGGGAGCTTGTCAGTTTGTTGAAAAATGATGTGCGCGCAACACCCTGAAACTCGCTTATACCAAAAGCAAAGCTGGCCTCTTCGGCAAGCAGCTTACGGTGGTACTGGAGGTGCGAAATCAGAAGATGAAGATATGGATCACTGGAATGACCAGATGGGAAAAGAATCGCTAGTGTTTCTGTGCGTACGTCGACTGTCAAAACTCGCTGCCTTCGTGTTCAGTTTTGGCGCGAACATTCGGCCTTAGATACGAAAGTTTGATAGCCGAAATCTCGAAAAGTATAGGACGTAGCGATGTAAAACTTGGCGTAGAGATTTGTTGTTACTATATCTCCCAACTGACCAAAAACTGTTAAGATCGGAAGAGGCGACTTTAGCCTCCAGTACCACCTTAATGTACATGAAATTTAATTGTGGAACATTACCAGAAATTTCGGGCAAAATGGCGCCCGCTTTCGGTTTAATTAATTCTGGATTTTCAAGATGGCGTCGAAATATATACAGTGATTACGTATGGCGGATATACAAAAGTGAAAATTGTGGCTCTCAAGAAGTTCGCTGACAAAGTGCCGCACTCCTAATGCAAAGACCAACGACTGGCCATAGTTAATAGAAAATATACATGGTTTGGAAACTCACAAAAGTCATTGTTTTATGTTTTTGTTCAGGTTTATGGAAATTTTTGCACTTTCATGGTTACTGAACATATTGTGTTTTCTGTATAATGAAGCAATCACCCAATAGCAACGTTTGGCTTCAATCACTCAACCGTACTGTTTAAATATTAATAAACCTAAAACAAAGGATTTGGCACCTTCGTGTACCTTTCAAGATGAATCGTAGCTTGATTGTTAACCGCTTTGAAGTTTGCCGGGTTTCCAAACCATGTATATTTTCTATTAACTATGGACTGGCGAATTGTTCCCTACGCTATTTATTAAAATCGATTCAACCTACACTCTGCCAAATCAATTATTGTAATTCGACAAGCGCCAGGGACATGAAATCCACGCACGTACACGCCAAATTTGATTTGATTTCATAAACAACTCTGCGATTGGTGGCATTTTGAATTTTCATGATGCTACGCGGACGTGCAAGATGGCATTTTGTAGAAAACTGGAAGTTTTTCAACCTGATTTATGATAATTATGCTAATTTATATTAACATAATGTGTCTTTTTCGAAAAATTAAAAAGCATTGGTAACAGCCGGTTTATTGGGCTTTCAGAAAAGTATAGGTTTCGCAACAGTTATGGATATTTCCAGAGATATCATAGAACAAAGACGTAGTTCAATTTTGGATGTTTTTCAGCCGGACAGGAAAGAGTTAAACAAGAACCTACACTCTGCCAAATCAATTATTGTAGAACACATTTTCCGCCTATTTGAGACCTTATATATTCCCAAAATACTAAAAGTACCCTACCTATAAACACCATTGCAAGACAACTACTAGTCAAAAATTTTTGTTGCCGCACTCTTGCACGATTCCTCAAAGATTCGCCAGTTTGATTCGGTATATTTCTTCGCCTGTAGATCATCCTACGTCCTGCCAAATAACGTCGAAGATACCTGAAATTTTGCTGAAGGTAATCACAGATCTTAGCAATTCGAGGTTTATTTGTATTACCAAAATTCATATTTCTGTTCGACTCGTTTCACTCTTGTCGGCCATGTTTACAGTAGGGCGATACTTCAAGTAATCCTATCTAGATGTCTCAAATTTTCCTATATCCCATGATTTCAGTATCCGAAATCCCTTATACCTATGCGTTTCACATCTACTACCCGAAATTTATTTATGTGTTTTCCACCTATCCATCTTCGATTTTTATGTATTATCTATGTATTCCTTTACGACTTCGGCGCTTTTCAAAAGGTCTAACATCATGAATATCAATTTGAATTTCAATTCTGGAGAACAAGCTGATACCGCTATCACTACACATCGCGGGAGCAGAAGTCCGAAATTTCTGGTAATGACACCTTGCCGCGTTGACGCTTGAACGCCCTTTTTTTTACATCTCGCTGCTGCGGTCAGTTCGTACATCCGAGACTAGAACAATGAGCGATTTGGACAATAGTAGCAGGATTGAATTAGAGAGAGAACCATGGGCGATTTTAATAGCTAATATTGGTATAAAAGCGGTCAACGAAGTTCTTGATGCTCGGATGGAAAGACTATTTGTTGCTCTGCAGGAGTTAGCTTCAATTACATCGATAAACTCAGATTTGGTTAACCGACTCGACGCGCAACACGAAGAATGGCATCCCGCGAAAGACCAGTTTGAGAGGACAGTCCTTCATTTAGCAGCATCGCATGGGAATACTAAACTTGTTCGTTGTTTAGTTCTGGCTGGGGCTCATATCAACGACAAAGACGGAATATATCCGACACCACTAACCCTCGCACTTCATAACAACCACATGATTACTTCAAAATTTTTGGTTGAAATCGGTTCTAGCGTTGCGGACGATTTCTTTCAAAATACGGCGTCTCCGTTGGAAGTTGCAAAGGTGAAAAAAATGGATCCCATTGTAAACATGATTGAGAGGAGACGACTGGATGAGAAAAACGTATCTCGTTTTTTGGCAACGCACTTTTAACAAATCGTGGGGCAAGGGGAAGTTGTAAACTGCAGTGAAACTGATATGGACATCACAGAGACAGCATCCACGAGTGACACTGTCTAATGCTGATAAGAGCTACGCTCGTATTTTAAACATAAACGTGGGAGATCAGAAAAACACGATCACGGTTCAGGGATGCGCAAATCGATGTCCTGATCAATATAGCTGTCATTCTCCTGGAGCCGGTGATTTCCATAACCGTGGTTATGTTAACGAATCTTTTGCGAGATTCGCTGGGCAAGGAGGATTCTGGCACGTCGTTGAAAAAGTGCTCAAAAGACCAACCGTAAATCCACAATCCTTCAAAAAAAAGTTCAAAGATAACAACTACAACAACAACGAAGAGGCACTTGCTGACTACGAAGATGGAATTTCAATTGCGATGTTGAAAGTTTTCCAGAGTTCAAAGTTCTTTCCCACCCAGACAGAACTTGACCGCTGTTATCGAATTAACAAGTCACATAATCTAATTATTTTAGAAAAGTTTGAACAGTGGTTAAGGAACGTCAGAATTGACAAAGAAGCTGCATATCAAACACAACTTGCTAATGATATTCTACCGATTCGCAGATGGTACAAAGAGTCAATAAGACATGGGAACGGCAAAGCACTCGAAGCAATTTGGATGATTTGTCCAGCAATATATGCGCAAGTCGGAAAGTTTAATTACAGAGATGAAAGCTTTTCGCACATCGTTAATTTTTTGCGCAAATGGCCTCTTGCGTATCGATTGATGTACCGATAAAACAGAACTGTGAACGTTAATGGAAGAGCTGGAAGACAACTGGCTGGAGATGAATGGGTAGAGGAACACTTGGTCCGTCCAGTGAAAGCATATGCGAAGGCCCAAACATCATTTTCAGTGCTTGAGATGATGTCTTGCTCTTCAAATATACTTGAAATGAACAAGAAGCTGTACACCAGCAAGGAAGCATTTGACATCCATGGGACAAGAAAGCATCGCACCCCACCCTCTCTTTATGATCAGCTGAAGGTTGCACAGTTCGCTATACAGGAAGAATGGTTTGAAGAAAAGGGAAGAGAAAAGGTAAAAAAATATCCTTGGGCAGACAAAAAATTGAAAGGAGAGTCTGTATCAGATAAATATATAGATCCGATTAAGAAAGGAGATGAAAAGGCGAAAAAGGAGTTTGATTCTTTCCTTCACAGAAAATATCCTAACGAGTTAAAATAACTAACCATTAAGCCCCAGAGGGGTGGTATCGGGCATATGTGGGGCAATTTGATTTTTCATGCAAATTTTCGATCAAATGCCCCATTCGAGCAATAAATATCTGTCAAATGTAATCAAATATCCCCACGTGGGGATTACCTTAGAGGCAAAATAGGCCTTTCATGATTCCTTTAACAAAATTTAGATGCCAGTTTTCCGCCAATAAAAACTGTATAATTGCTACCAAATGCGCTGCTTAGTGTGTAAAATGTCCAAAATTAACACAAGACAATTGGCATGAAAACAAGCTTCAAACACGTTCAAGAGTCAACAAAAGGATTTATTATGTTCAAAGATAATAATTACCCATCCCTATTAAACTGTGAACGAAAATATCAACATATTTCATATGATTCTTTGGTGAGATCAAATCGCCCCACCCTCGGGCCAAGAATAACGATTAAATTCCCAACGGTGGGGCGAGAAAACAGTCAAATGCCCCACATATGCCCGATGCCACCCCCCTAGGGCTTAACATTGACAGGTGCATTATTGTAACTCAGTGATGCCTGCAGAGGAGGCTAATAATGTAATATATCACTTTATTACTTTATATGGCCATAGCCACTAGAATTAAGGTGTCTGGAAATGTGGCCAGTCTTTGTTCTATGTTTTTGTTCATGTTTGTGCAAATGTGTGCACTTCACACTTACAGTACTGATTGTATTTTCAGCATATAAATGAAGCAAGTAGCCAATAGCAGCACTTGGGTCTAATCAATCAACCATGCTGTATAAATATTAATGAATGTAAAACAAATGCACACACCCTATGGTGTGTGCACCTTCAGGGCACCCTCAACATAATTGCAGCTTATTGTTAGCTGCTTTGATGTTTGCTGCATTTCCAGACAATCTAATTCTAGTGACTATGATATGACACATCACATTGGCTGTTTATTACAACAACTAGAGCGTTGACCAATAAGAATGGCTTTTATGTCAGGCTGCCAATATGATGATATAGCATAGCACCATAATGTGTGTATGTATATATATATTGTATGTGTTATTTTCTGCCGGCTGAGGAACGAAAGAGGTAGAAAATGTTTTTCACACACACTGCTGGGGGACTGGTCTAGAGTGGGGTCAGGGGGGAAAGGTCACTTTTTGTTTTGCCTCGCTTGGCCTGACCTTTTCCCACCCACCCACCCTTGCTAAGCCACAGCCAGGAAAAATGAGATTATTGAATTTTATAAGTTTTGGGTTCCAGTACTGGTAAAGTAGTTGGTTCATGATATTTAGACTGGGACATCTTGTAAATAGTTTGAGAGTTTAAGTTTATTAAAGGTCAGGGTTGCGGGTGAAGCACCCCACACGGCAGTGTGTGTGAAATATATATATATATATATATATACATTATGGTGCTATGCTGTATCATCATATTGGCAGCCTGACATAAAAGCCATTCTTATTGGTCAACACTCAAGTTGTTGTAATAAACAGCCAATGTGATGTGTCATGTCATACAATATATATATATATATATATATATATATATATATATATATATATATATATATATATATTTAATTGTAGTTTGTGTCATTGAGTGTTCTGCTTTGAACATATTATATTTTTTCAATCTGCAATTTTAAAGTTTTTAGCCAGAAAGTCTGTAAAACAACAAAATGTGTGTGGTCTTAGAGGAGTATTTTTATGACTTATAAGCAGGACTTGAATATAACAGAAGTGAAGAAGCAATTTGTTCCCAAAATGAAAATGTGGTGGCACTCTTGCTCCTAAAACACTAGCATATAATTTAAATGCAAGGAATTAATTGCACCTACATGTATTAGATGGTAGGATTTGCTCCTAAAAATATTTCCCACAAGCAAGTTTTCTGCTATACTATACATGCTACACCCTAGACCTGCTTATAAGTACTGGTAGGTTCTGGTTGTTCAATGAAACTAATTCACAAAATAATTAGAAAATTGGCAGACAATGTGTGTCTGCTTGGCAATGGACAAAGTTACAAAGTTTAAATTTTGGTATACTTTTCAACAGTAAGGTGAAGAGAAAGTACTTTGTGCTTTTGGACCTGGGATGATGTGAACTGAGCAACCATTGTTTTTCAATTCAAGCTTTTCTGACAGTACACATACATACATACATACATACATACATACATACACACATACCTACATACAAACATACACACACACACACACACACACACACACACACACACACACACACACTATTTACAGAATGGCCATTCTGTAATGGGGTATACAGACAAGAGGCAAATACGGAACAGACATGAATTCTGTAAATTACTTGTAAAATTAATGATCTATTTGGTTAGTTCATTTGGTGTAGTAATTTGTTTTTAAAAAAATGTTGTCTAAGTCGAGAGAATCAAAGCTGAAGTTTATGTAAATCAAGAGGAATCTATATCACATATAGACCCTCATTCAACATGGATTTTCTTTGTGTTTTCCTCATGAATTATTAATGAGTTTTAGAAATATATATACAGTGTTTTTACACACATACAGTATATGCACACACATACATAATTAATGGTGTACTATAATAATATTGATCACGTTGTTTTCTTACTTATCTTCACTGCAACAGGATGAACTGACATCATTTGGCATTGACTGGGATGGTCCATCACCTTCTCCAGAATGGGGAAGTTTACCAGAATGTGAAGGACAAGGGATTATCATTCCTGAAGTAACAATACCTTTTGCAGATGAATCTATCAGCCTATGTTTAAGTCAGTTAATTGATCTGAGAGAATCCACTAACTTTGGTGTAGACCTTTATGAACAGGCACTTGAGTTTGTATTAAGTTCCCAAGAGTGATAAAGTACTGTAGAATGGCCAATCGTTTGAAACATAATATGTTATTTGTTAACTTGAATTTTATTAATTATCATGTTGTCTTTCAGCAGGATAATTCATATTTTCCCCATCAAAATTAAATGCACCCCAGGTGCACTTATAAGTTCTTGTAATAATGTTTGTATTCATCAAGGGGGTAGGTATTTAGAGAGAACACATTAATTCAAACAATTTACTGCAACTAAAAAATTGATATAATCAGCCACATATAATCTCTGTTGAATAATGTATGTAATTTCAGGTACAGAATTCAACTCTGTTTGCTGGTAAGAGTAAATTTGGTACCATCTTTGTTATAATTATCAAATATGAAAAACTTTAATTACATATCAAAAATATCCATATATGTTCCTCAGTGTACAAACTGTATGACAAAAATTGGAAATAATATGAAGTAAAATTGAACAAGGTTAAACATTGGCATGAGAATTATATGTACTGTACATGTAAACTTGCCATGAAAAGAAAATTATCCTTAGATACAAAGTAAACAGAACTCAACTTTTTTAGATGTATCAGTGGACAGTTTGCAAAGCACCTAAAACCGACCATACCCTGTTGCACCTGCTGTTACAGACAATTTGCATGCCTTTAAAAATTCCTCGTATGTCTGGTGTGATGTTGGAATAGTAACTCTACTGAAACAACTGTCTGCTTCAAGCAACTTCTTCCTGGTATCAGTACTAAAGAGGACTTGCAGATCCTCCTGAGGGTCGATTATCATACATCCCGTCATAAACAATACTAGCGAATTTGTCATGGGATAGCCAGTGTTCTCATCTGCATAGTAAAAAAAAAAGAACGTTGTGGGATTTTACACTGCCATAGTAATGTTTTATTCATTTCTCTCAGTGAAAATGAAGTGATGAATTATAGTATTTTTGGTACAAAAGTGTTAAAACAGAGAAAGTCCACCAGTTTACATACATGTAATTAGTTCTACAATGTGGAATGAATATACCAGTTTACCCTTGCAATATATTGTATGGGGAAATAATTAGGGTTTTTATGTCTTGATGGATAAGGAAAACTACCAAGAGTTCCTTTTCAAAATCTATTACACAACTATCACAAATCTGACATATTGTGTACTGTAATCTCAGACATATTACCTTTACAGCGGCCTTCTTCCTTAATAAATCGAAGAAACCATTGCCATGCCTGCTCTTCTTTCTTCCCACATTCTTTGATCTGTTGCTTTGCATGCTCTAGTTTTTGTAGTATCATTTCAGGATCAACCACAACATCAGCAGGAGAAGGAAACACAAGGCGAGCTATTACCGGATACTTGTGTAGAAGATCACCAAGACCAAGACAATTCAGTCCTCGGAAGAAAGAATCTAGGGCAAGTGTACGAGTTATCACAACCTCAGCCACCAGAAGGTCATTAATGCCTTTGTCTTTGTTAAGGTTTGAAATGGGTATGTCTGTGAGACCATGCCGTACCATACGTTCCTCAACTATATCTCTTGCAGCAGGTTCAATGTCATCAGCTTGCTTATCTATGATCTAATAAACAAACAATAAAACATTTTTCTCTTTCAGACTAAAAGGTGATTAAGAGTTTTATACAATCGGCCCCTGGACTCCATTGATTTTCAAGGACTTTTTAGGCCTGGAAATTCTAATTACTTGCATGTACATCATAATTTATTTAAAAATTAAAATGCAAAAATAAACAAAATTGTGTATCTGTACATTTTGTCATGTGACCCATGCAAAGCCTCTATTAACCCACACTTGCCTAGCCAACTTCAACCAGCCCCTTCCCTCTGTGGAATAAAATCATCTGGCATTAGACAGAGTAAAGTAATGTGGCATTAGCCAGAATAAAATAATAAAGGCTGTCTGTCCTCTGCAGGAATGGGAAATCACTATTTACAGTAGTTGCCACTCACCTGTTCTTGCAGAAGATGTTTTAGATCTAAGTCCAGCAAGTCATCACACGATACAAAGCTCTTAGCTGCATCTACAGATCCTGTAGCTAAGTACTTTACAATAGCAGGGGAAAGTCCAACAAAGCCAGGACCATCATGAAGAATACTGTGTGTGATCACCTTTCCGGCTACTTCAAAACAGCCTGATGCAATCGGATCAACTCCACACAAGGGAATGAGATGCCCATCAAGCCCTCCAAACAGCTGGATGTTAAATGCATGGTCCACTTTTGTAAAAGAATTAATTGCAACATGGAAAAATTCTTTGGTCGGACCACCCATGTCAGCACACTGTTCACCTTGGAAGTGAATATCCAGAGATCTTGTAAGTTTAAACTTGGGATTTTTATAGATTCTCATGATCTGCCGAAGTAGTGAGATCTGCATCCTGTTGATATCAATGTATTCCATTCCTTGTTCTATTTTACTTCTGTACAATTTCATCACATCATAGACAGAGCCTCCATCTAATTCTTCATTCATCAAGGCTGATGTAGTCGCTGTAAAATAGAATAGTTATGAATTATTTGCTGGGCAATAATTTTTATAACAAGAAACCATGAAGTCTCACTTCAATATAGATAGATAGATAAATAAGGAGGGTTAGTTACATGTATCTAATTGTTTTAATATAAACCAACTAGTTGAACAAAATATTATTTTGAAAAAACAAAATGAAACTTCGACAAAACGAGAGTTTTCTACCATAGTGATTGCTGTGACGTGAAAATCAACTCTTTTTCACTACTCAGGTGGTCTATCACCAATAGACTGTCAGTGAGTAGCTTAGCCAATGAGAAAAAAATCTTTCATCTAAATTAAAACAGTTTCACAACCCAATCTGAAATTTTCATTATATACAGATCCTGATTAATTCTTATGACCAGACACTCAGTGACAAGACATTGTCATATGTGTTTGCTAAAACAGGTGTTAAGAAGAACAAATTTTAACAGAAGCCTGGACAAGAATTTAAATCATATAGTAAATGTCATGTTACAATACCTTCACTTCCTTCCTCTAAGTCAATCACGGGAAGCGTGTCCACAATGTCATCTGCATAAAAAGTGCACCATCCTATTACATGTACATGTTCCTATTTTAATTACTAATTAAAGTCTACTTTAGATATGTTTCTCAGTATATGAATGATGCAATTGTATCTCAGAAAGGGTGTACATTAACATATTAACATTGCACATCATTTTGATCAATACACTAAATGTACATAATTTGCATTGTAATTATTTCATTAGTTGTTGAGATATGTCTTTACGATCTTTGGTTTGAAATTTTAGGGCTCTATAGTTTTGCAAATAATCCTAATTGGAGTCTTGAAAATTGAACATCACTTTTAGAAATGGTATGCAAAAGATCTTAGTGATAAATGCCTGGTCAAGTCTTCCCAAACTTTTCCTTTTGAGAGAATGCACATAATTTCCTTCCAATTACGTACAGTGTAGTACGAACCCTGGCAATCCTGTCTAATTAACACTACTCAGTGTACTCACCATCAATAAAACCTGCAAGTTGAGTTGCAGCATCATTCACATCATCACCACATCTTGATAATGCAGTTTGAATTACTGATTCTTTTTCATTGGGGAACAGCTCCTTAAGCTTCATCATATTACTTACCTAGTATTAAAAAAATAAGAACTGTAAATGTAGACATTTTAACTGCTGTGCAACTAGTTATATCTAACATGATTACAGAAAGACCTAAAATGTGTATTTCCAGAAACTATCCCTACTGCAAAAAGAAACTTTTCTAGGACCAGCCCCTCCTACTCCTGATTTTCTGTTGTTTGAAACAGTTGTTGACCCTCCTGGAAGTTCCAAGAAATATCTCTCATTCTCTGAGAGACTTTATTCAAGAAACTTTAGCACCCATACAAGAAACATTTGAACAAGGATGTTGCATTGTGCTTTTGATTGACCAGTACAGTGAACTCTCTAAGGCAGACACCCTCAGGACCAAATTTGGTGTCTGCTTTAGAGAGGTGTTTGCCTTAGAAAGGTGTCCACTTTGAAAGAGTTATCTATAAATACAGTATACCTTTTCAGTTGCAACACTAACATTTGGTCCTCCAGTGCAATCATCTTCATGACTACGCAACATTGATATGGCCACTTTCTTCTCACATTTAATGCATGTCGCTGATGGGGCCGCACTCAAATCAACTGAATGGATTGGCTGTTTTATTGACATATTGGATAAAAAAACAAGACATCAGTTGTGAATAACATGTTAACATAAGAAAATTAAACAAGCAATACAATTATAACTTACTGAATTCATCTAAGCTCAGATGAATCCAAATACTGTAGGTATTTGATTGTATCAACACAAAACATGTTGCAGCAAATGCACAGCTTGTGTAAAGAACCAAACATTGCAAGCTAATATGTACAGTAGCTATCCTCGATCATTAAATATTGGACTGTCACATGATACTAATAGAGAAAGTTGATTGGTGGATTATAAATTTAGTAAAATAGTAATTATACAGTAAGTGCCATAGCATGGTGTGAAACAGCAGTGTGAGAGTAAGTGAGTAACAGACAATGGAGTTTCTCTGCATAAGGGGCTGTTTATATGAGCCCAGCTAGCCCATTTGACCAAGGCCTCACTTATACTGTACTAATTACCTTAGCGAAATGGATTTAGTTTACATGAAAATCTAGGTTATCCAGGATCTCACTTAAGTGAAGCAAGGTGCCCGATTAGCCAGAATGAAATTTTTCCATATAAACAGTGCTGGCCCTGTGGTTAACAGGGCTGAAAAGTCAAAGTGCAAGATGTGCCATGTGTTGAAGATTTAAAACAATAACTGCTAAAAAAAACTGTCTACTTTTATAAGCCAAACTGTAAAATAAAAAAATTATAACCGTAAGAATCAAAATAAGCGTATTTATTTTGTTGTCAATCTTCCTGCAAATCCAAATTGAATTTCAGCCAAAATCCTGGCTCATGTGTATAGCCCCTAAGAGTAGTTTCGAATTATTACAAGAGAAAAAGTTTCTTTCAGTCTAGGTTTGAATAAACTGCAAGGAAGGTAATAATACTAAATGCTATGATATAAACTGTTAAAGTGCCTATCTCATGGTTGGGGACTTTGAATATTTGTAATCTTTAGATTGTTCTGAGAAAAATTGTAATATATCTTGTCAGACGAAATTTCATCTTCATGGGCTTTTTCGCTGTTAAAGGTTCCGGAAGTGATGTCATTTTGACGTCAAATCAGGAATATGCGTATATTAAACCCTATTTCTAAATCCCTGCTTTGACATCACTTCCGGAACCTTTAACAGCGAAAAAGCCCATGAAGATGAAATTTTCGTCGGACAAAATATATTACAATTTTTCTCAGAACAATCTAAAGATTACAAATATTCAAAGTCCCCAACCATGAGATAGGCACTTTAACAATAATGGGTCGTTCCAGAAAAGATCCGTACCCCCCCTGGAAGAAATTTTTGCTGTCCAGAGGGGGGAGGGGAACATTTACTTCAGATGTCTATGGTGGCCTATCGTTATCATTCACATTTTTATAATGTTCTAAACAAATGTCAAATTAAATCAAAATTAAATTGTAAATGCACTTTTAATTTGCAAATTAAATTAAAAAATTAAAACTTTATGAATACAAAAGAGAAATTAATTTATTTCTAATTGAAAATAAAATTGAAATTAAATTCAAAATAAAAATGTAAGTATATTTAAAATAAAAGAAAATTTAAAGTAAAATGAATTTTCAAATGAATTTTCAAATTGAATGCAAATAAAAAATTTTATCGGCCTAGCGCTATCACAGTATCCCAACATGCATTGCGTTAACGGCTATGTCGCGCGTGTTGACTCGTGTAATTCGTGTTGTCCACGCCGTGTCTTCGACGCATCGAATGCTAAAATGGCGGATCAAGCAGCGTGGAAAAACTTTAAAAAACAAATGACAGCAAAACGAGCAGGGAAGAAGAGTACACCAGGTACTAGAATTTTAGAAGAAGAATCTATTACTGTTCAACGATTGAGCGCTGATGTTTCTGGTAAGGCCCAAAAATACACAAGAATTGGTGCGAGAGAGTTTGTCCCGTTCGAGTATGAGGAAGTGACGGTACCAAATATACAACGTGCGTGCTTGAATCACTTCGTTGTTTGTGAAGGCACTGTTTGCGATATATTAGCCGGAGAACAAGGCCCATCTTGTTCATCTATTAAACAAGTTCCAAATCTAAATGTAATTTACGTACGGTTTATCGAGGGCGAAGCCAAAAAGTTGAAAGTGGAAGCCGAAGGAACTGCATCGTCCGAGTCAGCTGACATGTATCGTAAGGCCAGTGGAAAGAAAAGAAAAATCCACATCGTAGACGTAGAATCAGTGCCCACCAAGTCAAGTCCGGTGAGAGGAAAGGCTGCTGCAAGCAAATTCATTCCACGAAGTATGTCCGCCGTCGAAATGTTGAAGCTTGGAAAAGAAATAAAGTCGCCATCAGTAACCGAAATACTTGTGTATCAGTTCGATTTCGAAAACTTGGCTTGGGCCCCGACTCCTGACAAAGTTGACTTTGTTGTAAGCAAGGATCCAATTGGCACAGGGGGATTCCGACAGGCATTCAAAGCAACTAGCCAAACAAAAGAATTTAAAGGCACCACATGGATCGTTAAGAAATACTTGCCCAAAACTGTATCCGATATCGAGAGTTTGGGTCAAACTGTCGAGCAGCATACGAAAAAAGTAGTCCAAATGCACTGCCTCGCAAGAAATTTTTCTGCACGACTGCAGCAAGAATTGGAGAAAACCAATGTTCTAGAGGAATTTGGTCCAGTGTTGAAATACAATAAAATATTCTTTGGAAAGCTGTGTGCAGATGAATGTGTCACTGTTGAAGAGTTCATTCCTGGCACCTTTAACAAACATATTAACAATACTGGAGATGTTTGTGGAGACGAAGAAAGTGAGGTGTGTAAGAAGGCAGAGTGCTTTGTTCATTATTCCTTTGTGCGATCAGATAAGGAACTGATGGTTTTAGACATACAAGGTTGTGACTATTACCTCTTTGATCCTGAAGTTGCAACAAAAGAGTCCTTTTCAGATGGTGAATTTCTATTTTGCACTGGAAACTTATCCACTAATGCGATCACCAATTTTTCATCTTCTCATGTCTGCAATGACTACTGCAATCTGTTAGGTTTATCACAGTTGCAGCAGTCATGATGTTGTTTTGCAATTATTATGCATTTGGAAACTTGTACCTTCATTTTATCCTTTATTGACTGACTTGTTCACTTTCGTTGAGTTGATATTAATAGCACTTTGTAGGGGAAATAGCTTTGATTATGGATTGATATAAAGGTGAAACATAAAGCTTTTGTATGAAGAGAACTTTTTTTGCGATTTACGATTTGTGATTGTACTCTAGTAATCTATTATTTTACCTATTATTTTACCATTTTACACATGTGCATGACCTTACCAGTCAACAAAAAAACATTTGTTTTATAGTTGTTTTCCTCGCTTACAGAGGTTGGCTGGCAGCTCCCCACAGCAGTTTCCTCCACTTCTCCTTCTCCTGTGCATCCTCCCTTTTCAACCCACACCCTTGCATATCCCAGACAATATTATATATTTTTGTTGCAATAAAATGTTGTTTAAAAGTTTATATACCTGTAAAAGTTTGTATATAGCTATAACTAATAAAACTGGTTATTCTAACAAAATGAAAATCACTAAAATCGACAATTGCCTACATGCACTTAAATTTCACTGTCTAGCCCCATCTGCTAGATTGTTTATTCTAGAATCGTTGGAAATACTGGATTGGAAATATTGTTTTAACCTGGTTCATTAAAAGATAATAACTGCATTGCAACAAAACTACTCAGAAATATTCAGCCTGCATACTTTCATGTCCTTTTATCTTCATAGGCTTAGTTGTTTGCATTGAAGCATTACTGGTATGCAATTAAAAATGACAAAGGCATATTAACGAAATATTTACAATGGTTCTGGAGATATTGAAACTTGTATATAAATATTATGAATACTGTATAAATAAATATATATATATTATATATATATATATATATTTAATTTATTATTGAGTCGGTTTTCTTTGATGTACCGCAGGCTGTATATATCATACAGCACTTGAATACTAATTAGATAAGAAATGAAGAAAAAAACTAGGAAAATCTTTGTCCAAGGTAGAAAAAAAGACAAAACTTTGTTGGAAAACCTCCTCAATAATAAATTAAGTCAGATAAATCCCTTGAACGTCGGGCTGTATGCGATATACAGCCCTCGGATGTGAGGACGGACGCAAAGACACTTCGCGTCCTCGGGGCTGTATATAGCATACAGCCCTCGTTCTCGGGCTTTATCTCTTACATATATATGCTGTGTTTAGAATCACAGGGAAAAGTTCTCTCTAACATATAAATAGGCATCAGTCCAATCTTCAGAAGTAACATCATTAACATTTGGCACCCATCGTTTACATTCTTCCCTTACAGGTTGCTCCAGGAAATCATCACCATATTCTAGAACACCAGACTGATGTGCCACTTTTTCAAGCTCATCTTCAGTAACTGGCCAACCTAGATAAATAATAAAAAATTAAAGTAAAGCATCTTAAGATATACAATGGAATCTGATCATTTCACCATGATCAACACTTGCATTAAACATAACACACCAACATCATCATAATCATTTGAATTTTTAAATCAGATCAAATTGACTCCTTTATATCTATGGATTTGCTTTAGATCCTCAAGCCGAATCAATCTGAATAAGAGAAATCCCTACTGATCAAAGAGAAATCCCTACTGATCAGGAAAAAAATTATGTGAACAACCTATACACATGCATCACAAAACTTCAGGCAGTAAGCCAATAATGAGTAAACTGTCAACATCTGGAATGGATTCTAATATATTGATTGATGCTCTCAGAGTCATGTCCACATTGAGCAACATCCTATGTTGGATGATTCTCTCCAAGCTATGCACACTCCAGAAAACAACTCGACTGCAGTAGAAACCAAACTGACTAGAGCTTGTATATCAGTGGTTAGAGCACTGGATCTACTGTAGGAAACCAAGGTTATGGGTTCCATTTATACTGCAGCCAAGCACTTTTCTGCTTGATCAATGTGTACATAGCTCAGAAAAGTAGAGAACATCACCCAATATGCAGTAGGAGTACAAAAACACAATCACTGGACTCAAAAATGCTTAACATACCACAATCCTCTAACCCATATTCCTCTGGGAATGCATAAATATGATTAGGGACACCATTTGGCAATTCCGTATCCTTCTGCTGACGGATTCTATGAGAGTTCCAAATGGTGTCTTTGAAAGAATCCAACTCTTTCTGCAGCACTGGGATTAGAATAAATGCTAGTATCATCCTTAAAAGTACAAAAATGTTTGAATATACATGTTGTTGAAATGCACATGATACATAAGATTATTATACATCTCCTTTTCCAATATCTATTTTACTTTTCTCACATGCCCATGTAAGTCAATTCTCCACCTATTTAAAGTATAACCACAACAACCCCTAAAACACTTTTATGAGTTGGCAAAACAACATTTTCTCCCAACTGAAATTCACTGTACATCCATGAAATTAAATCATGCAAAATTAAAGGGAAATATAGCACTGGATAACAAATGCTTGTTACCCTTAATGTTATATTTATAAATTTATTTAATTTAAATTTTCATTATTTTACTTGAATTTTATTCAACATTGAAGACAACCCTGTGCCACAGGACCCCTGGTTTGCTTATGCTGAAGAGCCTGAGGCTTCAACTTTGAGAACTGTAACAACTGACCTATCTGTCTCATTATGGGGATCATAATGATGATCGCCTTTCAGCTGAGAAAGTTGTGCTTTGAAGTATTTCTCCATCCTCTCATGTAATTCTTTCCACCACCTCTCAATCTACATGATATGCCAGATTAAAGACTTACGCTTAGTAACACATATTATTTTTTAGTAATCAAGCCTTCACCAATTAATTTGTAATTATACTGACCCGATTAGATGTAGATGGACCATAGAGAACAGTATCACTCGCATCTGTGGTATCTCCATATTCCGCAAAAAGGCATGCATGGTAGCCATTACTCCAGTTTCCGTACCTTTATCCATCCTAAGATATGAAGCCATGATTCTAGTTTCATACAAGTATTCTAGATACCAGCGTCCAATAAGTTTAGGGTCGGAGTTACTGGTCCAAATACGCAGCCAAAGCAATTTCCTACTACATGTATCCAAGCAACCATAAATAGCCAAAGGAAAAGTACTATTTTGGTAGCCCATCATCTTGTCGTGTCCATCAACCGAGTGAACCCAGTTTGGTCCTTTGCTTGTGAAACAACCTTTGGCTTTCTTTTTCTTTGCCCCAACAGCACGAGCTTCGAGACCATCCGGATCTAGGTCGTACATTACAGCATGAACAAGATCTCTAGGCACATTTAACGCATGTTCTTGTCGAATTTTCTTGTGCATCGCCCGGTACCCTAAAAGTTTGCCAGGACCACAGAGTTCTTTTGAGACAGCTTCTCGTACCTGATCGACAGATACATGGGTGTCAACGTAGCTTATATTGAAATGTCGAAGGCGTCTATCAAGGGTGGGCATGCTCCATGCATATTGAGGAAAGTCCCGTTGGAGAAAATCTAACATTTCTTTCCGATGAATTCCCTGCCTTACAAAATATTCCATCTGTTCCTGTAGCAAACAATCATTTTGCCAAGCATCATTTCTCAAATAGCCAGCCGCCATGTTGTTCCAAGGAATTCAAGTAGACAGCGGGCTCACAGTGCCTTTGCATGATGGGATACTGTGATAGCGCTAGGCCGATAAAATTTTTTATTTGCATTCAATTTGAAAATTCATTTGAAAATTCATTTTACTTTAAATTTTCTTTTATTTTAAATATACTTACATTTTTATTTTGAATTTAATTTCAATTTTATTTTCAATTAGAAATAAATTAATTTCTCTTTTGTATTCATAAAGTTTTAATTTTTTAATTTAATTTGCAAATTAAAAGTGCATTTACAATTTAATTTTGATTTAATTTGACATTTGTTTAGAACATTATAAAAATGTGAATGATAACGATAGGCCACCATAGATGTCCAAGCGGGGGGAGTAGTTGGAAATAAACTTCGTCCAAACCGTTCAATGCTGATATCACTCAGAAATATCAAAATATTAAACAGATACATGTAAGTAAACATAACTTTTAATAAGATTTAGCCATTTTCCCATCAATATCAAGCGGGACTTCCTGTTGAATCTTTAAATAGTTGTAACCTAAGCAACCTATGTTTCAAATTTCACTCAACTGTGAGAATAATATTCAACTGTCTGGACAGGAAGTCCCACTTGATGACTGGAAAATCATTCAATTTCGATAGGAAATCTTGCAATTTATCGCAAATCGAACTCGTAGTGAGAAGAACAGCTGTCCATTTTCCTTTGTTTGGCAATAACTAAGCTTTCGCTTTGGAATTTGAGACAGAAACTGAGCATTGACATTGATTTTGGTGTGAGTGTCTGGACCTTTCTACTCAGGACGAACTCTATGTCATCTGTATGGAAGGATTGTTTACTCTCGACTCACAGGTCCGTTTTGCCACGATTGCCCAATGTGAGGTGGCTGTATTCACAGGACTGAAAACTGTGCAACTTTTTCAAAAAACCGCTGACAAAAAAATGATGTCCGAGGGGGGAGGGTGTAATTTTAGCTTTCGCTGTCCTGGGAGGGGGGGGGTTAACTTGTCTCTGGATATCCTAAGAGGGGGGGACCCTGTTTGACATTTCCTCGGGGGGGGGGGGGTATGGATCTTTTCTGGAATGACCCAATATATTAATATATAATATACATTGATTCCTGAATCAATTTCCTCTTGTTTCCATGTACTGTATGCTTGCAATTTGCTAATTCTCTGGACACTCTGAAATACACTTGGTACATTAACATGCTAACATGTTCTGTAGTGCTTTTCAGGAAATTAACACATGATTGACAGAAGTGTAACCCAAATAATTTAAATGTGAAAATAATTTAAATGTGAAAGTAAATTAATTTTCTACCTTGGATATAGGAGTTATTTCCAGGCTCTTTTGGACAGGCCGAATGTAAGCAATCGCCTGACCCAGGGAATCTTTCAAGGAAGGCACAGTGTATCCCAAGGGAGGCATTGGGATCACCTCTAAGCTTCTTCTTGCTCCACTTGATGTTAAGATTTCAAATGCACCATCTAAATCTTTTACTTTGGGAAACTGGCTTTCTAACGTAGTTTTTAAATGTTGAAACGAACCATTCTTATCACTGAAAACAATCTTCTTTTCCCCAAGCCCAGCCTCTTTCAAAATTCGTTTTTCTTCTCTCGACAGAACAAATTCTTCGTTTTTTCCAGCCAAACAAATAAAATTATGTGTCCACGAATCCTTAGGCTTAAATCGCTGATAAGGTGTATTTCGCGACCAAGGTTTCAACGTACTTTGGCTGGTTGACGGGTTTCTTGTGGGTCGCATGAAGGGAAACAACCGCAACAATTCAGTTGGTCTTGTCGGTTTTGTCACACCACTCGAAGTACTTTCGCTTGATTGATGAGAAGATTCGCTTGCTTTTTAACATCGTAACAGCCTCATTTATTAGGGTAAGAGCTCGGCTAAAGCGGCTTCCCTCCTCTTGATTTAGATTACCATCGGATTCCGCCATATTTGTTTTGTGCTTAACCGAGACCAGCGTCGTGCGGTCAGCGGTTAGTTATCTTAAAACTACGCGCAGGAGTGTCAAGTACAACATTGGGTGTGCACATCATTGGGTGTGCAATAATTGTGTTCATTGGATGTGCAAGTACTGTGCAGGTGTGTTTATTGGGTGTGCAAATAAACATAATCAAAAGCAATAATTACATAATCAAATGCAATAATTACATAATCAAAAGCAATAATGACATAATCAAAAGCAATAATGACATTGTCTATAGTAATAATTACAACTGCATGTAACGATATATAGTGTACCGGCTTCCGGGACAAGAGTCCCCGGAAGACGGGATCCAAAAGCACATGTAAGGACGTTGGGAGTTAAAGACAACTCGTTTAGTTTGATTTATATATGTTATTAATACAATAAAGAAACATCGTTACATGGTGTCAGGAGTGGCAGATGTTTTCATTGTAAAAGATTTATAACCGAGCTGTTAAAGAGGTATGAAACGGTATAAAGTTCTAAAGTAAGCTAAAGTATAGAACACGATTGTTGTTGTATATAAATGGCGAGTTCATTTGGCCTTCCTCCACCTGATCCCTTGAAAATTTTGGATGGAAATACGTCCCAAAAATGGAAGAAATTTAAGCAGAAATGGTCCAACTACGAGGTAGCGACGGGAATAGTAGAGAAAAGTCAAGCCACACGGGTCGCGACGTTTTTAACTGTCATCGGCGAGGAAGCAGTTGACGTTTATAATACGTTTATTTGGGACGAAGAAGGGGACAACCTGAAGATTGAAAAAGTCTTAGAAAAGTTCGAGTGATTCTGCAACCCACGAAAAAACACAATATACGAACGATATATGTTCTTCTCAAGAAACCAAGAGAACGGTGAGTCTATCGATCATTATGTTACTGTGTTGAAAACTTTGGCAGACACTTGTGAGTTTGGGGCCCTCAAAGAATCGTTAATCCGAGATCGTGTAGTATTTGGTGTCCTAGACAGCTCCGTCAGAGCTAGATTACTGAGAGATTCAGAACTAACCCTACAGTCAGCAACTGAAAAGGTGCGATCAGCCGAACTTACTCAAGCACAATTAAAACAAATAAAAGAAGACCAAAAGATGGTAACAAGCGAGTCAATACAATATGTGACAAAACCAACACAACAAGACAAGAATCAAACTTATCAAAGTGAAAGACCACACAACAAACTTCCAATAATAAATTGCAAATTCTGTGGCAAACAACATCCAAGAGATAAACTCCGGTGCCCAGCCTATCGAGCCAAATGTCAAAAGTGTGGCAAGTACAACCA
Source organism: Corallium rubrum (assembly GCA_964035015.1). Classification (NCBI taxonomy): domain Eukaryota; kingdom Metazoa; phylum Cnidaria; class Anthozoa; order Scleralcyonacea; family Coralliidae; genus Corallium; species Corallium rubrum. Next base: position 130,551 of record CAXIUP010000185.1, on the reverse strand, counting down.
CTTTGCAGCCAAGTGCATGACTAAGAATTTCAGAAAACCACGAGTTAACCTGGTCGAAGAAGATGATGACACATCAGAAGATGAGTATACAGTTAAAGTAGTTACATATCACATCGGGGCATTGAATTTGAAGAAGAAATGCCATAATAGAAATGTCCCAAAACAATTGTTTGCAACAATGACAGTAAACAACAGGGCCAAAGTCAAGTTCCAACTAGACTGTGGAGCTACATGTAATTTGCTTCCACTGAAAGATTACAGTCGAGCTATGGGAAACCCAGATGAACTATATTTGACAAAGAGCAAGGCAAAACTGACCATGTATAATAGAGATGTCATGTATCCTGTGGGAAAGTGCAAGTTGAAATGTACAAGGGACGATGCACAACATGTACTGGAATTTCAAGTGGTGGACGGTGATGTGAAACCACTCCTAAGTGCTGAAGCATGCCAAAGGTTACATTTCCTCAAAGTCTTGGTAAATGATAGTCCAGATAACAATGTTCATACTGTAACACAATGTGACCCAACCACCCAAATACCTACACCCCAACCACCCACCTGTGACAGCACCACTACGTATACTGACATCTTGCAAGAGTATGCAGATGTTTTTGAAGGATTGGGATGTTTAGAGGGAGACTACCACATAGAAATTGATCCAACCATAAAGCCTGTAATACACCCACCACGCCGAGTCCCAGTCACTTTGAAGGACCCTTTGAAAAAAGAGCTCGAGCGTATGGTTGAAGAAAAGATCCTGACCCCAGTTAGTGAGCCTACAGACTGGGTATCGAGTATGGTCACAGTGGTCAAACCAAACAAATTGAGAATCTGCATTGATCCTAAAGACCTAAATAAAGCGATAAAGAGGCCACATTATCCCATGCCAACTATCGAACAGGTTGCTACCAATCTCAGCAATGCCAAAGTGTTCTCTGTCCTTGATGCAAAGAGTGGATTTTGGCAAGTAGCTCTAGACGAGGAATCCAGCAAACTCACAACCTTTAACACCCCCTATGGTCGCTTTCGCTGGCTGCGAATGCCGTTTGGTATCTGTTCAGCACCCGAAGAATTCCAGAAAAGGATGAACCAGACGTTTGAAAACTTGAAAGGAACAGCAATCATAGCAGATGACCTCCTCATTTTTGGAGAAGGGGAAGACCTGGAATCAGCTACTAAAGATCATGACCAAAATCTTAGAAATGCCCTTCAAAGAGCCCGGGAGAAGAATCTAAAGTTAAACAAAGAAAAAGTTAAGCTAAGGCTAACTGAAGTCTCTTACATTGGCCATTTGCTCACGTCTGATGGACTTAAACCTGACCCACAAAAAGTTGAGGCTATCCAAAAGATGCCAAAACCTCAAGATGTGCCAGCAGTCAAGAGATTCCTTGGAATGGTGAACTACCTTTCAAAGTTTCTACCACATCTTTCAACAATCACCGAACCTCTCCGTCGCCTAGAAGAAAAGGATGTCGAGTGGCATTGGGAGGAACATCATCAAAAAGCCTTTGAAGAAGTACAGCGTCAGATTACAAGACACCCAGTCTTAAGGTACTATGACGTTACTAAAGAAGTGACGCTTCAGTGCGATGCATCACAGTCAGGGATCGGAGCCGCACTGCTACAAGAAGGCCAACCTGTGGCATTCACACCGAGAGCTCTTACGATAACGGAAAGGAACTATGCACAAATAGAGAAAGAGCTACTGGCTATTGTACATGCGTGCAACAAGTTTGATCAGTACGTCTTTGGTCGTGACATCACGGTTGAGTCGGATCACAAGCCTCTCGAGATGATCCTGAAGAAACCACTCTTAGCAGCTCCGAAACGTCTTCAGCGAATGATGATGCAACTCCAGAAATATAATCTGACAGTGATATACAAACCTGGACCCACAATGTACATCGCAGACACCCTGAGCCGTGCTTATCTGAAGTCGCCACCAGATGCAGTTGAAGGGGAACAGGAAGAAGAGTTTATACGACATCTGTCAATCAGCCCTCAAAGACTGGAAGAACTCCAGGAGAAGACCCAAAGTGATACAACGTTACAGAACCTAAGAAAGGTCATTGAAATGGGATGGCCCGACGGAAAAGGTAAAGTTTCACCTGATATAAGAGCTTACTACAATTTTCGTGATGAATTGTCCGTAGACGATGGAATCATCTTCAAAGGTGAAAGAGTAGTTGTACCCACATTCATGAGAAGTCAGATGCTAACAAAGATACATGCCAGTCACGTGGGAGCAGAAGGTTGTCTTCGGCGTGCAAGAGAAGTTCTTTTCTGGCCAGGTATGAATGTTGCCATCAAAGAACATGTGTCTGCTTGTGAAACCTGCAACGCCTATCGAAAACAGCAAACCAAAGAGCCGCTGATACCACAAAGCGTTCCAGACAGACCCTGGTCAAGAGTTGCTGTCGACTTGTTCACACTTGGAAGAAAAGAATACATCATAATGGTCGACGACTACTCAAATTTCTTCGAATTCAATGTTCTGTCACAAACGACATCTTCAGCAATCATTACCAGTATGAAGTCGCAGTTTGCAAGATATGGAATTCCCGAAGAGGTCAGAAGCGACAACGGACCCCAATTTTCATCTACAGCCTTTCAGAAGTTCGCCATGGAATGGGAATTCAAACACACCACGTCTTCTCCACATTATGCACAATCAAATGGAAAGGTGGAAAATTCAGTGAAAACAGCCAAGAGAATCCTAAAGAAAGCTCAAGCAGATAATCGAGATGCATATTTAGCCCTACTTGATTGGAGGAATACGCCGACCGAAAGTCTCGATTCATCACCGGCTCAGAGACTTATGGGAAGGAGAACAAGAGCACTACTCCCCATGACGGCAAAACTACTCAAACCAAAACATCCAACAGAAGTAAAGAAACGTCTGACCAGCCAAAGAATGAAACAAGCACGCTACTACAACAGAAGTGCCAAGTCGTTACAAGAGCTAAAGCAAGGAGATACTGTAAGAATAAGACCGGAACAGGGCAGCTCACAAACGATATGGAGGAAAGGAGAATGCAAGAAGAAAGT
>CAXIUP010000185.1:67500-120000 GCA_964035015.1 Corallium rubrum | reverse complement strand
TGGGTTCAATTCCTGCCGGAGGGCCTGTGTAGTTGCATTTTTCGCAACTGCTCCCGGTTTGGTCTTAAAATGTATATATTCTACACTCGAATTTTCCTTCACCCTAAATCCTTAGAACATGCTGTGTAATCGAGTGAAATGCCCAATATCATTTATAATATACCCATTCTCTCCTGGCATTACCACCTTATTATATATACAGAACTCGCGATCGAGCTCTCGGCAACGGCCTCCGTGGCTCAGTGGTCAGAGCATTGCACTAGAATCGCAAGGTCGTGGGTTCAATTCCTGCCGGAGGGCCTGTGTAGTTGCATTTTTCGCAACTGCTCCCGGTTTGGTCTTAAAATGTATATATTCTACACTCGAATTTTCCTTCACCCTAAATCCTTAGAACATGCTGTGTAATCGAGTGAAATGCCCAATATCATTTATAATATACCCATTCTCTCCTGGCATTACCACCTTATTATATATACAGAACTCGCGATCGAGCTCTCGGCAACGGCCTCCGTGGCTCAGTGGTCAGAGCATTGCACTAGAATCGCAAGGTCGTGGGTTCAATTCCTGCCGGAGGGCCTGTGTAGTTGCATTTTTCGCAACTGCTCCCGGTTTGGTCTTAAAATGTATATATTCTACACTCGAATTTTCCTTCACCCTAAATCCTTAGAACATGCTGTGTAATCGAGTGAAATGCCCAATATCATTTATAATATACCCATTCTCTCCTGGCATTACCACCTTATTATATATACAGAACTCGCGATCGAGCTCTCGGCAACGGCCTCCGTGGCTCAGTGGTCAGAGCATTGCACTAGAATCGCAAGGTCGTGGGTTCAATTCCTGCCGGAGGGCCTGTGTAGTTGCATTTTTCGCAACTGCTCCCGGTTTGGTCTTAAAATGTATATATTCTACACTCGAATTTTCCTTCACCCTAAATCCTTAGAACATGCTGTGTAATCGAGTGAAATGCCCAATATCATTTATAATATACCCATTCTCTCCTGGCATTACCACCTTATTATATATACAGAACTCGCGATCGAGCTCTCGGCAACGGCCTCCGTGGCTCAGTGGTCAGAGCATTGCACTAGAATCGCAAGGTCGTGGGTTCAATTCCTGCCGGAGGGCCTGTGTAGTTGCATTTTTCGCAACTGCTCCCGGTTTGGTCTTAAAATGTATATATTCTACACTCGAATTTTCCTTCACCCTAAATCCTTAGAACATGCTGTGTAATCGAGTGAAATGCCCAATATCATTTATAATATACCCATTCTCTCCTGGCATTACCACCTTATTATATATACAGAACTCGCGATCGAGCTCTCGGCAACGGCCTCCGTGGCTCAGTGGTCAGAGCATTGCACTAGAATCGCAAGGTCGTGGGTTCAATTCCTGCCGGAGGGCCTGTGTAGTTGCATTTTTCGCAACTGCTCCCGGTTTGGTCTTAAAATGTATATATTCTACACTCGAATTTTCCTTCACCCTAAATCCTTAGAACATGCTGTGTAATCGAGTGAAATGCCCAATATCATTTATAATATACCCATTCTCTCCTGGCATTACCACCTTATTATATATACAGAACTCGCGATCGAGCTCTCGGCAACGGCCTCCGTGGCTCAGTGGTCAGAGCATTGCACTAGAATCGCAAGGTCGTGGGTTCAATTCCTGCCGGAGGGCCTGTGTAGTTGCATTTTTCGCAACTGCTCCCGGTTTGGTCTTAAAATGTATATATTCTACACTCGAATTTTCCTTCACCCTAAATCCTTAGAACATGCTATATATATATAGTGCTTTTCACCCGATTGAACTCAATATTATAGAGATTTTAGGAGAAGGAAAATTTTAAAGCGTAAGATATATACATTTTGACACCATACCGGGACCAGTTTGTTATTAATGTACCAGGACGTCCAAACCGCATTACCACCATCACAATATATACTGAATTCGTGAGCAAGCTCTCGGCAACAGCTTCCGTAGCTCAGTTGTCAGAGCACTGCACTAGAATCGCAGGGTCGCGGGTTCGAATCCTACCGGAAGGCCTTAAAGTTGCTTTTTCGCAACTGGTCCCGGTATGGTGTCAAAATGTATATATCTTACCCATCCATCCCATGACGTTGTAGATAGTTTTTGATATCGTATTAATTTATTCGGCTCCCAAGAAAAGCAGTGTAAATTGATGAGATTTCGAACTGAAACCTCTGTTTGTCTTTCTGTTTGTCTCTCCATAGTTAATAGAAAATATACATGGTTTAGAAACCCGGCAAACTTCAAAGCGGTTAACAATCAAGCTACGATTCATGTTGAAAGGTACATGAAGGTGCCAAATCCTTTGTTTTAGGTTTATTAATATTTAAACAGTACAGTTGAGTGATTGAACCCAAACGTTGCTATCGGATGATTGCTTCATTATACAGAAAACACAATATGTTCAGTAACCGTGAAAGTGCAAAAATTTCCATAAACCTGAACAAAAACATAAAACAATGACTTTTGTGAGCTTCCGAACCATGTATATTTTCTATTAACTATGGTCTCTCGTTCTGTCTTTACATCTGTCGGTTTGTCTTTTAGCCTTTCTGTCCGTCCGTCTTTCAATCTATTTATCATGCGTTCTTGCATAACTTACCATCAATGTTGATTTCAGCCAGACCCTTTCCTGTCCACTTTGATGCATCTCCTCTGTCGACAGCAAGCAAGAGCTTGCTGACTTTAGCGATTTCAATGGTTGACTCGTGCAACCTGTAATATTCTCTGTGGACGGAGATGTCGTGCCCCAAGTGTCTGGCGAGCCAATCGACTTCCGTCTCCTTCAGTGAGAGCACCTGCGAAATTGTAGCAATGTACTTTCGCAATTTTGTGCTCGTCACGTCATTAGGGTTCGAAAGTGGTGGCTCGCACTCTTGGGCAAATTTTCTCATGCAGTCCCAGGCTCGTATGTGTCCTAGGGACTGTCTGGTTGTTCGGGAAAATACGAAAGGATTTTGTTCCGGTATCCCGACTGCAGATCTTGTTTGGAGAAGCAAATCTATACTTTCTTTTATTTCCTTGGTCAGGATTATCGGAACCTTTCTTCCCCTCTTTCCTCTTGTTTCCACCCTTTCCTCTTGTTTCCACCATATCTAATCTAAAGGGAATGAATAGAGCGACAATGAAAACAATGTTAATTAAGGTGCTTTTATCCCGACAAATTCGAAATTTTGAGACAAACGGCTTTTTAGATCATGAAGAGAACTGAATGATGCCTTGTCATATTTATGTGTCAACAACGAAAAAAGTAAGAAACCGCGAACGAGAAAAACAATCCGAAAAGACTAGACTGAATTGGTAGTGTTTGTGGTCACGAAAAGGTAGGAGATTCGTATTTACCAGTTTAGCTGAGTTAAAACGGAAGAAATCTTGAAAATGAAAATTAATATAAATATAATATATTGCCTAGAATTGTCTTTCAACGCTAGGACGTTGACACTGTGTCTTTTCTTGGCCACTGTTATATATATTTTTGAATGAAAATTTGTCATTTGGTTCATCTCGTTGTTGTTTTTTTTAATATTGACATTGCATGTTCTTTCGGTGTGTCAATACATGACTACGGATGAACCTTGCTAACTAATTTTCTGTTTTCTGATCTGTGTGCCATTAATACAACAAAAAACAGAAATTAGGGCGACTATTCGCACCATTCAGCGACTATTCGCACTATTCGGTGACTGTCGCACTATTCGGCGACTATTCTGCTTTTATCAATTACCCACAACTTGCCATGACGTTAGAACATACCCTAAGGAAAATTTTTCGATGTAGAGCCATTGAAGATTTTCTCCTAGTTGGCGAAAAATCGAACTTTTCTAACAATTGACTTACTAAAGTATTATTTTTAAAAAAATTTGAAATTCAAACTTTACTTTTAGCAAGTATCACCGATATCGTTAGAAAGTTCGCAACAAAATATATGAAAGACATTTAAATGGGTAGTATGGTTTTTGGAGCACGTTTTGAGTTACAGAATGTTAAACCTGCAAAAAACAGCATTTTAAGTAGCATTTTGCGGCATTTTACACATTTTTTGAGCGTTAATATCTCAAAATAGGTTTAGAAGATCGTACTACCCACCTAAATGTATTCAAAGAGTTTTTCTGCGAACTTTCTAACGGTGTAGGTGATATTCGCCAAGAGTGAACGTTTAATTTTCACTTTTTTATAAGATAGGACTTCAATAGGCAAATTGTAAGAAAAACTCGATTTTGTGGCAACCAGGAGCAAACCTGCAATGGCCCTACATCCAGAAATGTTCCTTACAACCTATTCTAACTCGGTGCCAAAAATCATTCTTTTATCATTAAGGGCACAATTCATACGCCTATCGGCCGAAATAAAATGTATATGTTCCTCACTCGAAATTTTCCTTCACCAAAAATGCCTAGAACATGCTGTGTAATCGAGTGAAATGCCAAATATTAGTTGTAATAAACCCAATTCTCCCCTGGCATTACCGGCTTAATATATACAGAAATCGCGGTCAAGCTCTCGGCAACGCCCTCCGTGGGTCAGTGGTCAGAGCATTGCACTAGAATCGCAAGGTCGTGGGTTCAATTCCTGCCGGAAGGCCTGTGTAGTTGCATTTTTCGCAACTGGACCCGGTTGGTCTTAAAATTTTCCTTCACCAAAAATCCCTAGAGCATGCTATATATATATAACGAATAACCAATGAAAAACGTAACCAATGTAATATAATGTAAAGTAGAACGTATAATCGGTCAGTTGCCTGAAGATCGCGTAAACGTGAAACTCAAAGTAGTGACTCAGCATTAAACTCAACTATATCAAGGGCAGACATAAACAGTGTTTTCACTTTACTTCTCCATTCTTTACTCTCTATTTTTACTCTCCTTTTTTTACTTATCGATGGTGAGAATAGCACTTAGCTTTCGCATCTCATTATTTATTTGTTATTGTTACTTTGCTCTGATTGGCTTATTCTTTTGAATCTCATTATTAGTTTGTCTTGGTTACCTTTATCTGATTGGCTAATTTTTATCACGTGATTATCTCGCGTATATAAGCTCGTTGTTTGTTTTACTCTTTACGTTTCTCTCTGACGAAGGGCCTTCGCTCGAAACATTAGACCACTTACGTTCTCTGTTTCGGCAGTATTAACCTACTATACCATATTTCGATTGTTGTTTCAACACTGCCTACGCAGCACACTACTTTTATACCTTGTCACGAAAGTCTTTCTTTGGCCGCACGGCAAGAGGAGATTTGAATCATATAAATATATATATATATAGATAGATAGATAGATGTAGATATATATATAAAAAATAGTGTGCTACGTGGGCAGTGTTGAAATAGCAATCGAAATATATATTATGGAACCCACGGATCTGCGGAATGGGACCGAATTTTCTTATCACTGCCCCACCCAACACTGCTGTCAAACGTTTGGCGCATGCGCAACATCCGCGCTCGTCCTCAGAAAAAGAGCGGGAAAACACTAAAATATTTGGATTGGTCCGAGAGTCCGACACAAAAGTTAAAAATATAAGCATACTACCGAAAAGATAAGGTAGGTAATTTGTGCATGCATGGTTTCTTTGTCAATATTGTAACATATTCTGAAATTACCCCTTCGTAATTTTCTTTATCCTTTTTTCAAAACACAAATAAATAGTCGAGTCTTACTTAGTCTTCGCTGTCTGGTTGTTGTCGCCACGGCTTCTCTTGATATTTATTCTAGCGCACTCACGCATGCGCAAACGTTTGGCAGCGGTGTTGCCCCACCCACTTTCGTTGACTTAATCATTGCACATTCCTTTGTAAACTTTGTCAGTCGTTTCCGCCTTCGTATACTGATATCTAGTCCCCTTCGCAGCCGTTATTTCCGTCGGTCCTATGATCCCTCCCAAACTAACGGCTGCTTACTGCGGCACTACATTCCATTCCCATTTTTTTATATATAAACAATATTTGAATCTTTACCTTTGCCCCAAGAGCTAAAAAAGCTCATCGTGGGGGCTTACGTAAACTAAAATTACTACATAATGACATTGACATTAGTCAATGTCAAACTAAGGGGACGTATATAGTTTAACAAGACAATTACACACACAAAAAAAACACACAAAAAACAAACAAAAAAAACAAACAAAAACAAAACATTCCCATTGTGTACAACGAGCCAATGAGATTAGAGCATTGATCACTAATAAGTTAATAACGCCAGCCAAAGCCGAGCAAAGGAGTGAGCGTTGTTGTGGAAAACTTGTTTAATCGAAAGCTTAATATTTCAAAAAGTTTAGCTCAGAACTTTACAAAATTTACATGGAATGGTGTTTTGTTTATGTTCTTTCTGCCCATAGAAAGAACAGAGGTGATATTGAATTTCCCGTGTTCTGATTGGACGAGCTGAAAGGTGAATAAATTGTACTTCAAAAGCTGACTCGTACCCAGGCGTCTTTGTATCGTCTAAGATCTTGCCCGCCTAAATTAATAGGGGGGATTTGCAGACGCAACGCGAACATCAGGCACCGCAAACCTCAAATCTCCAGAGACGACTGAGTACGAGTCAGCTTCAAAAGGAGTTTTCCGAGGACTGGTCCCGCAATCAACATTTTGACGGATGGTTAATAATTAATGATGCAATATTGTTCTCAAAATGGCGACTGCATTTTTAAAGTCTATAAGAAATGGATATATCGTCAAAGAACTCAATAGAAAAACACTGTATACACTAGAGATATTTAAAACAAAACTATTTAAAGGTGAGAAAGTGTTTAGTCATTGAATTATTTGTATTTTGAAGTTAGTTTTGATCGTATGTGTGCTAGCTGTCAACTATCAAGGCGTGAAGAAAGTGAGAAACTGACTTCGAGCAGTTGAGCAATAAGCATTGTGTACATGATAAAACTACCACCGTTAAAGACTCATTTTCAACTTTCTTGGATCTCCCCTCAAGTCTGAAATTTTACTAAAACAATTAGTCACCTCAGTCGGCTTGGTAAATATTAATAAAATAACAATTATCACCTCGACTTCGGTGACTAATTAAATACCTGATGGAAAGTCTGAGGTGTATCTCTTGCTCAAAGAGGGTCATTTTGTAAAATTTTACTAAATGACCGAGGCGTCAGCAAGAGCTTTCATAATACACCACTTTTTATTAATTTGTTTGCCGAAATTATGGCGCGCCGTTTCGGCCAAAAGGTATACGAGAATTAATTTGACTGCGCCGTTTCGGCCAAAAGGTAGACAAAAGGTCGAGATGTCAATTTCTTTAGGCGAGAATCATATTTCAGTGGTCGAGAATATTAGATCTATAGGCGAGAATGCTTTTCTCATAGTCGAGAATTTTATATCTATGGTCGAGAAATTTATTTCTATATTCGAGAAATTTATGTCTATATTCGAGAAATTTATGTCCATAGTCGAGAAATGTATGTCTATAGTCGAGAATATTTTTATGTTTGTAGTCGAGAATATCATTTTGGTAGTTGAGAATATTTTATGTTCATGTCGAGAATTGTATTTCCATACTTGAGAATAATTACGTTAAAGCGTTACGGGGAGGGCATTTACTTTTTTCGAAAGGGGAGTGACTCCAAACAACAACGATCTACAAGTTACTAGTGGGAGTGGGGAGGACGTGATGTTTCCATATTTCTGCCCGTGGCGCTTGTATTTCAAAATAGTTAGGCTGGCCGGTTTATATAGATTCGCCTCGTTCTTTAAAATCTCCAACTAAATTAAACAAGAAATAGTTTGTTATGAAGTTTAGCTCGCATTGTCATTGCTTAATAATTCCTTGGCCATATTTTACCATTACTAACTAATATATAGTATTTGGAGTGCGGTGCGTAGAAAACTGTTCTTCACGATTGTTTATAATTTACGTATGACAATATGTACTTAATCACGACTATAGCTGGTTTTCATTTTGTCGTTGTATAAAAAAGGACGGCTAATTGATTAGTTTTCATTTTGGCTAACTTGCAGTTATACAGTCAACTGTAGCGTCATTAAAGTTTATGCCACCATGAAGACGAAGCATTCCTCAGATCGCTGTCTGAGAGGTCGGAAATAAACTAACAAGATACTAGATCGCTGTCAAATCCCGTAGGAATGTTTGATCTGATTCGGCTTCCATACACTGTCACGAACTAGTGATATATTTGTTCTGGTGCTACTAAAACGTTCAAGAAATAAATATTGAAAATCTACACAAGAAATAATGACCGACGACAACTCTGAAAAAGGTAGAAGGCTTTTACAGGGGCTGCTAAATAATGAAGAAGTACTTCGCGCACTTTCTGGTGCTATTACATCGACATCGTCCAGCGACCCAGTTGGTCGATCAAATACGAACGGTGGTGATGGGGCAAGATCTTCTACAGTGTCTAGCATTGGCTCCCCTTCACCAAGTCCCAGAGGAAGCAATGCCAGCACGAGTGGACAAAGTGCAGATGTCAGAGACGAGGTTGGACGAATTTTTGGGCGAAGGCCAGACGTTGGCGCGCCACGATTTGCTGTCCGGCAGAATTTTGGTGGAAAACGAAAGACAGTTAGGTAAAGAATTTTGTGTTTATAGGATGCGTTCATCATAGTACTCGATAGCACGTGCCTTCAAAATTACTGCAAAGAAATATGTATTCAAACTTTAATACTCATTCAAGATTGCCCATCTTTTGAGGGGATCAACTTTTGAGGGGATCATCTTTTGAGGGGAAATTAAATTAGAGGAGGGAGGAGATGAAATAATATGGGGATTTGGGGAAAGGGGGGGGGGGTGGGTTAAACAAGATTAGTTTCTCCTTTAGCTTGCATGTTCCTCTGTAGCCCCGGAAACGTTTTTTAAGAAAAGTAACTTTTTTTAACGTTTGTTTTGGGGTTTTTTAGTTCTAGAAAGGGCAAAGACCCAAAGCCTCCATCAGGAGTATTTGTTAAAGATATTGTTCTTTTGGCACGACCAGAAGAAGAGCAGGTTCCACGTCAAGGAAACAAGGTGTATCTGGCTGCCAATGGCCACGTGCTGTATGGGGTAACGTTGAGAAAGGAGTGGAACCATAGTCAGATTTTGGAAAATATTCGTTCACTTTTCCCAGCAAAGTTAAAGGAAAACATAAAGTAAGTATACTGGCCAGTACACTTTTCACTATTAACCCAGTCAGAAAAACGCGTGTTTTTCTTTTTCTTTTTCTTTTGTTTCTTTTCTTATTCAGTTCATGCTATATGTCATGCTCTTGTATTTATGATGACTTTACGACAAATGACTGTCTCCAGAACAAATGTTTCAATTGCTATATAGAAAACTGAGCATCTACTTAATTAATAGCTTCTAGGACAGCGTCGGCCACGGTTGAAATCCAAATATTACCAGGGTTAAGTCACGTTGGCCTGAAAAACAGAGAAAAAAATCTTCTCGACGTTTCGAGCGAAGGCCCTTCTCCTGACGAAGGGCCTTCGCTCGAAACGTCGAGAAGATTTTTTTCTCTGTTTTTCAGGCCAACGTGACTTAACCCTGGTAATACTTAATTAATACGCGTGCTTTACTCATTGGCCAACATTTACACTTCGATTTTTCTTAGAATCGAAATAATGACTTCCATTCATAATAAACTGATGACGCCTACTTTAGCACCTGGCCAGGATCTCACCGGCTACGTACTCCACAAAATGTTTGGAACCAAACCAGTTTACGTCCGTCCTTCGATGGAAGTGTTAGCACCTGAATGGCTCGCGAGGCAATTGGTAAGTTAATGTGGCTTTAAAACGCTACCTTGAACTTTTAAAGTAGCACTTACATATTGTTTGTTTTTTAGCAGTATATCATGTACGTACTTTACGTAAAAATGACGCTTCTAGTGTTTTAACTACTTTGAACACATCATGTTTCAGGAAGAAGAACAAGTAGTTGAAGAGGAAGAGGCTCGCAGAGCGTCAACATCGCGAAAACGAGTTTTGCCCAATATTTTTGAAGAGGATTTACCAGGTGCGGGAAACCCGAAGATAAAGAATCAACAAAAAAAACACGCTGTTTCTATTGAAAACTACCTAACGACAAAACAATCATCTTCGGCTTCAGAAACTACTTTAGATATGACACCCACAACATCCACCACTAATTTTGTAACAGAATTGGTTGCTTCTACGTCTACCGTTCTTCCAACTAATGCGTCCGTTTCCAGTGAGCCCATATTAAATGAACCTGAAGACAAAGATCTTTTTCTAATAAGGTAATTGAACCAAGTAACCGTATACATTGATGACTCTCGCTCTTGCTCTTCATTTCGTGTATCTGCTAAAGCTCCCTAGCTTATTCACTCGTTACATGTGTACGAGTAATGTATAGTGCATTTTTAGGCGGCGCCGTTAATTAGTTTAACTAATATTTAAAACATAAGCAGCAGTGTTTTATCAGATTTAAATCACGAGGCGATAGCCGAGTGTTTTAGATCTGATAAAACACGTACTGCATTTGGTAAGTTAATTGGCGTAGTAAGTTTGAAAAATAACGTTGTCTAAGACCCCGTTTACACGATGCCGGTACAATTTGAAAACGGAACAAAATCATGCCGGTACTGCATATAAATAACATTTCATGTTATTTTTGTGCCGGTATCGTGTAAAGGCAAGGCCTAAACGGCATGATTTTGTTCCGTTTTCAAATTGTACCGGCATCGTGTAAACGGGGTCTAAATGAGAAAATAGCCGAGAAAATCAAACCTAAAGTTTACGTAAATCAGGAGGTTTCTTTAATAGATATAAAACCACGGACATGCATGCATGGTAATGATTTCCTTTGTGTTTTCCTCATGAATTATTAATGAGTTTTTGAATTAGAATTCAAAAAGAGAGTAAGAGACTATTATGTTTCTGTTTATATATAGAGAATACGCTGCTCTATTCGAGGCTGAAGGTGACGTAGAAGACGACGAAGAACGGAGTGACGTGGAAGTTATCGGTGATATAGACGACGTAGAGGTGGTGAAGGTTAATGTCATCGCAACTCCGTAAGTTGCTGCATGTATGGCTTAGTATCTTTCACGATAGTCCACATCAGCGTCAAACGTCGTTTTTGATACGTTGTCAAATGTGTTTTCTTCTCTTTCTTTAATTTTTCTACAGAAACATCGTACCCCTGAATACGCTGCTAAAAGAAATTGCACAAAAAGTTGAAACCGAATCCATTTCAAAATTCAACATCTGCAGGAGCGTTGTTTGGGATGGCGTAGTTCGCGGTTTAAACCGAAAAATGTTCTCTCCAACGAATAAAATGTCCGTGAAATTCACGGACGATTACGGGCAGTCGGAAGGCGCGGTCGATCTTGGTGGCCCTCGCAGAGAACTGCTGACGCTAGTAATGCAGTATTTAAAGCGAAGTAGAATGTTTACCGGTCATGATGATACTGGAAAGCTTATCGATAACTTCAGCCCAGGTTAGTCAATACAATACCACACTGATCTTAAGATTCCAAAGCAAACATGCATTATTCACTAATTTGTAATAAATCTGTGCAACTTCGCCCAACCAGTTGCCATCGGCCTGGATAACAATCCGCTCTTAAAAGAATTATAATAACGATTCTTTATTATTTGTATTTTTCTTACATTACAGCACTTGCCGACGACCATTACGTTTTCGCTGGACAAATTATAGCGATGTCATGTGTCCACGGTGGACCAGCGCCACATTTCTTCTCCCCATTGCTATTCGAAGCATTGGTTCGTGGTCCCGGAAAGGTTTCTGTTTTTGCCAAAGACGTCCCAGATTGTGAAATAAGAACGTCATTAGAACACGTGAGTTTCTGTGGTGTCTGAACGTCTCCCTTGGTTAAACTACTTGGTTCAACTATAACTTGGATTGGACAACATTATGCTGGGATTTTTATAAATTTTCCACTGCAAGATTCAGTTCTGTTAAAGTTCTAACATTCTCCCACGCATATATCTTCAATTTGCATGCGATGCTGTTCCATTTATAGTTCCACTTATACTAATTTAGTCGCAAGAAAACTTGGGTCGTCTAGCTACACGACGCATGCATGCAATCTTCCATACAGTCTCACCATCAATAATTTAAATTTAAAATTTCTTTAGTATATCTTTGTGCATATATATATATATATGCTTCATGCTTTATATATATATATATATATACTTCATGCTTTTTATATATATATATATATATATATATATATATATATGTATATATATATAGATGTATTGTTGGTGCTGGGGGGTGCTGCCTTGACATTACAAAATGCACATGAAACATACTACACATACTCTTTAACCTGAAATACTTTATATATTTATCTAGCTTCAAGGAGCACAATCCCTAGAACAAATCAACGACGTTGTAGATAGCACGTCATCTCTTTTAAGTATGGCTGGGAGCATGCGACACTGCAAGAAAGTTGGTGACCAGCAAATTATTGTTGACCAAACCGCTCACTGGTACGTTTTTGGAAGAGCAAGGAGTGCCTTTGAAAGGTTAGTATACTGAGTAGGTGTTCTCAGTGGCGCCATAGTTAATAGAACGTATACATGGTTTGGAAAGTCATCCGAAGTCATTGTTCTAGGTTTTTGTTTAAGTTCGTGTTCATAGAATTTACTTCCATATAAGGAACTCCATTGTCTTTCAACATGACCATTTCTTCAAGTTGAAAGACAATAGAGCTTCCAAACCATATGTTCTTTTAACTATGCCCATTTTTATTATTACGTCATAGATACAGTTTCATGGTCTCGATTTACACTCAGACATCATTCATACCGTCAACCAAAATTTATCTTATAGACATAGTTGTACTTGTTGACGCCAAACCCAAGCAGTTATATATTGTAGTGTATTATTAAAGAAAATGAAATATTACAATTTTGTATGCATAATTCTTATATATATAAATAGATTTAGAGAAGGACTCTCCACAATGGGTATATTGGAAGCCATGAGGAAACACCCGGATTCATTTCAAAGCGCTTTCTGTTCGATGCCGATAATACTAACCGCAGACATCCTTGCTGGTGTGTTCGCTATACAGAGGTCCGATGCTGGTTCAAACAAGTGGGAAAAGGAAGGACAAATTCTAGCTTTGTGGATGGATTATGTACAGGACAGTGAAGGTATAGCTCGCATAAAAACGCACCGCTTTATTGTCATAATGTTGTTGCATAAATATATTTTTTATGTTTTAAGAACGAAGCTGTGCTGCCGAGCTCTCCAATATTCTATTCTTTGCAACTGGATGTGTATCTATCCCACCTTTAGGGTTCCACCCTAAACCAGAAATTGATTTTCAGCATGGTTGTTCCGATCGATATCCCAAAGCGAACACATGCAGCTGCGTTCTTCGACTTCCAGTTATACATATGGAGTACGAAAATTTCAAAACGGACATGGACTATGGCATCCTGAATTCTGGAGGATTTGGTTTACCTTAGCTAACAAAATAATTAAACACGTTCTGTAACTTGTTATAGAAAGGGTTAATGAAAATGCATGAAAACACATTGACGATCGACAGTCAGATTGTAATTTTGATTACAAAACGTTTCTTGGTTTGTCCATTACTATATATGCGTGGTATTAATTAGTACGACAGAAAAAAAACTAATTTTGAAACTCTTTTAAATTTACTCGTTTAAATTAACCTCCCAAATTATACCGTCAAAACCACACGATTTAATACCTAGAACATGCGATTTTGCTCTCACAAGGATCTCAGGAACCTAACCGTTTCCCGAAATAGTTCTGTACCATGATTATTGTCTTCTTGGAGGGGATGGACATTCGTACACAGTAACTCTTTCTGTTCGTCCGTGAGCTGAAATACACATTCTGGAA
Source organism: Corallium rubrum (assembly GCA_964035015.1). Lineage (NCBI taxonomy): Eukaryota > Metazoa > Cnidaria > Anthozoa > Scleralcyonacea > Coralliidae > Corallium > Corallium rubrum. The sequence goes on along the minus strand of CAXIUP010000185.1, from coordinate 106,151 downwards.
CCTGGACATTGTTGTCTGTTTGAAGCTCAGGTAACGGTGCATCGTCGTCTACGCCATATTCGTTTTCACCATCGATGGAAACGTCAGCGCCTGGATCAGATACAATACCAGAATGCCACAGTGCAAGTGGAGACATACCTTGCATAGTCCGCAAGCCATGATAATTCCACTGCTGGACGAACTCTGCCAGTGATCTCTCTATTCTCGGCGTGTATACGTAGTGAAGAGCGAAGATGTCCAATTCACTGTGGGAATCCAAAACTTGCGTTTCTTCCATAAACTGAAATAGCTCTCTATAATATGCCGACACAACTCTGTTTGTTTCACCCCATAGCCGTTCAATTCGCTGATTGTGAACGCTTCTGCCGGTTATAAAGCTACCTCTGTCTACGCCTCTTCTCTCCAACATAAACCTTGCCACTGAAAAATTTTCGACACCAAGATCACTTCGAACTCGTTGAGGAAGCCCAAACCTGCCAACACCTCCTTCGAAACAAGATCGAACGGTGGATGCAAGGTTGTTGTTTGCCAAATGTAAATATATAACTGTTCTACTGTAGCCATCAATACAACCGTGTAGGACAAATCTCCACGAGATAAGTTTATGATTGGAATCAATGTGCCTGTTAATATAACAAATTGAAATTTTCATAATTAAAGTTCACTTTAATACCGTAATTTTTTGAAAATGAACGCAAAAAATGTTCTATCACATAATTACTAAAGTTATTATATGCATGACAAAATTACTACATTCTGATTGGTTGAGAGGAGTACAATTACTTTATTAATTGTATTGCGCAGTTACAATTAATAAAAATAGAGAAGGCCCTGGGAACGATGTTGACAATAAAATTCAAAATGGCGGCCAATTCTGCAATGGAAAGTTTTCGCATTTCCAACGACTTGTTCAATGTGGTACACTATAAACTAAAAATTCCATGTAAATATTTTGATATGAGTACAGAGAACACCCAGAGTTAAAATGTTTCTTGTCAAGTAATGAAACAAGATATTTTTAAAGGCGTGAGTGAGTACTTGAATTTCATGTGAGTAGAGTTTAGTTGGTCTCTCCTGTGCTTCGAGGGTTTTTCGCAGGGTTCTGTGGTTTTCGTCCCTCCGTAAAATCAACACTTAGGTCTTAGTTTATGTCGTGCACTTTTAACATGAGCCTCTGGCTCGGATGATTGGGCGACCACATCCTGTGTTTACGACGTTAAATAAATCATTACTCATTACGAAGCGTACGTGTCGTAATTTTGTCATGCATATAATAAATGAGTAGTCATATGATTTTGCTCGTACAATTAAGGATTTACACTACTCGTGATATTTGATACACTCGCCTAACGGCACGTGCAATTTTAGCAAAATTTTCAAATATCACTTGTAATGTAAATCCTTAATTGTACTCGCTATCATGATTACCTATACATACTGTACAAGGAATCAAAGTAACCGACATTCATTTAAACAAAGTAACAACTAACCATAAATGATTAGGCTTTTTTACATTGTACTTTCTGCGCTTAATAGGTTTCCTTCTTCTTAGTTCTCTTCCTATCGGATCTATGACATTGAGGTGATTTCTTAATCTCCACCTAGGGATCTTGATTCCACGACTTCTTAAGCTACCTTTTACGTACGTTTCACCTGCATTTGGAGTACGGGAAAGAACAGTACGAATTTCTCCTTCTAAAACAACATCCGTTATGTTTGAAAATTTATTCATGTCCATGCCCAGTTGCGCGCGTCGCCTGTACAGCGTTCTTTCGCTCACGCCAAGACATGTCGCAATGGCCTTCCATGTCATCCCTGTATCTTGTAACTGCTCTATTTGATCTCTGGTTATCACAAACCTTAGAATAATAAAAAAAACCGAATTAGTATATGTGGTTATTAATTACCATTTCAACTATGTACCGAAATAGTTATCGAATACCCTACCTCGGCCGTCCTCCGGTATTCTCTGTTTGGCAACGCGGTTCAATATTCGTTTGTGATAGAGTTGTTATAGTTTGAGAAATGTTCCTCCACACTTCGTAGACAACACTATATAATTCTTCGAGTGGACCTGTGATTTCGGAGGACTATGTATACAAAAAGGAAAAGGTTTTTCGTTAGACCTACTGGTTTCTAAAACGCCATTTCCTGCATTTTAAAGCGCGTTCAATATAATATGCAGTTAATTAGTAATAAATTGCCTAGTAATTGTTTTTATCAAACCAAAGCATTTAGTTTTTGAAAAGACGTTTGCATGATTTCGGGTGCCGTTAATGCTACCTTGTTTGAATTTTCTAAAAAGTGTACTATTATAAATTATTGATTTTCGAGTTTATATGAGTTGGGTTAGTGAGGTAACTTGTATGACTTTCATGAACAGACTTTCTTGTTCTTTTTTTACTTTCTGGTCAGAACTGGAAAATTAGCGTGCTGACCAATGATCTACCTTGATGGCTTGATTGTTGTAAATAACTGTAAATAATTGATTTTCAACTGGCTTTTCTATAATAATTAGGACTCAGAAGCGCCCTTAAGCCGATGAAAGATCCTTGCATTTATCCACTTCATTTTCTGACAGTTGATGAAAAATCAATTGCGCAACCTTTATACACAATCAGGCTTAATACTACCATATTGAATCTGTAGGATTGTTTTTGTTTTATGGAAAATACTTTCAAAGAAGATATCAGAGAAATATAATTTCGTTGTTAGTTCGCTAGTATTAAGGCCCATAGCGCGTTTAAATGTTTATAACTCAATTATCTTACATTTCAAATATTCAAGATAGTCTGCACGTGAGAGTGCATGTCAACGTATTCTTACCTGCGAATTTAGCAATGATATAAAAATATTTAAAATCTTCAGGTGTTCTTCTATCCGACGGTGGTTTATTTCAACAACGTTTATGTCGTGTCGACCATGGGATGTAGCGATTTGCGCCAGGCAGCTGTCCAATGCGACGAAAAACTCCCGAACGTCTTCAATTTCTCTTGCCGCCATGTCTGAGTAGTCTGACAACAATCCGAATTAATACTTGCTTGTCGGGCTTAAGAAAACAAACCACCTATACTCCCCCGTCTCATAAAAATAATATTAGATAAATAATAATAAGAATAACCACATTAATTTATATTGACGACGAATAACCTATAATGTATATATTATATATACTGAACGTTAAATGTAACTTATGCAGAAAGGTTAAACTTAGTTTCTATATGATTAATAAAAGAAAATTTGGCGTAGACAGACCAGTAAGTTTGTTTTAATATGTGAAGTGTAAAGTAAAAATAACACGATTTTAAAACATTTGTTTGATTCCAGATCGATTCAATGTTGATCTAATATATTTTTCTTCTGAAGCCAAAGTGCGTGGCACTGATTGACTGTCTGAAGTATTGAAAAAGCGATGGACAGAAATATGGAAACATCACGTCCTCCCCACTCCCACTAAGTAACTTGTAGATCGTTGCTATTTGGAGTCACTCCCCTTTCGAAAAAAGTAAATGCCCTCCCCGTAACGCTTTAACGTAATTATTCTCAAGTATGGAAATACAATTCTCGACATGAACATAAAATATTCTCAACTACCAAAATGATATTCTCGACTACAAACATAAAAATATTCTCACCTATAGACATAAATTTCTCGACTATGGACATAAATTTCGGCTGCTTCCTCGGGTAGAAGAGCACAGACTACGTCATCAGCATCGCTTGCTGCCTTGTTTTTTGCGTGACGAAAAAACCCGATCATTTTAAAACACAAGTTGTGAGATGTACAGTGTACTTAACCAATGGCTCCACAATACAATTCACACTTAGTCAACACATTCCACAGTCCGCACTGTCCAAGTTCATAGTCCACACTGTACATACCAAGTCCACAGTCCACACTGCATATACCAGGTCCACAGTCCACACACTGCATATACACAGTCCACACTGCATATACCAAGTCCACAGTCCACACTGCATATACACAGTCCACAGTCCACACTGCATATACCAAGTCCACAGTCCACACTGCATATACCAAGTCCACAGTCCACACTGCATATACCAAGTCCACAGTCCACACTGCATATACCAAGTCCACAGTCCACACTGCATATACCAAGTCCAAAGTCCACACTGCATATACCAAGTCCACAGTCCACACTGCATATACCAAGTCCACAGTCCACACTGGATATATACAGTCCACAGTCCACACTGCATATACCAAGTCCACAGTCCACACTGCATATACCAAGTCCACAGTCCACACTGGATATACACAGTCCACAGTCCACACTGCATATACCAAGTCCACAGTCCACACTGCATATACACAGTCCACAGTCCACAGTCCACACTGCATATACCAAGTCCACTGTCCACACTGAATATACCAAGTCCACAGTCCACACTGCATATACCAAGTCCACAGTCCACACTGCACTGTATACCAAGTCCACAGTCCACACTGCATATACGAAGTCCACAGTCCACACTGAATATACCAAGTCCACAGTCCACACTGCATATACACAGTCCACACTCCACATACCAAGTCCACACACTGCATATACACAGTCCACACTGCACATACCAAGTCCACAGTTCACACTGCACGTACCAAGTCCACAGTCCACACTGCGCATACCAAGTCCACACTCGCTGTATATACTAAGTCCCTGCCGGTATACACTGTATACCAAGTCCATAGTCCACACTAAAGAAATATCGATGTATTGTGTATGACATGTATCATCAAGTGTACTGTATAATATGCAGTGCATCTCGTGACCTGCGGCGACCCTTTTAAAGCATCCTTCAAGTCTTTTAAGTCAAACATTCTATAATTAATGGCAAACACAAATACGAGACTCCAAAGACTAATTAATGCATATGTAATAGAATATTAAATTGATTGCAATTTCTTAATAAGTTTGGTTGTTGATAAAATTAGCATCTTCTATATATAGTCAGCCGGTAAAGATATTGCTTGAAAAATTCAATATAATTAAGTTGCCAACCCAATAATGACAATTGTAAAATTAGAAATTTTTATAGATAAACTATTAATTTTAAGAACAAGATAGGGTTTCTAATTCAAAGCGGTTTAAAAAGTGAATAAAAAAGTGAAGCCGTAAACATTTAAATAGAGTTTCGATAATGTACCTCTTTGAATTACATACTCTAATAAACCTGCTCACATGCATAAGCAGCAAAATGTCAATAAAGTCTATTAAAACAATTAAATCTAGGTATTTTACATTTCAAGACCTAAAAGGTAAACTTAAATGAACACAACACTTATACATTCAAGCTCACTATCTAACCTTGGATGTTCCGTGTTACCTGGTTCAAATACATTTGCCTAAATAATTCGGCTTCTTTATAGATGATTTCCATCTGCTTTCCAACGCTTCGACTAGTTTTAATAGATAAAGGTAAATCGAGAGAAAGTTTGATAACAATATCTACAAGTTGGTGATAAAGAGCAGGTATATCTAATGTATCAATGCTATGACCTGCCTTAATCAATATGTCGATCATGTTCTGTAAAAAAAATTTCTCCAGACATGACCATTTCGGGTTACATGGTTGTTCACCATGTTCAAGCATGAACGTCATATTATCTTGATGGAAGTTCTGGAGAGAATGCTTTTCCCGTTGTCGTTTCTGAGGCACGTGCTCGCTCTGGGTATTTGAAGACCTTGATCCTAATGGATTACTACAGTTGTTGCACTTGCACAGGTCTGTGCATGATAAATGGTTTCTGTAGCATGGACATTGAGTCCGACGGCCTCCGGGCACTTGATGACAAAAAGTACGTTCAGTTTTTCCTTTTGCTCCCCCTTTCCCACATTTACAGCCCTTTTTCTGTGGTATTTGCCCTTCCACGAAACTTGTCGTCTGATTGGAGAACTCTGTGGAAGCAACGCTGGTATTATCAAAATTATCTGTACTAGTGGACTGCAACACCACGTCGACAGCATCATAATGGCCGCATCCAGCATGATTAAAGGAAACATATATTGGATCTGGAGTAAGGATTGGATCTCTGGGAATAACTGGAAGAACTGGCATCTGTTCCATGGAGCTGAAGATGACTATGTTTACCTTTAGAACATTAGCCAGAGCCATTACCATGAGATTTCCACAATCTCCAGAGAAAGTTCCAGGTAATTTATAAGACAGAGCGATCTCTTCAAAACTCTTACCAGATAGAGACATAAAGGGTTCGTATTCTTCTGCATTTTGAAGCCATTCTTGGACCATTGCAGCTCTGAGATTAATCACCTTTAACGATTTATCACTTACTTTATCAACCAATTCAAGCCACTGGAGATGATCATAAAGCTTTGGAGGCATGTTTGCACATTCTAAGGCATACAAGATAGCTGTAAACAGGCAATCTCCATCTCGACGCACTAGATGTAATACCTTTTTGTGCCTTGCAAGAACTTCGGTTAACCTTTTTACATTTTCATCATTCTTCCCTGGAACTGTGAGAGCACTGCCAAATGCAAACAGAGAATGCGATGTCAAGTAAGAAATTTGTTTGACATCAAAATACGATAAGTTCTCCTTTGCCGTTAATTTCTTCGAAATAGCGTAGAAACTTGTGGTTCTGGAGATTAAAATAGCTACATCATCTGCACCAAGACAAAAATCAAGTTCATTTAAAATTTCTTCTAAATCAACTTTGTCTACGCTACACGATATAAGACTATTAACATCTGAAAGCTTGTTCGCTTCGTGATACAAAGGAGAAATAGAAGCAGTAGTAAAATTATCAGGAACTGCTCTGTTGCATGAAACCCCAATGCCAAATTTCTCATCGATATGTTGAGGTGTGTTCTTGCCAATCTGAAAAGCTTGCACCGGCGGTATGACTGTCACCTTCTTTCCTTTTGAGGTAGCAATTCGTTTGGCGTTCCACACATATAAAATTGTTGATAATAGGGCGGTTGCAAGTCTGACCCCTATCCGTGCCCTATTTACAAGATGTCGCAAATATTTGTGCAAGCTTTCGTTTCTTTCTGTTCCATACCCTGAAGGTATGTCTGAGATACAACCTTTCGTGATGTGAACTTTCAACTTTATTATCTCCTGCAAAGCTGAAGTAGAAAGAACTGGTTTGTTGTCAAACTGGATGTTTTTCCACTGCAAGAGAAAGGCATCCAGATTCTTTTCCATAATTTCAGGGGATGGTGTGGCCATAGTTCGTTTTTCTCCCTGGTCTTCTGGATATCTAAATACTCGGCTGAATGCGATTATGCATGGATGTGCAAAAGGATGTCTCTTGGATATAGCTGTCACAACTCGCTGCACAGCATGAAAGAGATCCAACTTTACGACTAGTGATGGTGAATAAACAGACTGTAGCTTAGCTCGCCATGAACAACAATTGTCTATGAAGCAAAGGTTTACCGACTTTCCTTGTTTATCAAATCTTTTCTTTAGGTTAACAAACAAATTTTCAACATTAGCAAAAGCAGTTCCCTTAGTTAGTTGCCATGAAATAATTGCTCCATTTTCGTTCATAACAAAAAAGACAGAATCATATTGCCTTTCCCATTTACCATCCGATTTACGCTTCAATCCAACATTTGCAGCTATTTTAAAAGTATGGTCGCAGCTGAATGACGTAGCAGATAACTCACTCATTCGGAGGTTGTAAAGATCTTCTTTTCTTTGGTAGTCAAAAAGAAAACAGTCAGATATTATATTGTCACTAGGTCCGTTATATTCTTTAATTGGTTCAACAGGTAACTGGTCCACTATTGGAAGTTCCAGCTGAGGATTACGCGAACGAAACAAGCGTTTTTCTTTCTCATATTGTCCCCTTCTATCGGTGTACGAATCCATGGCCCTCTGCTTTATCATAGTTTCAATCTGTTCCATACCCAGTCCTGTAGATACACAAGATACAACGGTGTTTACCAATTCTTTTGTCACACCTGCTACATGGGAAAGAACAAATGGTACTGCTCCAGTTGGTAGTGATTGAAGCAAACTCTCATCATGTCCTATTATCTCATGCTGTAGGTTGCATCTGTAGACACGACTAACTAAGTACACAGGCCCATCAACGTCATACAAATGCCTCCAGCGATCTCTCTCAGTGCGACCATCTTTCCAATGGGCAGGTCTTAAAAAACTGCTTAGTGATTTACATTCAGCTCGTTGGCACCTCAGTTGCCCATTCAAATCACTGACTTGTGTAAGAGGATCCCAAAGGATAATTTTTGGTATTAAGTAATCATATACATTTGGTGGATTTCCTTTAGGGGTAACACAGAATGGAGGGTGAACATATAGTGGTGGAGGGTTAGCTGTCATTTCATACATTTTTACCACTTTCTGTATATACAGTTTGAGCCTGTCTTCCAGAGAACACTCAGTTGCAGACCAGGTCAAACAATGAAACATTGCCATAAGGAGAAATCTCATTATCCACACTGTAAAAATTTAAAATTGAAGTGATTAAGGTGGCTCGATACAGTTTTTTAAAATTTAATTGTATATCAGTTTGACACAGTTAGATTTTGCATGTTTAAGCTTAATTCAACAGATACTGCTTTATATAGATAAATTAATATTTCTAAAGCCCAGCATACACTAGAGAAAATTTCTGAAAAATGTTACCGAAACATGGTTTCAGAAACAAAAGTTTCCAGTGTATGTTGAAAAGTTTCTGAAATTTTGTTTCAGAAACCAAGTTTCCCTGATTAGAACACTGTTTTATTTTTTGAAACGAGTTTCGGAAACTTTTTCAAACATGTGTTTTGGAAACTTTGTTTTGGAAAGTTGTTTCAATGTATACCAGGCTTAAGTTTGAATTTTGTTGTTTTTAGTAACATTGAGTCAGTTGCTATGGCAACAGACATAACAAATTTCCTTCAAAATGACCTCATGTATTAGAAAAAAAACACAGTGACCCCCAATTTAACAATCAATAGAAAGATTAAAAAAAAGTTGTAATGCCAATATATTTAAAAAGCAAAAAAAAACGTTTTCTTTAATAACATTTTTTGGCATTACAGATTTTTTTATTTTTGGTATAAAGGAAGCTTTTAGCAATAGAAAACATCGTACAAAATTTCAGCATAGGACACACCTCCTTTAAACACTCTTGTCCAGTGTTTCCACACTATTTTGAGTTCTCTCAAACTTCTACAAGTGTTTTATAACTAAGGGAATACTGAAATAATGTTTTCTATTTCTTTTATAAATTCATAATTCATAGAAAATAAAGAATTAAAATGTAGAAATACTGTAATCATAGCATGTAAGTCTATCATAATTTCTCTAAGCCCCCCCTTTCTTGTAAGTCCCACTTCTAATAAGCCCTCTTTCCAAAAACATAGCATAATTAAGCCCCCCCCCCCCTTCACTATTAAGATCCCCTCCCCCAAGGCAACTCTGTATTGAAATCATGAAGTATGAAAGTATATCATATTATATCAAAGATATTTTATTCTCAGTCGATATGTGAACCCCCCCCCCCTTACCCCACCCCCCTATTTGACCAGACTGCAGGATGAAAATGCAGGAACTTTTTATTTTTCAACTTCTCATATGATTTGTTTCTAAAACTCACCTAGTTCACTTAGTCACCAGGGGTGTGCTACAACAAATGTTTTTTAGATGCTTTACAACTTACGGCCAATGGCCTACCATGAGAAAATTCTTAAAAAGGCCCTGTTCAGCACTTCAGCCCCCAGATGAAAACAAAACTCTACGCCTATGTCCCCCTGGATTTCCAAATTATACTGAAATACCTCTGGAAATGCTAAAAATGCAGCTATTTTGTGGGGGCTCCCCTGAAATTCCACATCATTTTAGGGAATATTTATATAGAGGAAGGCCAGCCCTGTAGGGCTAGTCCTACCTACAACCTACACATGAACAAACAAAAGTTGTGAAATAAAGAATTATCTAAAAAATACCAGTCAAAATACTCTCTAGGAGGGCCAGCCCTCTTATAAATGAAAATAAAATTGACAAGAAGGTGGGTTCTCGGCAACGAAGGCTAGCCATACCAAAAGGATTGTGACCTCCTCGTGGAATGTACCCCCTCCTGGAATTTTCAATGTCCTCATGCAACAGGGTGTAGATATAAAATGCAATATTTATTATAAAAGATAACAATTATTACGAAAGGTATTCACCCATTAAATGATAAATAGCATTGGTAGTTATACAGGTAAGTATTGTTTAATTATTAATTACGAGATTTCAAAATTGTTGTAAGTTTTATATATACGCGACAATGTCAAATATGTAGCTAGTATTTGAATCATTTATTGAAATATATAGTGTAATCATAAGTAAACACACCTGTCTTAGTAAAAAGGACGTCAGTTCATCACTCATCAGATATAATATTCTTTAATGTCTTTAACCAGAAGTCTGGACTCTGGATATAAAACATGGCTACAAAATTATATACTTTAGTACCCCTCCTGACTATACCCATCACCCCTTGCGTTTTTGCGCGCCGACCATGTGTCCTGTCAAGTGTCATATATACACAACAATGGCGACTCCATCAAAACGAGTAAAGACTGCCATAATAAATGAAGAGCAGCTCGTAGTGATAGCGAAAAGTGCCTCAGATATTACAATCCCGTGGGGAACAGTAGCGCCAGATTATTTTACTGAATGGATCGAGATTTTTTCTCGTTCAAACAGCGTGGTAAAGGAGCTGATGTTCATGGCCATTTTGCCTGCAGTGGCTAGTCTTCTTGGCTCACGTTCCCGTCTCCGTCCATCTCAAACTAATCCCTATGAAGAAAGTCTTTCTTTTTTCAATTTGTGCATATCACCTCCAAATGCTGGAAAGAGTCAGGCATTCAAGCATGGCTGTAAAATCCCATTACAATATGTGGAAAAGGCGAATGAAACGTGCATCTTACTCGATAAGTTCACAGATGCCGGTTTACTTCACCATCTGCAGACCAACAACGGGCTAGCAGCTATACTCAAAGACGAGTGTTACGATACCCTCAAGCAAATTGTAAGCGAGAAGGAAATGGGGACACTTTGCAGGTTGTTTGATGGTGATTCCTTACTCACAACAACCGGAGGAAGTGGTGCCACCCGTGTGAGTACCGAGAGCACTGCTGTCAGTCTTGGCGGATTTATTCAAGTCAAAAACTTTTTGACAGATATTTATCCGACTTTAGCTGCTTCTAAGAACGGACTTGACCAACGTTTTGTATACTCTGTGGTCAAGCCAAAAGCCCTTACACGCAAAGAAAGTGAGCCATTTGTTAGTAAACTCCAGGAAGCAAATGTAAAAGATCTCACTGAGATATACGATGCAATTTACCGCGACCACAAAGAAGGGATTGTATATACCCTGACTGAAGCAGCATTGGAAACCTACGACGCTTTTGACGAAGAAACTTGTAAAGAAATTAACGACCAGTGGGGCAATGGTTCTTTCGTGTCTTATGATGCCCAAATTGGAAAGGACCGCCGTCAGGTAAAAAATATTCAGAAGTTTATTTTTACAGTGAAACCGGATGTTCTCTTGCATGCTACTTTGCAATAGGTGGTTTTCACTGTGACGTCACAAAATTCTAAAATCTAAATTATTAAATATAATTCAAAACACTGTAATTACCAGGGCTTGTGATTTGAAATTTTCAGCAGTATCCAGTGGGATACTGGCACTTAAAATCTTGGTATCCCTCCTTGAAAATTAGTATCCCACCTTTGGATAGTAGATATTCCAATAAGTAGTATCCAAACAAGGTTAATTCATACTACACTAGTGTATACCTAGCTATACAATAACACATCAATAAGAGTGTTAATACTTTAGTTTATTTACATCTTGAACATAATTGTAAAGTGTCCATGGCATTGTCAAAATTCAGGACTATGTAGTGTGACTGTAATAACAATGAATACAAGGAATAACACAAGATCGAAAAAAAATACGTGAAATATTTTAATCTCATTCCCAGAGCCTGCAATCATTTTGTCCATCAATGGCTCCTTGTTGCTGTACTACTTCATGTATGCCTATCATTTAATCCTGGCACACTGCGAATGAGATTACAGTTCGTTGAATTTTCCACCAACATTCACAGCCAAGATATGAAGAACGACAACAATTAATCAGGATAGCTGCTCAACTGTTGTTCACTATGCCAATTTTCATGGTATCCCCATGGGACACTGAGCTGATGATGCCCAGTATCCAAACTTAAAATCCGGTATCCCTGGGATATCGGGATACCGCAAATCTCATGCCCTGTGTAACTCAAGAAGGAATGGTTGTATCGACTCAAAATTTTCCAGAAATACTTGTAATAACAATCTACAAAATATATAAAACAACCAGCTTTATAAGTTTAATAATTTAGATTTTAGAATTTTGTGACATTACAGTGAAAACCACCTATATTGCACCACAACATTGCAATGTTGTCAATTTAGCTTGAGCAACTTGCAAATGTCTAGTGAAGATTCATCAGTAGATTCCTTTAAAGGTTCATCTTTCTTTTGAGTAAATATACAAATTTATGTTTAAAATATTACTGTTGGTGGGTAGACAGTATTTTCAGTCATGCAAATGGTAGTTTAAGTAAAGAAATGTTGAATTTCAGAAATAAATATTCCCAGAACATTTGCAAATTGCTCACAGCAACTTGTCAATCAACATTGCAATGTTGTGTGGGAATATAATTGCAATGTAGCTTGTAAGAGAACACCGGTTTGGCTAATTTATTCATGTAACATGATCAAGTCAGTTTTCTGTGATGTACCACGGTTTATATACAGGTTATAAGGTTATAAACCTCCCAACCTTATATAAACCTTGCAATAACAATAGAACATCATCACAAGTTCTTTCCTATTGAATTCTTTAGAAAACATCTTTGATCATGTTATAAATAACTTAAGCACCTCACCTTAGTTTATAGGGATATAAATCCCTTGGGCTTTACCTTTGGGATTATATATAAACTTTGAGGAGCTTAACCTACACCTAACTCTTGTGTAATGTATTATAGTCAGGCATGTTCTTCAAGGGGGACAAATTTTCAATGGGGGGACATGATTCCCTGGGAAATTTAGCCCAGGGGACATATTCTTGGGTGTGTATATTTCAAGCAAGTGAGAAATTAGTGTACATGTATCTAGAATGCTTGGAAATGCATTTCCTGTTAAAAATGCAAAATCTAAAATTCCAATTCAGATAAAATTCCAATTCCAAGTTTATTCATATTTTTACAGGTCTTGAGGCTGACTGTAATATTGTATGTGCTGTACACATACATGCGTAGAGCTCTGTTCTCAAACTATGGGACAGTTTCAAGAGAAATAGATAAGCGATTTGTGGATTTTGCCATATGTCTGGTGAAAAATTTCTTCAGGAAGCAGAAATCAGCTATTGACAAGGTAAGTAGTCACTGCAGAACTATTTTTATAAAATATGTGTTACTCCAAGTGATGAACCATACCAGACAGTAGAGAAAACTCTACTTGTCCCAGCTGGGATTCAAGTTTACTAGCCTAATGCTCAGCCCTACCAACTAGACTAGTAGTAAACCAAGCACAAGTAACTCTATCTACTTGCCATTGAAGTTTCATGCTTTTACAACAAAATGCACAATTCATCCCCTTAACAGCTGGGCTATGAGTCGATCCCGATCGTTGTACAAAATTGGGGGGAAATAATGAAGTTTCATGTGGTGAAAATAATAAAACTGTAAAGCAACATAGAAGCTTGCTGAATATAAGTTATTTGTACTGCAGCCAACCCAAGGCCAAAAATGGCCTTGGAAAAAACAAACTAAAATGTATGATAGTTTTGAAAGTCCACTAGTTTTTCCTGTCATCTGAAACTATTCTACACCATTCCACGTGATTTCACGTCATTCATGATCTTCATACTCTAATAAATGCATGGGGACCAGCCAATCAAAGTGTGCATAGAGGACACCTTTTATTTATATATATATATATATATATATATATATATATATATATATATATATTAAAACTCATTAATAATTCATGGTGATATATATATATATATATATATATATATATATATATATATATATATATATATATATATATATATATATATATTTCTAAAACTCATTAATAATTCCCATGTATTATATATACTATACTGTATATTTATCATCTCAAGACGTGAGGCGTGAAACTCAGAGTAGCAACGACTATATTTTAGGATTTAAACTGTTATATATATATATATATATATATATATATATATATATATTATATACATATATTATATACATATATATTATATATATTATATATATTATATATATATTATATATATATATATATATATATATATATATATATATATATATATATTTTATATAAATATATATATATATATATATATTTTATATAAATATATATATATGTGTATTTTATATAAATATAAATATATATATATATATATATATATATATATATATATATTTTTTTTTTATATAAATATATATATATATATATTATATAAATATATATATATATTTTATATAAATATATTTAGCATATACCTCGCAGGTGAATAGTGCTTTTCAAGCAATCTGATTGGTTCCTCTAGCTCGGGATATCCTGCACTATTCACCTACGGGCAAAACAAAATGGCGGACAGTTTTGCTTTGTTTCCCGAAGAAGGATCGGAGATTTCGTTGCTAAACAAGGCTGGTGTATGGTGGCCCAGGGCTGCCATCCAAAAAATACACAAATCATCATTTATTTTTAATATTTAAATTAATTTTCATAATTTTTCAATTTACATTTTAGTTTTTTTTATTTATTTTTCTTTTATTTCAATTTTTTTTTATATAAAAATAAAATTAATATTTAACAATTAAGAAAAATAAATTTTTATTTTAATTAATAATTAAAAAAATTTAAAAAACAAAAAAATACTTACCGTTAGCAGCCCATGGCTGCCAATAGTATACCAAGATGCTTTGCGCACCTTACTAACTTGTACTCAGTCTATTGTGACTGCTCTATTCAAAATGGTGGCGCATACTCGTTGATCTTCTGGTTGGGCTAACAAAATGAATAGATTTAAAGGATGGGATAACGATTTCGCATTAAAAGAGGACTTATGCAAGTATGTACGTGAAAATATGAGAAGAGATGAGATTTTAAGTTTTGTTAAGCGAGATTATACGCAGTACACGTGGAGTCTTCGAACTCTTGACAGACGTCTTCGCTATTTTGATATTCGATACATAGATCGAAATGTGGGTCTGGAGCAAGCTAGAGCAGCTGTGCAAGAAGAATTAGAAGGCCCTGGGAAACTCCTTGGGTATCGCCCTATGCACCAGAAGATACGACAAGTACATCATCTAAATGTCCCGAGGCATCTTGTGCATAATATAATGCATGACCTCGATCCAGAGGGTCTACAAGGGCGAGCTCTTGGGAAGAATGTACGGGTAAAGGGACATTTTACAACCAAAGGAACGAATTTCGTTCATTCCCTCGATGGACATGCAAAGTTGATGGGATACCAAAGAGACACTTTCCCTCTTGCCATCTATGGCTGCATCGATACAGCAAGTCGTAAGTTATTGTGGTTGAAAATTTGGATAAGTCACTCCGACCCAAGACTGATTGTGCGATGGTACTTTGACTACATTTATGAAACCAGGACTATATCGTCTAAGATTCGAATTGATAAAGGAACTGAAACTGGGAAGCTTGCAACGATGCATGCTTTTCTGCGCAGACATCATGAAGACAACATGGACCCCATGGACACTGTCATATTTGGACCTTCTACATCTAATCAGGTATTTATTAATTCTGTGCTCCTTCATGGCTCTGTGCAAATTATGTAAATGTCCTAATATCTAAGAATATTCTCATCTGATGGTCATTCTATTACAATGTAATTACAATGTGTGTAGCACCAGGGGCGGATGTAGGAATTTTCCCCACTTAATACACCAAGGATGGTAAGTCACAGTCAGGATCCAAATACCTGAACCTTATGATTTACTTTTACTTTTATTTTACATTTTAAAAAAAATTGTAAATTTTTGACAACGTGCAACAAACGAAACGTGTGGCTTAGTTGACGTAGTCTAAATCCGCCCCTGTGTAGCACTACCTACAAACAGTATGATGAAAAAGTATTGTGATTAGCGGTAAACATCAAAATAACACCCAGGCTCTATAAGTAAATTAACCCTCCTGAAAATAGGCTCTAAAAAAATAAAGACAAGATAAGCTCTAAGGACAAATATAAGCTCAGGTTCATAGTTCAGACTGATATCTTCATGGAATCCTTACTGGTAATTTTGTTTGTTTTCTTTCAATGTGGGTATAGATAGAACGATGGTGGAGGGAGTTACATGAACGCCTCGAAAAATTTTACAAGGAACACCTCAAATACTTACTGGATCGGTGCTATTATAATCCACATGATGAATTGGACAGGTATTTATCACATATTGTGAAATTCATGAATAATTTATTATTAATGAGGTTAAGAAGCAATCAAACCGTAGCATTAAAGTCACATGTATGCATCTGTAAATCCCAATAAAGATCATCTTTTGGACAAAGTGATCTTTATCAAAAGTTATGAATACTAATTAGCTTCATTCTATTGTTTCATTTCCCAAGTATGATGAAGCATGAGTGGCCGATCTGTATGGGGATTTACTTCGGCCACCATGTAAATCCCCATACAGATCAGCCACTCATGCTTTATCTATTACTTGTCATCATTTTAAATTTTGCTATATTGTTAGATAGTTAAAACATTTTTGTGGGAACAAGTTGCAGCGTGATTTGCATCTTGGGATAACAATTATAGTGACCAATCCTGCAAGCATGCTCAACAATGCCTAAAACGATTTGATTTTACATTGAACCAATTTTAGTTTCGTGGTGAAATTGTTTGATTAAATGTTTTTGAGTAGCGTTTGTAATATACTGTATACAGTATGAGCCACTCCTCAACAATAATTGACATTTACTTTTGGAAAGAATATCATTGTAATGTATAAGCACTGAGTAAGAAAAAAAAGGAGGGGGATAATCCTGACCTATCCTATCTTCATTTTTGCAACAAGAAATAGGATACCCTGGTATTTTTTTGACCTTACTGTCTGAATTTTCAAAAAATAAACACTGCATTAAAAATTATTGATTACAAAAACATCTGCAATTACAATGTTTGTAATTCACAGGTCCCTTCTTGCTTACCTTTTTATTCCACTGATGCAAAAAGAACTGAACACATTTAAAGACAGTGTATGGAACACACATCGGATTAGGCATCAGAAGAACACATATTTACCAGATGGTGTGCCTAACCATGTATATGCGTTCCCAGAGGAATATGGTTTGGAGGAGTGTGGTAGGTTTAAGTTAAAACTCCATTTAATATCACTGAGTATAACTAATAAGCCCTCCAGGGGGGTGTAATACCACACCATAATTATGATTATGATGAAAAATTAGATCATTTTCTTGTATGCCTCTTCTTTTAATTCATTATATGTACAAGGATTTACACTCTCTATGGTATTGGACAAATTTTAGGCTGGAGAGTAACTGATGAACAACTTCAAGAGGCTGGTATAGAGTGTGGTATTCTTGAGGAAGTGGATTACTTGGATGAAGATTGCAGAACAAGATGTCAACAAATACTTCCTGAACCTGACCTTGTTAAACCAAAAGACTGCAAAGATGCATTTCTTTACTTGAAAGATAAATATCAAGAACAGCCATAACTAGTTCTACATTATGATTTCCCCAAAAGACAAGCACCTACAGTATGTAGGGTCTGTCTTTTCATGGGGGGGGGGGAGGCATTGGGATAATCTACCATAATTACTGACCAGGTTGAGCCAAAAACTAATTTGACTCAACCAGATCAGTAATAAATTGCAAGAGGATGGAGGAATCTAAATTTATTGATGGTTGAGCTATCATAAAGCATATATAGTTTATGCTATTGCCTATTTAGAAAATTTCAGGGGAATGACCTCTGCAGCACCTTTAGGTTTAGGCCTAAATTTACCCACCTCCAAGCTACATAACTATAAATTATACAACCCCCCACAACCCCTTCAGTGAAGCGATTTCAACTTAGGAAGCCAACCAAATCTCTATTTGGTTTTGCCTCCTTTGTAACTAGTGCCTGTTGTAGTTCAATCAGGAAATAGATATAGCAAACTAATCAAATGCTAGTGCATATATATATATATATATATATATATAGTTAAAAGCTTCTAGGACAGCGTCGGCCATGGTTGAAATCCAAATATTACCAGGGTTAAGTCACGTTGGCCTGAAAAACAGAGAAAAATCTTCTCGACGTTTCGAGCGAAGGCCCTTCGTCAAGAGAAATTAGTAAACAACTCACATGTGGTCACGCGTATTTATAGCAGAGCTACAATGGGAATCACGTGAACACATGTAAGCCAATAAAACAAAGTAAACAAATAAATTAATATGTAATTTTAGCCTGTGTGCAGGTGCTGACCCAATTTGTGGGTCAGTTACCTGCAAATAGGCAAAGAAACAGGTCATAAATTACTATTAAAATCATCAGAAAAAGGTTAAGGAAAAGGTGTGGAATATGGTGGTGGAGTGAGCTAAATGAAAGAGAATCGCTCATTGAGGCCGTGAGGGTGAATGGTACCAAGTTTGTAAATGAGACGCATTTCTTGTTTACGACGAGTATCGTTACAACCTGTAATGGGCTGAATGGCGCAGATTTTCATGTTAGAAAAGGAGTGGTTGGCACTGTTGAAGTGCCTAGCAACAGGTTTGTTTTGCACATTGTTTTTGACATCACGAAGGTGTTCAACAAACCTGTCACCTAAACGTCTTCCAGTTTCTCCGATGTAAAGCATGGGACATTTACTGCAAGAGATACAGTAAATGAGGTTGGAGGAAGTGCAAGTGAAACTATGGGTTATGTTGAACCTACATTTTGGAGCCGAAATTGAAATTGAGGAGTCTAAATATTTACAGGTGTTGCACCTACCACAACAGCAAGAGCTGGTGCCAACATGTGATACCAAGGCTTGCTGCAGTGAGCTGTGAACGTTTTCCCGGATGTTTTTTCGATGCCGAAAAGATACTAGGGGTTTCTCAGAGAAAATGGAAGATGTTTCTGGGTCATTTTTAATGAGGTCGAAATTGCGGATAGTGATGTCCCTTACTTTGAAATTGAAGGGATGAAAAGTGAGAACTAGAGGTAATTTTTCATTAGAAATGGTAGCCAAAGGTTCGCTTAAGGTGTCTGAATATATATATATATATATATATATATATATATACATATACATATACATATATACATATATACTGTAGCTGTTAATTAATGACTCCATGAACAATAATATTAGTTTGGTTATTTCCCCTTTCTTTTTTAATGTCAACTTTGGAACAAGCCAAGAGCATATGGCAACCCTGCTTACAATTTAAAGACTACTGTATGTAACTATATGTGGCTTCAACAAAACTCAAAACAAAATGTTAAAAGGCCTAAGTTCAACAAAGCATTTTGTTGCGTGTGATAAGTTCAGTTTATACTTGTTTAGCTTAAAGCAGATAGTTCAATAGCTTTGCAAAACTTATTACATACATGATTTTTTACAAAGTTACCAATTCCCTGCAATGACATGTTGCCAGCGCAGTACAGATATTGCTGATCTTCTGACAGTAGCTCAGATGATGCTATTTCTGGATCACATAATTTCATACCTGCCCCTTGAATATCCAAGAGCATCAGTTGGCTGTCACTTTTCTCATAAGAAAAGTGGACCAGACATTCTGCTTTCATTGACAGCACATCTTCATCACCATTGGAACAAATGGATCCATCGTTGTTTACATATTTCCTGAAGCTGCCCTCAATGTACTCTTCAACTGTTACATATTCAGATGAACTCTCAATCTTTCCCATATAAACCTTGTTATATGAAAATGTTGCACCATATTCATCTGGGCATTTGCTGGTAACTCGTGCTCGTAATTGCTCAGCAAAATTTCCAGCCAAAACGTGGGTCTGCACAATCTTCTTAGAATGATCCTCACTAGTCTGCCTTGTATCTTGTAGGCATACTAAAGTTGAGGGCAAATATTTCTTGACGACCCACTGCAGACCTTTAAATTCTTCAGTATTACTTGTAGCTCTATAGGCTCTGCGAAACCCCCCTCACCAAAATGATTGTTGGACACTGCAAACTCTGCTTTAACTGGAAGGATGGACCATGTCAGTAGTTCTATGTTGAACTTGAAAATATCTATTACAACGACTTCACTTTGATTTGGTGTAACTTTACCAAGTTGCAGCATGCTTGATATTGATAAGCTCTTGGGGGTAAATGAGGCTGTTTTATTTCTTGACAAGGACAATGATAATGAAGCAGCATGCCCAGAACGCTTCTTGTGAATGTCGCTGATCTTGGTGTTGTCGCTGCGATTAAAATGGGTTTGACTAGATAATATTTGCACACTACCAGACTCATAATCACTGTCATGATTATTACACGGTATAAATCGTACATGAATAACCTTCAAATCTGGGATTTGGGCCATTGTGGTGCAGGAAGGCCCTCGCTCTCCGGCGAGAATATCGATTACCATTCCTCTTTCCATCAACCCTTTTGAAGAAAAATGGGATAGGCAAGCCTGCTTCAGACTGTCTATGGTTATATCACTGTTTTTATATGGAATAAACTCACGAGGACCAATTCTGCAATATTTCTGGGCCTTTCCTTGAACTTTAGAAGTCAACAACTGCACGATGACATGATCGGAATCTAGTCGCCGCTTCTTTTCCTCCGTGCCTGCACCTGTCTTCTTTCTCTTGTTAATGTCTCTCTTTGCTTTTATTTTATCTTCGTAATTCTGCCACAATGGCGAACTCATGTTGTAAACTTTTATCTCAAGCGGGCCTATTCATGAAAGACTATAGCACATGGCTACCATTTTGAATAGAGCAGTCAGTCACAATAGACTGAGTACAAGTTAGTAAGGTGCGCAAAGCATCCTGGTATACTATTGGCAGCCATGGGCTGCTAACGGTAAATATTTTTTTGTTTTTTAAATTTTTTTAATTATTAATTAAAATAAAAATTTATTTTTCTTAATTGTTAAATATTAATTTTATTTTTATATAAAAAAAAATTGAAATAAAAGAAAAATAAATAAAAAAAACTAAAATGTAAATTGAAAAATTATGAAAATTAATTTAAATATTAAAAATAAATGATGATTTGTGTATTTTTTGGATGGCAGTCCTGGGCCACCATACTGGTGTTGTATAATAACGAGAAAAGTCAACAAAATTAAGTAGAAGAGTGTCCACTGGTATGTTTCTTTACAATTTTCTAGCCATTAATATATTCAAAAGTTGCAAAAAACTGTTTTGTCCACAAATATCGAGTACACCAAGTGCCGTTAGTGCCCAAGTTGCTAGTGGCCGTGTCTTGTATAAAATACCGAAAAATATAAGAATGTTAAACTTGTTATTTCATTTATGAGGTATATGCTAAAACAATTATTCACCTCAGTGTCGGTGAATAGTGTGGATATTCACCTTGCCGAAGCGGCTCGGTGAATATCCAGCACTATTCACCTCCACTTCGGTGAATAATTGTTAAATATATATATTTTATATAAATATATATATATATATATATATTTTATATAAATATATATATATATATATATATGTATATATTTTATATAAATATATATATATGTATATATATTATATAAATATATATATATATATATATATATATATATATATATATATATATATATATATATATATATATATATATATGTATATATATTATATAAATATATATATATATATATATATATATATATATATATATATGTATATATATATGTATGTATGTATGTATGTATGTATGTATGTATATATATTACAAAATTTTACAGATCCTGAACTCCTCACCAGTGGGCCAGACCACAGGACCAGAGCTTGTTCTAAAGAAGAAAATTCTGGAACATGCTGGACCAGTTGTTAACCTGAGAACCTTCAGGAACAAATACAACTCCAGCTGTAGGCCAGCCAAAGAAAACATCGAGGATGCAATGGCAACGCTGCAGGAAGAAGGGTTAGGTGATTTTGTAAAAAGTGGCAACATATCTGCATTTGTTAAACAAGTGCCCACTGATATAAACGAATCTGGGAAATTGCGCCCATACAAGATGCCCGTTTCTGTATATGCCAATGTGTTTCGCCGCAAAAATTATGACTTGCCAAACAATCTTAGGGAACTGTTACTTTCAACAAGCTCTCTTAATGAAAGTGTCACAAACTATTTAGAAGAACATAAGGAAAACATTTCAGCTTAGCTGTTTAGAACATTGAATGTTGTTCATTGAATATCTTAAGCATTTGACATTTGCCAAACATTTAGTAACGTCTTGGTTTGTTGTGTTTTTATTTGAAATTATTTGTTCTTATTGTTGTAATTAAGATTACTTGAACTCAATCGGACTTTTGAAAAACTATTGTATGCATGTGTAATGTATGATGTGTGGTTTAAATTCTATCTGTTTCAAGGATATAAAAAAGATTACTAGTTTTATTTGTTGACTTTAACCCTTTAACAGGCAATCGGACATCTTTGCCCCTACTTATATATTTTACTCCGGCTAACACCAGACGATTTTACTCATCAACTGGGTACTTCTTGCAGGAACTTGCCCGTTAAAGGCAAGTCATAAATCATAAACTGGTGTGGTCTGATATGTATTGGTCTTCAGCTGTGATGAATTAGTATGAAATAAATGCAAAACAGTCTAATAAGTTGTGAAAAGACAAACGTTCTCTGACCAAACATTTAAATTTAATTCGAGCTTTCGGCTGCCAGACTGCAGCCTTCAACAGGATAATAAAAATGAAATATAAAACCATATATACATACAAATATTATGGAACGCCTAGTAATCTGATACAATGTTAATAGCCTAATGAGTTATTTTATCCCCGAGCCGGGCGACGGTACTAATCTCGACACGCGTGGAGTCCATTTTACACGCGTGTAGTACACGCGAAATTACACGCAAGTGGGAAAGAAATTCTGCGAGATGTTTATATATATATATATCTATATATCTATATATATGTTATCAAATCCACAACTTGCGCAGTTCGAATAGCAGGGTACTGGTAACTAATCCGTTAAATTATTCAAATTATTTAAATTTACGTCAGCAAATTATAATTTATAAGTTCGGTTGGATTACAAAATAGTTTTTCAACGATCATGACGAAAGAAATCTTTGCCAGAAAAAATGGTTTCAGCTAAAATGTACATTAATATTACTATGAAAAAAGACCAAGGAAAGAAGGCTAACAAGAGATGTGGCAGCGAGAAAAAGACAACAATAAATACCACTTAAAACCACTGGAAAAATCCTAAAAACTAATACGATAAAGACAGAAAACGATGCCGACCAAAATGTAACTGAAAGAAGAAGGATGTGTCCTGAAACTGTTCAAAGCCGGTAAAGAATTTTGCTCTGGTGTATTCTACATAACTCGAGAGGGAACGATGATGAAATTTTGAAACAAACGGCTTTTTAGATCATGAAGAGAACTGAATGATGCCTTGTCATATTTATGTGGCAACAACGAAAAAAGTAAGAAACCACGAACGAGAAAAACAATCCGAAAAGAGTAGACTGAATTGGCAGTGTTTGTGGTCACAAAAGCAGAAGAAAGTTTAACGGTAGGAGATTCGTATTTAACAGTTTAGCTGAGTTAAAACAGAAGAAATCTTGAAAATGAAAATTAATATAAATAATATATTGTCTAGAATTGTCTTTCAACGCTAGGACGTTGACATTGTGTGATTTGTGTCTTTTCTTGGCCACTGTTTATATATATTTTTGAATGAAGATTTGTCATTTGGTTCATCTCGTTTTTGTTTTGTTTTTTAATATTGGCATTGCATGTCCTTTCGGTGTGTCAATACCATAGAAATAATACACGACTACAGATGAACCTTGCTAGCTAATTTTCTGGATTTTTTCTGATCTGTGTTCATTAATACAACAAAAACAGAAATTAGGGGAGGAGGGGGGGGGGGGGGGAAGGGGGGTTAAAAAATGCATATAAAGCGGGCGAGGGGTTGTTGCGTTCATGTATTTCTAGTTTAGTATAATGCTATACTGTTCGGGTAATGGTTTTGAGTTATTGTCCGATTCAGGAATCAATATGTCGTGTGCCAAGACTCTAGTGTTTTCCTTGTCCTGTAGGTTCCCTTGTCAATGACTTTGCCCACGCATGGTTTGCAATGTTTGAACCCGCTTTGTTTTGTTTAGCGTTTCTAATGTGTTCCTTTTTTCGTGTATCAAAACATCTTCCGGTTTCGCCAATATAACTCCATTGCCATTCTTTGCAATCGATTTTATAAACAACAGTTTGTTTTTCAGAGTCAGGTCTGTCTTTAGATGACGGGAATTCTTGTTGGAGTGTTTTAACTGGTTTGTTGATCAAGACTTTGATCTCATACTTCCGCAAAAAAAAACCAACAAAAAAAACTCAGGCTATTAACATTGTATCAGATTACTAGGCGTTCCATAATATTTGTATGTATATATGGTTTTATATTTCATTTTTATTATCCTGTTGAAGGCTGCAGTCTGGCAGCCGAAAGCTCGAATTAAATTTAAATATTTGGTCAGTCTAAGTTGTGTTCACTTGGTTTTCACTTGAGAAAATCTGGAAATATTTGGTGATACATAAAAATAAAATGTTATGTAAATACACATTCTAATTTGAATTAAAACTAATGATAACTACGTATATCTGCTTTATGAGGCCAGGGCTACCCAATCTAACACAACAATTACTGTATTTATTTCATCAAAACTGCATGTACCGTATGTACATAATTTAAAATGAGTATACTATGTAGAGTGTACATCTAATGGTGATATAATGTAGTCTGTGGATAGTATGAACTTGGTATATGCAGTGTGGACTGTGGCCTTATAGTGTGGACAGTGTGGACTGTGGGTTTGGTATGTACATTGTGGACTTGGTATATGCAGTGTGGACTGTGGACTGTGTATATGCAATGTGGACTGTGGACTTGGTATATGCAGTGTGGGCTGTGGACTGTGTATATGCAGTGTGGACTGTGGACTTGGTATATGCAGTATGGACTGTGGACTGTGTATATGCAGTGTGGACTGTGGACTTGGTATATGCAGTGTGGACTGTGGACTGTGTATATGCAGTGTGGACTGTGGACTTGGTATATGCAGTGTGGACTGTG
Organism: Corallium rubrum; assembly: GCA_964035015.1. Classification (NCBI taxonomy): domain Eukaryota; kingdom Metazoa; phylum Cnidaria; class Anthozoa; order Scleralcyonacea; family Coralliidae; genus Corallium; species Corallium rubrum. The sequence continues at coordinate 80,820 of CAXIUP010000185.1, read as the reverse complement.
GACTTGGTATATTCAGTGTGGACTGTGGACTGTGGACTATGTATATGCAGTGTGGACTGTGGACTTGGTATATGCAGTGTGGACTGTGGACTGGATATCCAGTGTGGACTGTGGACTTGGTATATGCAGTGTGGACTGTGTATATCCAGTGTGGACTTGGTATATGCAGTGTGGACTGTGGACTTGGTATATGCAGTGTGGACTGTGGACTTGGTATATGCAGTGTGGACTGTGGACTTGGTATATGCAGTGTGGACTGTGGACTGTGTATATTCCAGTGTGGACTGTGGACTTGGTATATGTAGTGTGGACTGTGGACCTGGTATATTCAGTGTGGACAGTGGACCTGGTATATTCAGTGTGGACTTGGTATATTCAGTGTGGACTGTGGACCTGGTATATGCAGTGTGGACTGTGGACCTGGTATATTCAGTGTGGACTGTGGACCTGGTATATTCAGTGTGGACTGTGGACTTGGTACATGCAGTGTGGACTGTGGACATGGTATATGTTGTGTGGACTGTGCACTTGGACAGTGTGGACTGTGGACCTACTGTTGATAGTGTCGATGGTATACCTGGATTTATAGTGTTTACAGCGTGGAATGTGTTGACTACATCTCACAGGAAAGAACAACTTGTGTTTTAAAATGATCGGGGTTTTTCGTCACCGAAAAAACAAGCCAACAAGCAAGCGATGCTGATGACGTAGTCTGTGCTCTTCTACCCGAGGAAGCAGCCTAAATTTCTCGAATATAGACATAAATTTCTCGACCATAGATATAAAATTCTCGACTATGAGAAAAGCATTCTCGCCTATAGATCTAATATTCTCGACCACTGAAATATGATTCTCGCCTAAAGAAATTGACATCTCGACCTTTTGTCTACTTTTGGCCGAAACGGCGCAGTCAAATTAATTCTCGTATACCTTTTGGCCGAAACGGCGCGCCATACGAAATTTCTGCCAAGTTTTCCTCGTGTTCACCTAGCGTTAGATGGTTTGAATAATGAGGGAACGTTTTAATACTTCAAATTCTCCTCATTAAAATTCATTTCTAGCAATACTAGCTTCATTGATGTCAAACCAGGTCGTATTAGAACTAATACGAGCTGCTTTGACGTCAGTTTAGACGGTATTAGAAGAAATTAATTTTAATTGGTATTACTTATTAATAACCTTAATTTTATAACAACTTACCGTTCTGAAAGCTTTTTCTCAAACTTGTTCAGAGATTTCACAATTTCATCGCTGTTAACTTTGCTCCAATCTGGCCGCCCTTGATAAGATTTCACTTCAAGCTTTGATGCTTCTCCTCCTCTTCGTTTGTTGAACATTACTAATTTTGTTAGTGTCAACTGGGCCAGTAACTTCCAATCATCTAGTAATGGATGCTTCCTAATTTCCTCTGTGGACTCGCTAATCTTTCTTTTTATAAATTGACGAAGTTTGGTCAAATCTTCGGTGAGCGGCAACATGTCCACCTTATTGAATTTTCGTGAGCTGAGGGTGGTAAGGGAGTGGTGGGAAATGCGATGGCTCCACTCCATGTCAAGCAGCTTTGCAAAGTTATCAGCGTCAACTTCTCGATCTTTGTCTTTTTCCTTCAGTGCTTTCCCCTTCATGATGTTTGTACATTTCTTTAATGAGTGGCCAAGTTTTAATGAGAGTGATGGTGTTTTTACATTTTGTTGCCCATCATTTATTTCAAATTTACAAAGCACTTTCACAGCTTCGACCACAACATCAAATTTCTCTGGTCTTATGTAGTCAGAAAGTTCCGCATTCTGGTTGGTATCAGTTTTTCTAAGCTGTATCAACAGCCGAGAAAGCTCTCTCATTTTTTGCGAAGTATCCTGGTTATTTTTAGTTCCGTGCTTTTCAACTAATAGCATGCCCACTTTCTTTATCAACCAATCATTTCTTGCAACAAGTGCTGGCTCATCCGTTCTCATCGTTGCCATAACTTGATTGAGCAGGCTATTAGTGTCACCTGACAATGCTGAAATCATCATCACTTTGGACATGGCTTGGACACTTTGATGTTTGTTTGTTGGCATATCATCTGGCTTGAATGGACACACATGCTTCCACAATTCTTTCTTCCGAATAAAGCCAAGACAGTGTTGGCATGCCAGAAAGTCAACTGCCTTGCAAGTTTGTCCTGATGCTGCATTTGGTCGTCGCACAACGATAAGATCCCCTTCCCCTGTTTCTAAAACATTCATGTTGTGGTGATAGTTCCCTTTAAGTCTCAATTTATCGAGAACTTTCTTTCTCTCTTCTGATCCTTTTTTTAGTAACAGGGCGGCCGCCACTTCTTTTTCTGCTGCATGCTTCCTATAGTAGTGCCGGGCGATTTTGTTTTCTAAATGTCCACAGTAGAGGCATGCATTTTTCTTATTGTAGACACGGACATTTGTTGGTCCTTTTCGTTTTGCACTATCTACAGAAACTGATTTGAAAAGTAATACTAGATTAATCCCAACCTAATCATTAAAACTAAACAGCGACCATGAACCATCGTTATATAAATATACACCTACAGACTATACGCCTATACTGGTGAGGATACTGAACCAATCTTTACCTCTCTGATAGTAAACCAGACACATTTAATGAAGCGATGCCAACATTATGAGTATTAATCGTATGTAAATGCAAAAAGAATATGCACTAGTAACTTGATTCTCACTTATAAGCGTCAATTGGAGACCTCTTGGGGTATAGCGGGTTTTAAAACATGATTCTACTACGTTTGTTTGAAAATTTCAGTGGTTACGGTGAAACTATTAATTTCTAACAATTTATGCAATTTCGACGAGCGTCTGTGATGCATGCTGATTCCCAAGGCGCTCATTTGTATAAAGACTTCCTAGCGGTTTAGGACCCCACGTTGCACTTTGTGTTTAAAAAAATACTTTTTCGGCGTAACTGTTAATGTCGGGACCAAATTCCTAAACTCTGTTTGTTGAGTCGCTACAAACTCAATTCGAGAAAATTAATCTAGAGACGTATAAATAACTTTTCTTTGCCAAGTTTACGATTCTATGTATGATTTGTAATAAACACGTTTATATTACCAGTTACATTATATTCGAACTTTACATATCAACTCTGAAACTCGATGATTAATACTTTCCCATTTCCGACATATTTGCTTTGAAACTATTATTTTTTGGAATCCGTATTATTTTATAAATTTTAAATATGAACTACACGTGATTTTTACAGTCAACCAGATGTTCTCTTGCCCGCAATATAGCAATATTCACGAACGACATTGCAATTTTCATTGGCTATTTGCCCGAGTCAATTATCAATCATCATTCACAAGTTGACAGTAATATTTTATGTTCACGCCGGAATCCATTAAGACGTTTTATTCTCAAACCAACCTTGAAAAATAAATATTCCAAGTTTAATTCGGCCGATCAATTCGTCGTTCTTGTTCATTTCATCATTGATCCTAAAAGAGATCTTCTCCCACTGCGTTGAGCGTCGGCAAGTCTTCCAGTTCTTCGATATCGAGAGAGAAACAAACTTATTGCTGATCTCGAAGTTTTTACTCCTTCTTCTAAAATTCTCTTCATATATTGATAATAGAAACGTCGGACGACTTGAGCGTAACAATTCGTTGCAAATTCTGAAAGTTTTCCCATATCAATTGATTACAACACGCTCTACGTTTGAACGCGGCCTAACCTTGATCTCAGAATCTCAGATGACGCTTATATTAAAGTTCGAGAAACGAATGCTCACGATCAGCGCCGATCGTGTTACGACGCCGGCGTCTTCCTTGCCGCAGTGTTTGGCTGACCGCAAGGACGCTCGCAGCCGAACCGCCAAACGCCCGCAGCCGCAACCGCCAAGTGTACGCAACCGCAGCCGCGAATCGCCCGTATGCGATCCGCAAACATGATCGCAAATCGGGCGCGGATTTTGTTAGGTTATTTCTGCACAGTACTGTATCTCGGTTTACTCAACCCAAGAGTGCCTTTAGTATTTTACTCTGGCTAACGCCAGAGTATTTTACTCTGGCTAACGCCAGACGATTTTACTCGTCAATTGGAGACCTCTTGGGGTATAAAGGGTTAAACGGACGACTAGATGATAAAACACATATAGTAAATACTGTTGTACTAGTAGCAGTACATTACTTTAGACTTAGTTTCCTTTTGTGTTTACCTTGATATATGGTCTTCTTTGAGCTTATTAGTTTGGGCGGACTACAGGTATCTTCTAAAAAAATGAATGATGGTTTTGAATTACAGCAGCTAAAATTATTGTGGAAGCCTTTTAGGTTTTAACCAAAAATAAAACTTTTTTCAGCTGCAAACGTTTTTCACAGAATACACTTCTTAGTTTTGGAAAGCTTTCTTTTTTATAGTTCTTAGACTAAAAATTTCTGAGGAATTGATTTAAAGCACGAGGCATTGTTTTATTGAGATCTTAATTATTTTAAAGGGGCAGTAAGATGGAAAATGAATATATAACTCGTTGTAAAGGGTAAAAGTTCTTAGACCTTAAAGTGCCTATGAAACGAAAATTAAGTTTGTCTTTTTTGTAAGAACTCTTAAAATTATAGAATAACATATTTTGCAGTTTTTTGTTTCCTTGCTTCGTTCTTGAGATATTTTAGGCCCTGTTTACATGAAAGGAGGGTAATCCTCCTAGGAGGTAACCCTCCTACATGCTTCGTTCGAATTACTTTAAGTTGCTAAAAGAAGAAATATTTGACATTCTTCGATGAGTCATTAGGGACCTTAAGATCTACGACGGCAACTTCGAGGACGACGTCCTTTAAACAAAAGCATTCTTCTTGCAAAACAAAGATAATGAATAATTCTTAGTCCCAAGAGTAATCTGAACACCGTCCTCGCTCTGTATACAACGTCACTCAGAGCATTTTCACGTCTTCAGGACGACGTTGACTCGTGGGGTGATGAGAACTGTTGTCTGAGATTGCCTTAACACAGACACTGCAACGGTTTTAACACTTTGAAAATTATAAAACAAGCTTCAAATATTGAATACAGTAGTCAGTTAACCGTGACTTCTTTTTAATGCTGAAATTTGAATTGCTTTTTAACCGCCGTCGTCGTCCTAGCATCTTAAGGTCCCTATTATGCACGTACGACGTCAAAATGTTTAATTTACATATCAAACAAACTGTAATATTTCAAGAACGAAGCAAGGAAACGAAAAACTGAAAAATATGTTATTTTATCATTTTATTTTTTCTTTCAAATAAGACAAAATTAATTTCGTTTCATAGGCACTTTAAATTACGTTGATGCTCATTCGGATTTGGAATAAAAATGTTACACGGGTGAATATTGTCGTCCTTAATGCGATTAAATTCCCGTAACGTTGTAGACCTTTTAAAGAGTATAGAAAACGTTTAGTTCCGCCATTTTTAGTCTTTTGAATTCTATTGAAAATATACAAGAGCTAAGATAATTGAAAAGGAATTGCCGTCAAAGAGGGAAGATTGCGGATACATATACGTATTAAAAAGTCTATACTGTTCCTTCTCTGTAAAGTCTTCTGCTAGCTTTTTCGTAATTTCTTTTAAATGTCGATCCATTTTAAATTATCTTGATGCCATACACCAAGTAACTTGAAAGAAGTAACTCTGCATGTCAATGCTCCGATTGTAAGATGAACATGATAATTATTGTAATAGCGATTGTAATTATAGTATCGTTTAGATTTAGTTTTCTGTTCTTTACCTTGTTGTATTTTCTTCTTTGAGCTAATTGGTGTGCACTTCTTGCTACAGGTATCTTGTAAAGCAGAAAGAATGATGGTTTTGAATTGCCACAGGTAAAATTGTTTGAACTTTTGGGGGTTTTAACCAAAAATAAAACCTTATTCAGCTGCAAAAGTTTCACAAACTAAACTCCACTTCATAGTTTCGAAAAGTTCATAGAATCTTTTGGACTAATTTACTAAATTACTAAAGAATTAAATTTTTGGCTAGCAATTCTGGCCAAAATTTATTCGGACACTGCAAAAAAATGTCGGTAATAGTACTAACTCGAAAGAACACTGTCTTAAAACACCGTCACCCCCACTCCCCCGTACATTGTTGGTTGGAAAAGTGAAATGCAAGCAGGAGTAGGCGTATGTGATAATTAACATTAATTATGGGGTGGTGCATGGGGGTGGCGAATTTTTATTTTCGACAAGGTAATTTGATGTCACTGGCAACATGGATGGAGGTTGCAAGCTCGGGTACACTTGGCCGAAATCTGGTGTCATTCAGTTTGCACTGACCGTTTAAAACCCTGTTTTTGTGCAACTTTCGTCGCAATTTTTAGCGCGTAAAAAAGAATCAGAATCCCTTCACGCAACTGATTTTTAAGATTTTCAAATTGCATGAAAAGTTTAGCACAAATTCTGGTAAAATTACGTGTTACATGGATCATGCAATTTGTCATGGATCATGGATCATGCAACTGAAAGATGTCAGCCGCTGAAATAAGACGGGAAGAATGTGGGAATAATAAAACGAGTCACCCAAGCTTCCTTCGACTTCTCTTGTTTCGGTTGTTTGTGTTTCAATTCTAATATAAAGAATTAGGAGAAATGCATGCGAGTGCTTTTCTATTGCTCACCATTCTTGATTATTTGCGACTCGCAACATTTTTTGCGCCACGCGCAAATTGCGAGGAAAAAAGGTGACGTGTGCAATGGCGCATGTGCAACACATATAATATTTTTCATGACGCAAGTAAATATAATAATTCTACGTGTAACAGTGTCTTAACGAGTCAGAATTTTTGCGCTGCGTGTACTTAACCAAATCTATGATCACTTGATGTGTATGCAAAATTGTTTTTTAAAGGAACAAGACGCTTGCTTAGGCGTACACTCGGCAGAGTCGGACTGGCCCTATGTGCCATTGTGCCAATGGCACATGCGCTCCCTTAGGATGCAGTTACCGCGCCCCTTTCCCGTTGTATAATATTATATTTGATATGTAGTGCAATTCCTATTTAAAAACCCGATTTTGGATTTATAGTCGTTTTACGTTTTAATCAGTATGGTACAGCTAATAGTATATTACGATTAAATAATATTTTAGTACGCTTCACGCAGCTGACAGCCTGATATGAAGTAGTCACCTAATTAATGGTACACACAATGTGAGTTGATTTGTCCATGTATGACGACATATCCTCATGATGTATGCCTTGCATGTTATGGTGTATTCCTATATAAAATGAGTATATTTGAATATTTTGTTTGGTATTTTATATCCTTCAAAACTCTTTCAAACCCCCCTCAAAATGCAGGAAATGCTATTCCAGAGACTCTAAAATTCAAAATTTTCAGCGGGAGCGAGAATTTAAAATTACGGTAATGCATAATCGAACGAGTTATTCTATATAGGTCTTATATGAAGTACACTGCATAAAGCGTTCGCCGAATTCCGAATAACAACGGCGATTTAAATACTTTCATTAAACAAAACCTACAGTACTGGAGTCGATACATTCAAGCGATCATTTCCATATAGAATTTGTTTATATCAGGAAAACAGGAAATATTTAAACATGTTTTGAAGCACACGTTTCCAAATCACTAGCTATCACATGTAATACAACACTTACATGAAATCTAGACATACAAACAGTTCAATATGTTCCTATATTTCTGCATTGTTTAGTGTTATTTAATACTCGCATTTTGTAGTTTTTGGACTATAAACAGGAAGTTGTTATACACTATGCCGTAAACACAGTAAACAGTATTGACACAGTATAATAAAATAGTGTGCTACGTGGGCAGTGTTGAAATAACAATCGAAATAATACAGTTAGGTTGGTATACTGCGGAGTGCCGATTAAACAGAGAACGTATAAGGTCTAATCTAGCGAAGGCCCTTCGTTACGTTTCTCTCTGACAAAGGGCCTTCGCTCGAAACGTTAGACCTTATACGTTCTCTGTTTCGGCAGTATACCAACCTAACTGTATTATTTCGATTGTTGACACAGTATATACGTTTTTTCAGGTTTGCGTTAACCTCCTTCAACATGTATTTTACAGTCAAAATACGAAGACCCTCCAACTTCCGCTTTTGTAGTTTCTTGTGGAATACTGTATTTCTGTAGACGCTATAGAGGCGCGGTAAAATTTACCGACACGAAGTCTCTTATTCTTGACTTATATTCGTTTGCTGGCATCAAGTTTGGATGAAATATCTTATTATCTATTCGATTATGATTAAATTCAATGAAAAACTAAGGTATACTTCTTCACGCACGATTTTCCGGAAAATACCTTTTCTCTCACTTGTGTAGCGGTAGCCTTCTCCGCAGGCATCTCTGATATCTTTGTAAGCGAGAACACTTTGGGAGAAGGAAGGCGGGAGATGCCTGCCAAAACTCGGCATAGAACAACCGCACGCTAAACAATCAGTGGATTCATATATTACTTTCTAGGGGAGGGAGAAAACAAGCGAAAGCGCTTTCGCGACGGGAGTAAAGTTCTCGCTTGATGACACTTGCTAACACGCTTTCGGTTTTCGATGAGTTTCGATCAGTCGTGCTTAGTTTCAGAACTTTTTTAGATGCATCTCCTCTTGCTCCAACTATAGGATCCGAAATATTTGACTTAGATCAGTTTCGTGCTGTGGGTTTAATCAGTGTCAAGGAAGTTTTAACCTGCTATAGCAGACGTTATTTTCCACCCTGCTTGGAGAAACTAACGTCTGCTGACCCGAGCGCCTAATTGAGTTCTGGCTATTGTGTCTCGTCAGCCAATCAAAATTCACTCTCCAAATCCCAGTAAGTGACGTAATTGTGGACATCATGCTAATTAGAAATTCATAACAGAGTTCGAAAGGGGGCGATTCCAGCGAAGAAAGTTTACGAGATATGTTGTGTCTAAAGTCTTTCGAAGTCTCAAGATAAAGAGAAAAAAAAAGCAATAAAGAAAATTACGGAGAGAAAGAATAATGTTTGTTTTATCAATATGCTAAGTATAGTTGTGGTGAATATCTATAATCTGCCAGACCCCCCTGTCGTTCTCTAGTGACGTATGTTGATCAAAATCAGTTCTACGACAGACGACAAACTATTCGATTCACTCGGTCAATCGGATGAAGGATTATATTTGTGCAAGAGAGGGAAGTAATGGAGACACACATTCTTTAGTTTATAGTTTACCGGAAAGTTCGCTAGATTTGTGGAGAAAGTTAAAGCGCCTCATACTATATAGTATAATACGACAGGGAGAGTCTGGCAGATTATATAGATATTCACCGCAACCACTCACCATATAAATGAAAACATTATTCTTTCTCTCCGTTATATTGAAACTTTGATAGACTTCAGACACAACATCTCGTAAACTTTCTTCGCCGGAATCATCGCTCCTTCGAACTCTGTATGGAATCTCTAATTGGCATGATGTCCACAATTACGTCACTTACCAGGATTTGGAAAGTAAATTTTGATTAACTGACGAGACACAATAGCCAGAACTCATTGACCTTTTTGACACTAGAGCCAAAACTCTATTTCACTATACACTCTGGATAACGCGAGACGGAGTCATTCTTAAAAGTACTCGGAGCGCATATTTTAGTAGCGGACAGCCAGACATGTTGAAGAACTGCTGTTGTTCGAACTCCCGACCATGTACGAACTTTCGGTATTTGTTTACATTTTTTATCACACTAGTGTCGAAAAGGTCAATTAGGCGCTCAGGTCAGCAGACGTTAGTTCTCCCCCGCAGGGTGGAAAATAACGTCTGCTTTTGCAGGCTAAGGACGTTTGGACGAGTTTCAGTGTGTTTGGGCAGTTGGCATTTGTGAAATAAATTCAAATCGAAGCAGCCCCGAGTTTGAAGTAGAGCAAAGAATGCAACCTGGACTTATCAAGGTCGAATTATTAGGTATTAATAACATTGTATCTTGCAATTCTACATGATCTATCAGCCGACGCCAAGACGCCAAGTGTAAAATGCTACCGTGAGTATCCGGGGTGACGCGATGTGTCCACAGCGCTCGGGTTTCGGCAGGAATCTCTCAGCTATCCTTCCCGTCAGTTGCTCCCAGTCCCCGCGCTTTTGCACACCACGCGAAGAGGAGAGAGACGCCTGCGGAGGAGACTCGTGTAGCGGCTACAGAAATACAGCATTAAACACAACTAACCGCGGAAGTGGGAAGGTTATTGTATTTTGACTGTAATAAAATGCATTGATGTAAACACAGCATTTTGCAACTCGTCCAGTCGTCCACATTTCTGTCCTCGTGAACAAACACTCGTTGTGTTTATCCATAGTTCGTATATTTGGAGCTCTTAAGTAAACGTTTCACTGTGACTCAATGACACAACAACCCCGATTTTGAAATCGTTTTGAACGGCAACGAGACACTGTTGATGTTCCATGCTCGATTTTGCAAGTTCTTTATTTTAAACCAGCTTCGCCTTTGCTTTAGCAATGGCTTGCAACAGATTGCAAACCAACCCGTTCACATATCTAACTTCAAACACCTCCAAGCAAGCAGTTGGCAAAAACACTTCAGAGGAAGAAGGGACATGCACTGGTCACTTGCATAGAAATAGTCACATGCCTCAGTTTCGCAAAGCCTGTTGGGGAAAAATCGCGACACAAAAAAACAACAATCGCGAAACCTAGGCTCATCTTTTTGCCAATGTCAAATCCTTTTGTGGAGCTCAAAACATGCCATGCAGTTATTGAATATTATCCAAATGGTGTAGTTTTTATCGAATGTTCGACGGGGTCGTGCCCTGCATGTTCTCGTAATTCAGTTTGATTTTTAAAGTTGAATGACAGTAATCGTTAGTCAGTCAGACACTACTTTACCTTATTGCATATATAGCTCATAGTATATGTATAACATATACTATGACTATAATGGTATAACATTTTGTTAAACTAATAAGGAATATTAAAAAAACTTAGATTCTAAACTTTCGCGCTTTGCCTCCGGCGCCTTTGACAATCAAGAATGTCTCGCGCTATAACATGTCTACTTGTTATTAATTACTGAACTAAACGATGTTTTACCTTTATTAAAATCCCACTGTTCACTATCAGATTCAGATGCATCTTCTACTTGTTTCTTTGTGTTCTTTTTACCTGTTAAAAATAAGTAAATTTTGGAAATGTTCTCGCCTATTTTTTTGTTTTTGTATTTTGTCTGTATTTTGTTGCTATTTTACCACTTTTCTGGACTATGGTAGTGTATTTGTGTCGGGGTTACGTTTTGTATTAAATAGAAATAGTTATATAGTCGACTGGGCATATTGATCTGTACAAATTAAATCCTCTCCATGCTGATCGAAACATTTAACCACTGATTGGAAACAAACAAAAAATGCTAATAAGAAATTTATTGCTGCAAAATGACAAAAATAAATGAAACAAATGACAATGAACATTATAAAAGTAAATTTTAGTATCCAAACGAGAAAGAAACAACAGAAAATAACGCTAGTCCTGTGTTTTGACAAAGTTAAAGGAAGCGAAAACAAAGAAATACAAGATTGATTTTGCAATAAAAAGTTCTATATAATAAACTACATAATAACCTCGACCGTTCGGTCTTTAGGGTAAAATATATCACACCTCGGTCTTGAACGTATTAACCTCGCTATCACTCAGCCAGTTAAAGATCTCACTCTCGGTTATTACGTAGTTAATATTTCTAACTTTTCACATATCATATATGTTTATATAGAGGTTAAATTTTTATAAAAGAAATATTAGGAAATGACATTTGTTTTTGAACAATTAACACTGTTCATCAAGACATCACTAATTTCGTTAAACACGCTTGATTTTTAAAAAACTGCAGTTTTCTATACTTGTACTAATAATTAATAAGACTAATCGTTTCTCAATTAGTACTGATCAAGAAATAATAGAGGGTGTTAACTTTTGACATTCTAATAATTTTTGAATATATGTATATATTTTGTGCATCTGCTTGCAAATCTATGATAAATGATAAACTTCTGCCTCGTTATACATGCATTGGTATACAATAGGTCCATTGATACTGGAGAAAATAAGTCGCGACTTAAACAAGACGCGTCCTAATTGAGTCGCGATCTATTTTTCCCCGTATAAATGGCCCATCTTTTAGACAATTATTTTAGTTTATGCCGTCGTTTACGTGTTCGCTAGAAGTAAAAGATTCTGGGGTATAGCCAGTGGTGCTTTTTGAACAAAAGCTTTACCTTTCTTAACAACGTGATTGTGTTGTTCATCGTCAGACGAATCTGAGGAAGATGTATACACCGCAAACCTTTTACCGGCTGCTAAAAATAAGAAACATTTTAGTAATTGGTAATCATCACTTTTAGCTTAAAACATGACCTTTTAATAAACACTTTTACATAATTACACCCCGGAATGTCAAGAGTTACTGAAGAACATTTTAAGTTCATAAGTGTATAACTTGCTCCATCAAATCAATATCAAGCACTCTCTTCCTATAATATATATGTTACCAAGGTCAGCTACAGCTGCATGGGCAACATGGCCAGCATCATAAAACGCCACAACAACAAAATACTACGACCCGCCAACGCACCACCGGCAGCGAGAAAAAACTGCAACTGTATGCGAAAGGAAGAATGCCCGCTCAACGGCGCGTGCCTAACACGAAACCTGGTGTACCAAGCAACAGTCACTACAAAGCCCAACCAAACAGACAAGAAAACATATATCGGCATGACAGGGAACGAATTTAAAACCCGCTACAGCAACCACAAGGCCTCTTTCAAGCACAGAAAACTGTCGACAATGACAGCTCTTTCAAAATACGTTTGGGAATTGAAGGAAAAGCAGCAGGAGTATGAGATTAATTGGTCAATCTTGAGGTGTGCAAACGCATGCCAAAGTGGCAGCGAAACATGCAGCTTGTGTTTAGCAGAAAAACTGTGCATTCTTTATGCTGACAAACGATTTTTATTGAACAAAAGATCTGAACTCGTGTCTAAATGTAGACACCAAAACAAATTTTTATGTAAATATATTTAGATTTTAAATGCTTATAGGCATGTACATATTTTTAAAAACCTTTAGTCTGATGATCGCTTTGAGCGTGAAACTCGAGTAACCGAAGTTTTTTTTAAAAACTGTATTTTTATCCTTTTTAAACCAAACATAATTGCTCCACAACATTAACTGTCGTGTTGAGCTCTATCTTGACCAAGTGAACACTAAATTTACACTTTGTTCTATATATACATATATATATATATATATATATACATATATATATATATATATACATATATATATATATATATATATATATATATATATATA
>CAXIUP010000185.1:32500-65000 GCA_964035015.1 Corallium rubrum | reverse complement strand
ATTAAACAGTGTTGCAATGAATGTTTAGAACATCTGATGAACTTCTAACAGTGTGAACAATATAAGTACATTTTCAACTTTCCTGAGTTGGACGGAGACAGCCTTTTGTTGAACACTTGTTACCTTTGTTTTCTCCGGATTGTTTAAAATAGTGCGTTTTTTTGACATTTCTGTTTCTTGAACGGCAATCATCGGGTAGTTTACACTTTACCGTACCCGAGTAATCTTTATATTACGCCATCAAAGGAGTAACGTCAGTTTCGGCATGACAATTTTCGAAATGACGAATCAAAAACAAAATAATATTTTTCACCTCGTCACTTTCCCGGTTGTTTTGAGCTGGCGGTAAGTTCATTTTCCACTGAGAATTCCCTAATTTACGACGACATTTACAAAATTTGCGAGAGCAAATCCCAACTTCATATATTTAAGAAACCGAGGTTTATTAGGTGATTTCACTGGACAATCTTGTGACAAATGTGGCGGAGGAACGATGCAACTCGTCAAAGACAAATCTTATCCGAAAGATGGTCTGGTATGGAGATGCAATGTAAAACAATGCCAGCACAAAATTTCCATTCGCAAAGGAAGTTGGTTTGAAGGTTCTCACCTCGATATTGTACAGATAGTAAAACTGACATACTATTGGGTGTACAGATGTGGAGAACGAGTTTGTCAAACGCGAACTGAGAATTTATTATGGCGTGTACATTTTTGATGGCGTAATATAAAGATTTACTCGGGTACGGTAAAGTGTAAAATTTCCCAATCATCAGAGACGTGAAAGTTGTATCAGCATCATGTCGAAATGCTTGTTCATGCGTAACATGGTACCTTACTCACATGAAAATAAAAACATATAACACGTACATGTATACTGCATATGAAAACGAAAATTTCAAGTTCTAAGTTAAATTTGAAAAGTTCAAAGCTGAAATTATTTGTCATTGAACTATTTAAGATGCCGTGCCTATACTCTGATAAGAACAGATCTTGCGTAGAATTATTTTATAATTTACTAGCCTGCGGGCAGGCACAGCGCCGCGTTGAGAGAGCCTGCTCGCAGGCTAATAATTTAGAGTAAACCAAGAAATTCCCAATTAACGCTACTCTGTCTTAAAAGTTTTTGAATGTAGATTATTGTTTTCAGCTGATCAGAAGTGATCATTGTAAAGATAGGTCTCATGTTTATACTTTCAAAGAATCAATAGATGGTGAACTGCCAAAAATGTTAGTAGCGAAATACTTGCAATATTGCTGTATTATCTATTTCTACTAGTTGCTTTATTATCAGTACGAATGGGACACACAATGTGTAATACTTGCTTACATGCTTCCTTTGTACACACACGCTCTGTTCTTACAGTGTACCTATTAGTATTCACGCAGCACGTCTTAACATACAGTATAAACAAAGCAATTAAAAAGACAATCAGCAAAACAGCAACGCTATGATCCTACGGCCTGCAGATTGCATGACTGAAAGTTTCAAAGTTTTGAAACTATTATTTTGTCGAATCCGTATTATTTTAGATTCACTTTTTGTGTCTACTGCGCATGCGCAGTAACACACTATGTTACGGACCGTGGAGTTTGTTTGTGGCATCTACGTCACGGATAAACAAAATACGGAAAGTGACGAAAGTTTGTCGAAAGGTCGCCATATTGTTTTGCTCGTGCGGTCGAAGCACTGATCTCTATATAAAGACCTAAAGGGTTGAAGCCTTGTCGGCAAGTCGGTGTACTTTCGCAATATGTACTTCGTGCATATTGTGTTACTTGCAGTCAAGGAATTTTGAAGTTATCAGCATGCAGTAGACAAATGTACGCAATGCGTACCTATTTTTAAATATGAGCACGTGATTTTTACAGTCAAACCGGGTGTTCTCTTGTGCCCAATATTGCAATATTCACGAACAACATTGCAATTTTCATTGGCTATTTGCCTGACGCAATTATTGGCTATTTGCCCGAGTCAATTAGCAATCATCATTCACAAGCTGATAGAAACATTTTGTGTTCACACCGTAATCGACAAAGACGTTTTATTCTCAAACCGCCTTGAAAATTATTCCAAGTTTAATTCGACCGATCAATTCGTCGTTCTTTGTTCATTTCATCGATGAATCTTCTTCCATCGGCACCTAAAAGAGGTCTTCTCTCACTGTGTTGAGCGTCGGCAAGTCTTCCAGTTCTTCGATATCGAGAGAGAAACAAACTTATTGCCGATCTCGAAGTTTTTACTCCTTCTTCTAAAATTCTCTTTATATATTGACAATAGAAACGTCGGACGACTTGAGCGTAACAATTCGGTTCCTTGCAAATTCTGAAAGTTTTCCATATCATTTGATTGCAACACGCTCTACGTTTGAATGTGGCCTTGATCTCAGAATCTCAGATGACGCTTGCATGCTGACGATCGGCGACGATCGTGTTACGACGCCTGTGTCTTGCTTGCCGCAGTGTTTGGCTGACCGCAAGGACGCTCGCAGCCGAACCGCCAAACGTCCGAAGCCGCAACCGCCAAGCGTACGCAACCGCCCGTATGCGATCCGCAAACATGATCGCAAATCGGGCGCGGCAGTACTGTACCTAGATCGTTATCATTACGTCATTAAACATTATTACTGAATATAGTACTGATATTTTGAGAGCTCATCAAAGTGTTACACGTAGCGTTTTGTTGTGCAACTTGCGTCGCGAAAAAAGGAAAGTTACAGGGCAATTTTTATCGCGTGACATTCCCTCATGTTTTAGATTTTCAAAATGCACGAAAAGTTGGTTTGGTTTCTACTTTCGTCAAGTTGTAGCGGCAAAATTACGTGTAACTCATAGGTTATGACTGCTTCTTATGTTACCGGACTGACAAGGCGATATCGCTTTTGTGCTGGCACGATAGGTCCTCTGTTCACACACAAAACGCCTGTTCCGGTCCCTTCCAATTTCCTTTGAAATTTGTCCCCCCCCCCTGGAAATTCACACATGCACAAGAACACGCTTTACTTTATCTTAGACCCCGTTTATACTAGAGCAAAAGTTTCTGGATTCACATTGTTTTTTATTCCCATGAGGATGAAAAACAATGTGAATCCGGATACTTTTGCTCTAGTGTAAACGGGGTCTTATAATGTATAGGTCGTACCCTCGGAAACCGAGAAGCTCCTTCTGATTCACAACTTGAAATTGAATAGAAAGTTCAGGTTATCTTATTTTCCTTTGTTAACACTTTGGTACCTTTAATAATGCATTATATATATGTATATATATGTATATATATATATATAACAATTATTCACCAAAGTGGAGGTGAATAGTGCTGCATGATATTGGTTAATACAACGACTTTTGATGGGTGTGTTATTAGATAACGTATTTAGGCGGGTAATTGTAACCATATGTTGTTTGTTAAAATTAGTAAGTTGCACTTGTAATTGTTTACATGCAGGTTTCACGAATCTTACTTTTTTGTAAGTTGAATATATAAGTTGTTTAACGAGTATATTAGAATATTTGAATGACGTAATTTAAAAGAAGTTTGTATGATTTTTCCCTGCTTCAGGTATATATAAAGTACTTTTTAAAAAATCCCGTTTATCCTAAATCAGTGTTTCCTTAAAATATGTTCGTCTCTTCTCCGAGTTTCATGCACGAGGCAATCGTGCCATGAGATTTGCCATGAGATTTAATAAACCAATTATTATTATTATTATTATTATTATTATTATTATTATTATTATTATGCTTGAAACTCGGAGTAGCGACGAACATATTTTAAGGAAACACTGATTATAACCCGCTCTACCATACGGTATCGAGCACTCTAACAAACGCTAATATTCCTTCACTATATTATATTATATATTAAAGACTTATTAACCGAGTGCGAGGTCTGTACGGGAAAGTATTTGCCTGAGGTTTTCGTACAGACCGAGCGACGAAGGAGCGAGGTTTGTGCGATAAAACCGTGGGCAAATACTTTCCAGTACAGACCGAGCAAACGAGGTTAATAAGGAATTTATTATATGACTATTGGTTCATTTTATTTTATGCTGTTTACCTTACCTGTTGACTTTTTCTTGTCGCTTCTTGGCGTTCTTATTTACACCAGTACGGCTTTTATTTGTCGTGTTTTTAGATAAACAGTTTTAAAGAAAACCAGCAGTGATGTTCTAACACATTTTATTGTTCAGAATATTTGAATAAAGATACCTATTTCTCTTTTATTTGTATTCAAATCAACTCGGAAATGTTCCCGCCAAAACTTACAGGGCCGAGAAAAAAGCGTATTGACCAGTCGGTCAATATCGTAAAATCCCGACCTCTCAGGAACCAATCAGCGTGCGTCGTTTTGCGTACAGACCGGAAATCAAACCCAGCCATATAATAAATTATATTATATATTATATTATATTATATTATATTATATTATATTATATTATATTATATTATATTATATTATATTATATTATATTATATTATATTATATTATATTATATTATATTATATTATATTATATTATATTATATTATATTATATTATATTATATTATATTATATTATATTATATTATATTATATTATATTATATTATATTATATTATATTATATTATATTATATTATATTATATTTTATAAAATAAGGTGCCCTCTACGCACGCTCTGATTGGCTGGGCTCCGTGCATTTATAAGAGAACATAGATCATGAATGACGTAAAGTGGCGTCAGCTGGCCGGAAAGCCCGCCAAATTCTAAAACTACCTCACTTTTAGTTTGGTTTTTCTTCTTCTTATTTTATAAAACAAATAAAACATACCGCTCCTGTGCATATGTACTCTTATAAAGGTACGTTTGACGTGATTTGAACACGAAAGAAGTGTAAAGGCACTCGGCTATCGCCTCGTGCCTCTACCCAACTTCTTTCGTGTTCAAATGACGTCAAACGTGCCTTTATAAGAGTACATATGCTTTATGTTTTATTTGTTAAATATTATATTATATTATATTATATTATACTATACTATATTATATTATATTATATTATATTATATTATATTATATTATATTATATTATATTATATTATATTATATTATATTATATTATATTATATTATATTATATTATATTATATTATATTATATTATATTATATTATATTATATTATATTATATTATATTATATTATATTATATTATATTATATTATATTATATTATATTATATTATATTATATTATATTATATTATATTATATTATATTATATTATATTATATTATATTTTATAAAATAACAGGTATGCTACGCACGCTCTGATTGGACGAGAGCCATTTTCACTCAGAGTACAGAGACACGTTTGACGTCATTTTCATTTTATATTGTACAACGCATGCTCTGTTTGGTTAAATCTCACGTAATCACTGGCGTATTTATTTGATTACGCCATCATTCGTCAGCTGAGTCTCAGTCACTTTGGTGGCTTCTCCTTGTTTTTTTACCTCGTAAAACGGTTAGTTATTTTATAAAACAAATAGAAAATCGCTTTTGTGACTCTGTACTGTGATACAAACACGAATGACGCAATTTCAACCGGAAAAAATGTGTGAAAACACTCGGCTTCGCCTCGTGTTTCCACTAGGCATTTTTTCCGGTTGAAATCACGTCATTCGTGTTTGTATCACAGTACAGAGACACGCAAGCGATTTTCTATTTGTTAAATATTATATTATATTTAACAATTATTCACCGAAGTGGAGGTGAATAGTGCTGGATATTCACCGAGCCGCTTCAGTGAATATCCAGCACTATTCACCGAAGCGGCTCGGTGAATATCCTTTAGTCAAAGGATATGAAGTCTTTACCCTTTAGTCAAATATTTTCCACATGCCAACTTCATCGTGTCATGTATTTGAAAAAAGTTTCAAATGGCTTACTACAAGCATACTCAACCAATCACGTTTGTCCAGTCTTACGGTGATTTGTGGGGTTGATTTATTTAGTTACTTATTTATTTATTTACTAGTTTGCCAATGACAATACACAACAATAATTACAATTACAAAGGCATGAACTGACCACAGAGACTAGTCTCCAATAACGGGGTCCCATTTTTGAATCGATTTGAATACAAATAAAAGAGAACTACGGTGAAAATTTCTCGCCAAAACTTACAGGGCCGAACTGCGAGAAAAAAGCGTATTGACCGCTCGGTCAATATCGTAAAATCCCGACCGCTTGGGAAGCAATCAGCATGCGTCGTTTTGCGTACGGACTGGAGAACCATATAATAGATACATTTAGTACGAAAACCTCAGGCAAATACTTTCCCGTACAGACCTCGGCGACCTCGCACTCGGTTGATAAATCTTTAATATATATTTATATATTTAGTACATAATGCATTATTAAAGAAATACCAAAGTCAAGTGTCAACAAAGCGAAATCGATCTTCTTTATCATGCTTTCCTCCCGAAGATAATCTGAATTTTTTTTTCAATTTTGAGTCCTAAATACTGATAGAAAGTTGTAGAATCTTGGTGTCTGAGGTACTTCTCGGTTTCTAAGCGTACGACGTACGTTATAGGATAAAATCGTGTTTTTGTCTTTGTGAGGGGGGGGGGGAATTTCCGAATTGTGGGGGGGGGGGACAAAATTCCTAGAAAATATGTCCGGGGGCAATGGGGGGCGGGGGGTGCGGGGCAAATTTCCTTTCGCCCTGGAACTGAAAGAACAATTCGTGCCGAGTCTATTCACACTATACCGAATAGATTTCCGTTGCGGCACGAAAACCTATCCGGTATAGTGTGAATGAGGCCTAAATGATGGCGGATGCTGCAAAGTTAAGTCGCGTTGACAATGGAAATAATGAATCTAGGTGTTCAATTATTTTGCTTTGCGGTACAGTGTATCTGGTGTTAATTTCTTTTAATTATTTGTGGTACAGGTATAAAAAAGAAGAGATCATATTCAGTCAGAGTTAAATGGACCGATCCTGAGCTGAGAGCCGTTCGCGGTTATTTTGCAGTTAATTTAATGGAGAAGGAAGTACCAGGCAAAGGCGAATGTGAACGCTTTTTAGCCGAAAATCAACAGCTGGTTGGCCACAGAACATGGTCAACTGTCAAGGATTGCGTAAGAAACCTTATTCTCAGATTAAGCAGAGAAGCAACAGTCAAAGTTAACCGTAAGTGAGTGACCTCGTTATGAGGATAATCATAAAGAGGAAGATTAACTAAACTGAAATACGCGACCAAGTTTCTTTGACAAGTTCCTTGTTTCGTATATATTTTCGAATACCTGTTTTCCCAGACAATTTTCTTTAAAGCCGTGTTTTCCCAGACAATTTTCTTTAAAGCCGTGTTTACACTGCAAGCCTTGGCCTAAACTTTGGCATACTTTTGGCAGTGTAAACACGTCCTGGGCTGCTGACCAAAATATCTTGCTTCTTTTGTTGGCCTATGCTTTGGCCTTGGCCAGGCTTGTGCCAGTGTAAACACGACACATTTCCCCCGGGGCCATGGCTTGCAGTGTAAACATGGCTTAAGAGGTTTTATTTTCTGGTGTGTATGGCTGGAAATATTTTTGGTGGGGAAAATACCCAGTTGTTATTGATAGATGCATTTCATAATAAACGAAATCAAATGACGGTGGACGTTCGTGACGTACTGCGTAATTTTTTTAATTTCCCTTGATGGCTTTGAAAAGGTTGTCAAAGAAAATCGTATCAGTTAATTTGTGCAGACACACGAACAAATAAAGCTTGTCAAGAAAAATTTAGTCGTGTATTCGGATTTTGATATGTTTTGCAAAACTTGTTCAAAACTAAAATAGGTTATCCGCTACTGTTTCATTTTTCTGCAATTTACCACCTCCAGAGTAATATTTGAATACTTGAAAATAGCATTTAACTGCTTGCCACAAAACATGTTTCGTTCGTTCGTTCGTTCGTTCGTTCCGTTCGTTCGTTCGTTCGTTCGTTCGTTCGTTCGTTCGTTCGTTCGTTCGTTTTATTTATTTATTTATTTATTTATTTATTTATTTATTTATTTATTTATGTTTTGGTCCAAGATTCTGTTATGTTTTCAGACCCTTTTCCGGCAGAATGACCACACAAAAACGTAACAATCTATTTCTGTCAAGTTTTAGATAAAAAAAAATCGGTAAAATTGAGACGCTCGCGGGCGTCTTCTCTTATGGCGGACGGGTGCTCTGGGAAAACTGGTTCTACCTGCTGAATCTTCTTTTCCTTTTGTGCTGGATAATGGATTGATTCGTGAATCTTTTGTCATCGGTTGGGGTTTTTATGGTGCATGTCTCTATACCAATAGAAGCACATCGGTTTCATTACTACCCCCATTCCATGGGCCATGTGAGGCTATGTCACTAGCGTAGGAATGCCTTTTTTGCTCTGTGACATGGTAGCGAGTTCGATGATGATAGGGAGGCGATGTCTTTTACAACCAAATCGCTAGAGCCAAACCGTTTTCTGCACATGTTCTCAATGTGTCTATATGTTTGACCAACCACTTCTAAACGGTCAAAAAGCTACATTGGTTTTGTCAACGAGCCGCTTCTTTGTCGCTGACGACCACGTGAGCTTTAATATTATTAATGATAGAATGCCTATTGACGTGGGTGTTGGCCAAACAAATCTTCGAGCACAATTTAGGCAATATCACCACATGGAAAAGGATATTCTAAGTCGTCGTTTTCATCTACTGTCTTGGCGAATAGCTGTCTAAATCTACTGTCTTGGTGTACTATATATGGCTGGCCACTTTGTCTGATCGCGCAACCACTCGGTGACTTAGGTGTCATTAGCTCTTGGTATATCTGTGTCGGTTGAAAAATGATGTTATAACAAGCAGCTGCGACCTTTTGCCAACTCAAGGCTTTTGGGACGTTTACTTCCAACGGAATCTTATTCTTCTGCTGTCATGTGCACACCAGTTTCTTGGTCAATGGTGCATCCCATGCGTACCCGTACTTCTCGTTGCAGATGACGCTTGCAACACAGCAGCGAATTGTTTTGGTTGGTTTAGCTGTTTTCTTTGGAAAGAGGCAAAGATGGTGCCATTTTTTGTTCCATTTCAGTCATATATATATATAGGTTACCATATGGATTCTTAAAGCTCGTGACACCCTAGCTGGTGCCGTTTGGCTTATGCTCTTGTCACGTTAAAGGACCTCGAATATTTCCACTTCTGTCTTGTTGGAGTTCTACTTCTGCAACTGAAAGCAGACTTTGTTGAAGATATCGCGGTCGCAGTTGAACAGTTTGTCCATGCAGTTTAGGCGCCGTTCACATAAAGACTGTCTTTCCTTTTGCTAATGAAATCTTAGTCATGTTAGTCTTTTGGCTCGAATTCGAATTTGAGGAAACGTCTTTTTAATATCGCCTGCAATTGCATTAAACCTTTCTTGCACGAAATTGTTCCAAAAGTGATTCTGAAGCGGTGGTTCGACCTCGAGGAAATCATTATAAGATAGGAATGCGTTGTGGACGAGTTGTAACTTGGTAGTTTCAGCACTTTTTTCTCACAACCGGTTTTGTGGTGCTCGATGCCTGCTTCCGTGCAGTTAAAACGCAACCGTTTTCGGCATGTACTAAAACCCGAAACAACGAAACGAAACGACCGAAACGAAACGACCGAAACAACCGAAACGGCCGAAACGACCGAAACGACCGAAACGAAACGAACGAAACGAGTATCGTCGTCCTCGTTCCCAGGGCCTTCTCGGGGGGAGCGGTCAAGGGACAGTCTGCTTCGCAGACTAATCTGCCTTGGCACAACCTGCTGGTGCCTGTATAATTTGTGGCCAGTTTGGGGGCCAAACTAAACATTTTACTCCGGTTCACGACCGGGGCTCTGTCGAGGCTCGCGAAATACGGCTGACCCGTATTAGCTACGCATGCGTAGAACGAATATCTTGCGTGTAAACGTCATCAATACACGGCCGACAACTCACTTGAGCCAGCACGCACATGGACTGCGAACTGCCCGGCCATGAAAGTGGCCGATTTTCTATGCGATTTATGCGATTTCCGATCGTGCGTCTGCCACTCGACGTTAAAAAAAAAGTCTGGGAACCAGGCTGTGGTAAGTCAAGCTGAGATGAAAATTGGATGTTGAGTCATTTGAATGTATCACATCATTAACCGTGATCACATCGCTCTGGGTGCAAGCATGGACATACTATAACGAATCAAACGAGTTACACTCTGCAATTTGAAGAAAAGTTGCTTTATTATGACGTCCGAGACTCCGAAAGGTTTGGTGTTTACTGTTCTTCCCGCTGGACAAATTTACGAACATAATTTGAATGAATCGTCACCGAGTTACGCTATGTCTAAAATAGGATATACTAGGTAATTTTGGTGAAGGAAAATTTCGAGTGTAGAATATATAAATTATATATTCATATGTCATTTATAATAAAATAGTTCGATTTAGATAATGGGGGCCAACAACGTCCAGGGGTTGGGGTTGATACATTTCCGGGGGGGGGGGGGGGGGTAAGGGTTAGTAAATTCCCAGCAACAATCGAAACGAACGGGGTTAAAGTTTTTAGGGGAGTTAGGGTTATTATTATTGTTAAGGTAGCTATTAGTGTTAGAGTTAGGGTTTGGGTCATGGTATTTTGCATGGTTAAGTGCCCGTTTTGGGTCCCTTCAATGGCTAGCTCTATCGAACTGCAATAGAACCTGTAATTAATTCCGCTATCTTGGGTAATTCCGTAGTGTAAGTACGTATGGTTTGCAATCGTGTTGCGCCGTATTTCACACTATGAATCCTAATAGAGAAGCATGCAAATATACAGTCAGAAGACACGCAGTGATTTTTTAAATTAATGTCAACAATCCAATAGATTCCTTAGCATAGTCGCTGACAGCTACTGTTTTACTTCAAATATGAAATCTGTATCTATATGTGTTAATGCAAATTGTACTAACAGAACGTGGACAATTCAAATGAAAATTTAAAAAGTCGCGGTGTATGGAAAACAAACATGTTAGCACAATCACAAACCACCTAAACTAAAAATGTTAATAACAACAACGCGTATCCATGACAATGTCTTTCATTTTTCAGTAATTTGGAATTCAGTCTCTAGCCATTTCCAGTGAACGGTTGTCAGTCTTGACCTCAGCTTGAGAGGAACCCTAACGGTTGATGGCAGGAAATCCGTATGCTTTCTTTCTATGCATCTGCGCTTCAAATGATAGTGGCAGTTCTGGCGCTGATTGGACACCCTGAGTGTTCCATCTGCCGTTCTGTAGGATCTGAATTCTTTATTTACTATGCAAAGGTCATGCGGAGGAGCTGGTACTGTAGGAGGGACCCGGATGGCCTGGCCACAACCATAACACATTCTCACTTGCGTACCCTCCAGATGCTTCAGAGAGAAACATTCATCATCGTTAACTGACGAATTTATTCCTGACAAAGCTAAAAGAGCAGAAGCTGCGATTGATTCAATTGCAACAGGCCCTGGCCGTGTTACTGTTGGAGATGGCTGAATTTGCATAAGTGGCTCTCTTTTATTGTTAGCCTTCCCTTTTCTTTTGGTTGTGGAAGGCTTCTTTCCAGAAGATTTTGGTAAATCTCCATCTAGAAGCTGATATGGATCAGGCTCTTTTCTCCTCTTGCGAACTTTGGCCAAGAAATCTGGTAGACACATTTCATGCTCAGCAACTGCCAAGGAGTGCGAGCAAATCATTGCAGACTTGAATTTTTGGCAAGAACACTTGACAGATCCAAGTTCCTCGAATTTAACTTGGCAGGGTGGCGAAGCCTCACCATCAAAGACCAGCCGCTGTGAGCCTTTTTTGTCCCATGGTAAACACAGCACACCTTCGTTTTCATCTAGGATTCTCGACGCAAAAGTCCACATTTGCTTGAGGTTACTGCTGGACAGCGTCGTGATTGCGCGTTCTTTATAACTAATGGAAAGATTACTATGGCCATCATCTACCATCGCAAGGGCCTCCGAGTCATCTGACTTGGCAAGTTTATCGAGTGGAGTGCTAAGACAGCGCTTGATGCGGGCTTCGCGTTGTGCTGGAGTCATCTCGACCCATCTATCAGGTTTGATGACCAGGTATTTGAAATCGTCGCTCAATCTATATTCACCCATACCATGGACCGCCTTTGTCAGCTCTCGTTGTTGGCTTTGGGCAGTATCTTCTAGAGACGTGCAGAAATCAGCCCACTCTTTCTTGCTGCCTGCATTTCTTTTAACGATGCTGTTGCTGCATTCGGACGTATTTTGGGTGTAGAATTCAGGGGGGCAACCAAGACCTGCATTCTGGCGGACTGGAGCAATGACATTATCTTTCATTACCATGACAAGGTGCTCCTGGAACCACGTGTAGAACTCGGGTTCACCGGGATGTTGGGTGGATTCTAACTCTTGCCAGTGGGTTTCCAAATCTTCAAGCATCTTGTCGAATTCTTTACCTGTGCTTGCATCCGCAAGTGCCTTTGCTCTAGTATCACCGTTTCGCCTTCCAAATATCGTCTTCAGAATCTTTTGTTGGGCATCTTTGGTAAACGACAAAGTAGAGAGTTTCCTCTGAATGTTGTCACACAGATGTATCTGGCATCGAAGATGGATAGAGTCTGGAAGTTCGCATACGAATGCGTTAGCCAAGTTGATTTCACCATCGGTTCCAAATGCTCTCAACGCTTCAAAATCTTGGCAATGGATTTTCAGTTGACTTGCGAGATAATGATAATCTTCAAATTCCTTGGTCATGTGGATTATGGAAGGGCCAACCATGACTGGATGCGTTCCAGATTGTTTATTGATAAACATTTTGTGCTGGAAGGAAGTGAGGGTAACAAAGAAGTTACCACAATTAAAGGTAGCATCTACTCCGAGTACTGAACCACATCTTTGGGATTTACAGATACGGGAAAGTTGCTCAAGTTGGAATTCGCTTGCTTGAAAGGAGCGTGGTTGTGTACGATTTGATACTGCCGACTTTGTGAAAGCAAAATCTCTCACAAATGTTCCCTTATTGAGGAGCTCCAATACATCATAAAATTGATGACGTTGTGCTACCTTGGCACCAGGCTGTCCTTTTGCTATCTGTTGTTTTAGATTGTAAGCTTGTTTACGATCTCTAGGTACGTCTGCCACTGATGACATACCAGAAGTTCCCCCAGCATCTTGAAAGCATTCTTCCACGGCTTTTCGACAGGATACTTCGGCGCATTTTTGCTTTAGCTTATGTATAACAGGACGCGAGGTTCGCATGTAAGGTGGAGCATTTTCTTTCTTTGCATTTCCATGTTTTGCTAGCTTTACAGGTACCTCGATGCCTCCCTGGAAGTAGTACTGGATAACTGCAAAAGGTAAAATATCACCTTTCCAATCACAGACGGTAGCTATCATCTTACGAAACTCTGGAGTATGAGCATGGCGGAAATAATTCCGACAGAGCGTGTAAACATTGCTTGGTAGTTGCTTAAGATTTTTTGAATCCGGTTGCCGGTACTCTTCTATGACAATCATGCTTGTATCTTGGCATTTATTTATTTGGTACTTTCGTCTTGGTTTGCTGTGCCCCGTCCAACTTCCGTTATCATCTCCATAGTTGATTATATTTGTATTAGGAGAACCCATTGATGCGGTGTTCACAACAAATGCAGCGTGTTTACGAATTCCTCGCGGAACATGTCCGCAAAGTTTATCCTTTGGCACGTCTTTTCCAACGATGATGTTCAACAAACGCTCTGCACTGAAGCCTTTCAAAGCACTTTCCAAAATTGGCAAGCCATGGTCACCTCCGTTTTTCGCGTCTGGCTTGTCTTTCCAATATCTACCTGCTTCGCCTGCACCGATGGACACGGAATTCTCACTGATTTCCTGATTATCATCTTCTTTTGCTCTGTCGTCCTCTTCTTCGTCGGAGTCGTTAATTTCGATCACTATTTTGTCACCTCCTGGCTCTGTATTTCTAAGGCTTTCGTCATCGGAACTTGATTCTACAGGCAGTGGTTCTATTTTGATACGCTTGGCCTGGAAAGTACACAATGACAGGGGTGAGTCACATTTGCATGCCATCCAAGTGTTTACATAACAAAAGGTACGCATAGCGTACATGTAACACATTAGAAGATAATTTTTAGCCTAATAGACACTTCCTGAATTTGCTTCAATGCCTATGAAACAATGGCATGAACTCGAGGTTGGCAATGAAATCGTAATGCATTCACTATCTAGTCCTTGACATTCAACCTCGATTTCAAGCCGTTCATTGAAGGAAATTTGTGAAGTGTGTATTAGGGCCCGTTTACAAGGTGGGGTTACCCTAGCATCCATGGTTACCCTAGCTATCACACATTTCTTGTTGTGTTTTTTTTTGTTATGTTTACAAGGACGCTTAGTAGCCGGGATAACTCACCTACCCGGGACAACTTTTTTCTACTTCCAGGCTTCTTGCCTTCTTGTT
Source organism: Corallium rubrum (assembly GCA_964035015.1). Classification (NCBI taxonomy): domain Eukaryota; kingdom Metazoa; phylum Cnidaria; class Anthozoa; order Scleralcyonacea; family Coralliidae; genus Corallium; species Corallium rubrum. The sequence continues at coordinate 50,549 of CAXIUP010000185.1, read as the reverse complement.
ATTAGTGCTTAATAACCAGGTCTAATAAAGTTGACCTAGGCAGCAGGGTGACCCTACCTGTGAAATTTTGCTTGTAAACCCAGCTAACTTTGACTTGGGTGCTACATAAGGTAACCCAGGAAAGGGGTAACCCTGACTTCCTTGTAAATAGGCCTTAATCCAGTTCAGTGAACGTAATAAGTGAATGAGATGAGAAGCCAATCCCTTGATATTAAAAAAATAAATCGTGGAGTAGATCGTGGTTTATTAGATACAACTTTCACTTTGTCAACTTACAACCTAATATTTAAATAGGCAGTCAATGAATACATGTGTGTACTGTTAATAAACTGGAGAGTCAAACACTCCTCGCAGAAACTTCCCGATCAAAGAGTTAATAAGGTTTACCCGACATGTATGGCACGTATCTTTAAGCTAAATGAAAAAAATATAGTTCAAAATTCTTGATTGTTTGTCTTCCACAGAGGATTGTTTGTCCCTTGAACACGTGTAGGCCTGACTCGATAAATCGCCCAACGAGTTGAAGAAAACCTTTTGTCAACTTTTCAATGATTCTTTATAACGCACAAACACTGTGGTAGATCACACTTTCAAGTTTACTATAAGTGATGTTAAAAATAGTTACCAGTTATATCAGCAATGTCTTTCTTTGAAAATAATGTGTTGTTCTTTGACTAACTTCGTGCAATTACGTGGCGACGAAATATCGATCATAAGCACGATCGGACTAAAAATACTTGTTTCCATCGTTCAAACTTACAGCTCGTACGTGACGCCAAAAAATTCTGAGCTTTGATTGGCCCTCAGGATTTAATCGTCGCGACACACACAACACGATAGCAATATATCTGCTGCGCAGATACAAAAACAAATCTTTTAAATGAAATTAAGTATTGAAAAGTTTTTTGGCTCCTATATGGTGCCATGTATTTAGTGAAAAGTATACACTACCACTTACCTTTGGAATCCCCGTGCCAGAAACATTTTCATCTTTTTCTTGGGATCTGCAACAGTCATTAACAATGTTATAAAACTGAAATAATGTGCAAGGAATACATACATGTAACTGAAGGATTGTAACGGCCAAATTAAAGTACACTGAAGATATTTTGAAAAACTTGAGATACTGTATGGATCAACATACAAAATTGAAATCAGGTGGTATTTCACCTTTATTTTAGTTATCCTTAGACTTCACAGTCATCAAATAGATCTGATCAACGGTAGTTAAAGTGCATGCATATAACTAATTAATAATTCAAGCATAATTTCTTGCAGTAAATAAATATAAAATACATTAAAATAATGTTTACAAAACTTCCGACAAATAAATTGATTTATGAGGATTTATAGTTCCCAAACTGATTTCACCCTTACTAAGCACTGCAAGGTACGGAATTAAAATGGATGTTGTTTTCAAAATAACACATGAGTGATTGCATGCTGGATAGCGTATATAAAGTCTACAAATGATCTAAACTCGAGCATTTAACAGTGTGAACATCAGTGACATAGAATGCAAGTAGAGACTGGGGGTGCTTCAAAGACGTCTTGTCTTGAAACAAGTGTTTTTATCATAAAAGGCACTTTCTGTTGCCAAAGGGGGACTTGCCCTCATATGCCCCCAGTGCTCTACAGTTTTTGTACCTATATTTTCAGAAAACAGCAGAACACAAACCTTTTTCTCTTCTTCTGCAATGCTTTCAGCAGCTTCTTGGTGTTTAAAATCTAATTGAACATATATTGAAGAACATATACTGATATGTATAGATGCGTATATTAGTATATCTATATGTATATTAAACAAAATGTGAATTACAATCCAGAATTGTATTATATCATTTGTTCTTAGCATGATTAACAGGAAATCGTAGTTTATAAAATAAAATGCCAGACATACAGTACTCTTAATAAGACACTAGGTAACAGTAGTATAACAGCGTCACAACGAAGTTATTCTAAATTGACAATAAATCCGCTCCAAATTAATCCAATTTATATATATATAATCAAAATTTGTGGGTTGGCAAACGTTGGAGACGAAATAAAAAATAGATTAACCACTCATTTAAAAAAACAAACAACTTAAATATTGCACTAACGTTTTCGCTTGTTGTTATTCAGGTGTAAAGTGTATACTCAGTATACCCTTTGCACCTGAAGAACAACAAGCGAAAACGTTAGTGCAATAAAGTTTTTTTTTAAAATGAGTGGTTAATCTATTTTTTATTTCGTCTCCAACGTTCGCTCTCTCTCAGCGGAACCGCTGTTGGACACGCAGTGTAGATATCATGTTTAAGAATCATGTGAAAAACATCAGAAAAAGATTTGTAACGTATAAGTAAAGTGCAATCAGGATCTTAGGACACAACCCTGGACGCACGTTTCGACCTTCTTGATCACTCCACGTTTTGATGATCAAGTAGATCGAAAACGTTTGTTTTTAACTTTTGTAACCCTAAAATGATGATCAAATAGATCGAGCGTTATTTATACTTGAATTGGACGATTTGTTACTCTCTCTTCAGTGTTGATTCTGCAATAAGCCTTTAGTTTAGGCAATGTACGTACACTAAATATGAACCAAATTTTTCATATTTAGCTTTCAAGTCGTCCCGCGGTGTACATTAAAAGGAGCAATTCGCGAGAATCGCGCGATAGCCTGTGACACATAAGGTCACTGACTATATATATTGTCTTTTGACGTTTGTGTCAGAGACAAGGGGCTGACAAGGTTTCCAACAAAAATCTCCAAGTCTATCATTAGAATATCAGAGCTAGACTTTTTGTGTCAGAGACTCCGTCAAAAAGCGTCCAAAACTCTGATGATAGACGTTAAGATTTTTATCTCAAAGAACCGTCCTGGGTACAGCGACTAGTACTAGCTAAAACAGGGGCGTAACTTTGGGCGGGGCATAGGGGGCGGCATGGGGGGAAAGGAATGTTCCCCATCTGAGAGCTGCGACCCTTATTCCAAACTAAAAATGGTATGAAAGTGAACGTAAAGCTATCATTCCTTAAGGGTGTTTTTTTTTTGTCTAAGAATGTGAATAAGTATAAACTCCAGTCTCCATAAATATAAACTACGGTAAAACCTTACTAATGTGCCGATCAATTCGAAGATTCAACATCATACACCCACCCACCCACTGACCCACCCCCGGTATACCTGGGAATTTGAACTTTTGAAAAATTGGTTGTTCAAATTCTTATCCCACTAGGCAAAAAAACGTGTTCAAATACCCTGCTGTAGCGACAGTATAAAAGGGCAAATGCCTGACCCTAGGGTCAAATTCTAACAAAATTCCCTACTCTCAAGAGAATACTTTAATAGAGTCAAATTCCTGGATTTTTTGGATTTAAAATTCCGATGATTTTTTGCCCGATTTTCGGATTTTTTTTCAACTTTCAAGGATTTTTCCCAGGTTTTTTTCCATTTTTTAACCAAATTCTACTCGATATTTTTTTTTATTTTTGTGAAGATTGACAAGAATTTTTTTTTAAATGTTCGGATTAATTATAATAAGAATTTCGGATTTTTACATTTTCTATTGGATTTTAATGGATTTTTTAGATTTTCCCCCTGAATTTTTCTAAATCAGACCGGATATTTTAGATTTTCCAGATTTTTTATTTTTCAGATATTTTGAGTAATACACCCCTCGTTTCAAATTATCCAGTGTGACTTAACAATAAATGTATTCAACGTCCTGAAAATTATTCTCTTTTAAGTAGTTTATTTGTTTTGTGGCCTTCAAAATTTTGAGCTATAACCATAAAATATAGCCATGACACTACTCCCCTCCCCCCATAAATGTTAAGTACCAGTCTGAGGTCCCTTACAATTCCTCAAATTCTGGAGTCATTCTTCAAAATGCATGAAATAGCATTTTAGAGACTTAAAATTTTAAAAAATACGGGGGGTGGTCAATCCGGTCATGGCCCAGACCCCTCTAAAGTTTCCGCGTTTTTGGTGCTTGCGTCGTCATTAATTGTAATAACGTCCCCCCCCCCCCCCCCCCCCCAATTTTTCAAACCCAGTTTATTACGCCACTGACACTGCACTAAAATAGGCCAGTTTTACTTATCGATTTTAGGATGAGTTATTGAGCATCTTTGACTAGAAAGTTTGCACAACCTTGGGATCCCTTAGTTTTGGTATTTGACCAAGCAATTTTCAAAAATAAAATCATAGGCGTAGCAGCCTTTTTTTTTGTTTTTTTGTGGGGGCAGAGATTTTTGCCCGAAAAATTAGGGTTAGGGTTAAATATTGATTTTTAAATCGCATTTTTCAGTCTCAGTTTAAAGTATGAATTTTTCTTGAACATTTCACAGCAACAAACATCAACACTGCGGAAATTCCCATGAGAAAGTGCCCGAATTTTCCTTTTTCAAATATTTTGTGAGGTCAATCCCCCCCCCCTGCCCCCCCCCCCTATGAATAAAATGGTCCGTCTAATTATGTTCCCACGCTTGTATATAACCTTTCTATTATTAGTAATAAAAAACACGTGTGACAGACTGTCGACGTCAGAGGTTTCTTTTTATTTGCATGTAAACATATTTAAGAATTACAAAAATACATTCAAATTTTTACTGAATTGAACAACGCTGAGAAAATACTAATTTAACCAGGGGAAATGCTAAATTAACGATGAAATGCGCAAGATTAGTTGCATCTAGACACTATACTGGATATCGGGTTTAGCAACCAGCATCCGCAAAAATGGTATAAAATAATGAAAATAACATATAAACTACTTCTATTTTTCCATATCTTGCGTAAATTCTACTCTTCCATTTTCCCCCACTTACATTCTGCTTTAAAAACTTTCCACCGTGTTTTATTTCCCACCTCTTGACTCCAGCAGTGACAGTTACGCTACAAGACGGCGCCGTTGTGAAAATCGAAGACTATTATATCTGCTTGCGCGAATAACATAGCCTGTGCACAGCCTACTAATTTCAAAACTTTAAACAAGGAATAAAATATCGAATACGCACCTCCTCGTCGAGATTGTCCATTCAGTTTGTACTGTACTTGGTCGAACACGAGGTCAAACTAACTATTGACATGTCAAACCAAGTGGCCTCCCCGCGTGGGAGCGCCGCGCGTGTAAACGTATCCTCCGTTAAAAACCGAATAAATACTATTTTCACTCGTTTCGGTCGTTTCGTTCGTTTCGATTGTCTCGTTTCGCTCGTTTCGCTCGTTTCGGCCGTTTCGGTTGTTTCGTTTCGGTCGTTTCGTTTCGTTGTTTCGGGTTTTAGTACATGCCACCGTTTTCTTGTAGCTTCTATTTTCCGTTCGCGGGAGGTGTGCACGTGTCACTTTGACCTCGAACATTTTGTCGTGTTTTGAACCTTCTTTGCGTGGTGGTGATTTCTCGCTGGGAATCTAAATAGGGTGGATTTGTTTCTACAATCGCAGAATAATTCATTGGGACACTAAAGCATCAATTAGCCTCACGCTATGCGACCAGGCCTTATCCACCATTTTTGGGTGGCTACCCGCGCGGGGACAGAGGATGACAACAAGACAAAGTCGATTTTGTATAAATAGGAAAACTATAACGTTTGAGTTGAAATTTTTGGTGGTTAAAAATATACAAACGCTCCATTTTTTGCTTGGTTCGTGAAAGAGTGAAGTCACCTTGGTCCTGTAGAAATTTTAGCTGCTAACTTTCGAAATTTGAAAAGAAAACTGGTATTGAAGGTGCGAAGTGCCGTCGTCGACAACTCGAGGTGAGAATGATTTGTTTATTTTAAAGCACTGTCTTTAAACCTGAACTGTATCTACTCTGTTGCAACTACGATCATACAGTTTGATCATATGTTGTCATGTACGATCGCTTTATCTTAATTCGGGAATAATAAAACACTAGCGCATAATATAAAAGGTTTTTTAAGGGTTTTTTAGACCATGGTCGCCGCAAATTTTTTCATTCAGTTTGATGAAGCCTTCTTGGATTTGAAATCTAAGTTACAACAATGGCATTAGTAAGTATAAAAAAAATCTCCCAAATTGTTGTAAATAGTACTCATTTGACATTTATCTAGTGAACCTTATAGTTTATACTGAAATTACCTGCATGGTATTGCAAATTGTATAAAGTAGAATAAATATAAAGTAAATATAGAGTAAATATAAAGCAGAATGGCAAACTGATTGTATATAATGTATATATTATGTTAATAATAATATAAACATTTTATATGTTATTATTTAATAAATTATATACTAGGTATTAATAAAATTAAATTCAATAATAATTGGAAGTATATATAAACAATTCAATGTTTTCTATTTATGCATACTTGAATAAACAATTTAAATCTTTTTATGGACATTTTTAGTTTAAACATAATATTCATTTACATTCATTGTAATAAATTAAATGAGATTTGTCTTATTCCCCAACCTGGTTGATTTGGGGACCAAGTGGTGGGCCCATATTGACAAGAATGCCAATTAGTTTCCATGTAAGATTAAGTAAGTCACACTGGTTCATTGGCCGGACTTGTGACAGGATGTACCAGTTTCTCATCCTTCCAATAATCCATTCAACATGAAGGAGTAGACCCGAGCTATGTCAAATGTTTTGGTGCAACATTGGTGGGGCAAAATGATATAGCCCCCTCTCTGCACAAGTATACTGGTAAGTGGATGGTAAATCCTCTAGCTGTTATCACACCTCTCACAGACTATGTTATCCAGTACACCTGATTTAATTAAGTGTTTTCTCCTTGATCCTGGCATTAAATCACTGAAGAAACAGCCAACTCCATCTGGGTCATACCAATGAGATAACACTTAATTAAATCAGGTGTACTGGATAACATAGTCTTTGAGAGGTGTGATAACAGCTAGAGGATTTACCACCACTTACCAGTATACTTGTGCAGAGAGGGGCTATATCATTTTGCCCCCACCAATGTTGCACCAAAGCATTTGACATAGCTTGGGTCTAGGCATTCATGTTGAATGGCTTATTGGAAGGATGAAAAACTGGCACATCCTGTCACAGGTCTGGGCAATGAACCAGTATGACTTACTTAATCCTACATGGAAACTAATTGGCATTCTTGTCAATATGGGCCCACCTCTTGGTCCCCAAATCAACCAGGTTGGGGAATAAGACAAATCTCATTTAATTTATTACAATGAATGTAAATGAATATTATGTTTAAACTAAAAATGTCCATAAAAAGATTTAAATTGTTTATTCAAGTATGCATAAATAGTAAACATTTGTTTGTATATATTTCCAATTATTATTGAATTTAATTTTATTAATACCTAGCATATAATTTATTAAATAATAAAATATAAAATGTTTGTATTATTATTAACATAATATATACATTATATACAATCAGTTTGCCATTCTGCTTTATATTTACTCTATATTTACTTTATATTTATTCTACTTTATACAATTTGCAATACCATGCAGGTAATTTCAGTATGAACTATAAAGTTCACTAGATAAATGTCAAATGAGTACTATTTACAACAATTTGGGAGATTTTTTTTATACTTACTAATGCCATTGTTGTAACTTAGATTTCAAATCCAAGAAGGCTTCATCAAACTGAATGGAAAAATGTGGGGAGTAGCTAATGGTCGTGGGTCGTGGGTAAAATGTCGTGGGTCGTGGGTAAAAAGTCGTGGGTAAAAAGTCGTGGGTCGTGATTTTTCCCAAAAATTGTGAATAAATTATAGAAGTTGTATTATTGAAGTTGAATAAATTGAATAGCTATTCGGGGGAAGTGGATTTTGCATAAACTTGGCGAAGGTGATTGCATTGTCAAGAGTAACCGAAAACATTAAATATTACAATCAGAAGTATTATCAACATCAATATTAAAAGGAATACGATTATACTAAATAATTCAAAGGTGAATCACAATCGCTACTGCATGCGCATTTATGGAGATATCGACGGGTCACGGGTGAGTTAAATTTGAAACCCGCGTTTCCATGCTATTATAGAACCAACCGCCTGAGTGAGCTAAGTGACTCTGAAACTTGTTTAATCGAAAGCTGATATTTTGGAACGTTTCGCTTAGAACTTCACAAACTTTACGAAGAAAAGTATTCTGACTATGTGCTTAATTCTGCCCATGCAAACAAATGTGCGTGAAAATTATTGTATAAAGCCTATGACTGAACGTCATGCAGAGCAATATATTGTAAACGCACACGGCGTTTCCGACCATTCTCGCTAAATTTTGTGTTGTTTTAAGCTATAGTTTTCGAAATATTAGTAATTGCATTTAAATAAGTCCGCGGAAACGCCGTGTGCGTTTGGAAAAAATCAAGACCCACGAAAATCAAGACCCACGACTTTTTGCCCACGACCCACGACTTTTTAAACAAACGACCCACGACATTTTACTCACGACCCACGACCATTAGCTACTCCCAAAAATGTGTGGCGACCATGGTCTAAAAAAACCCTAAAAACCCCTTTTATATTATGCGCTAATATTTTATTATTCCCGAATTAAGATAAAGCGATCGTAACATGATAACATATGATCAAACTGTATGATCGTAGTTGCAATAGAGTAGATACAGTTCAGGTTTAAAGACAGTGCTTTAAAATAAACAAATCATTCTCACCTTGAGTTGTCGACGACGGCATTTCGCACCTTCAATACCAGTTTTCTTTTCAAATTTCGAAAGTTAGCAGCTAAAATTTCTACAGGACCAAGGTGACTTCACTCTTTTACGAACCAGGCAAAAAATGAAGCGTTTGTATATTTTTAACCACCAAAAATTTCAACTCAAACGTTATAGTTTTCCTGTTACAAAATCGACTTTGTCTTGTTGTCATCCTCTGTCCCCGCGCGGTTTGCCACCCTAAAATGGCGGATAAGGCCTTCTTGCATAGCGTGAGAAAAGCTTCGTTCTTGCTTCTTTTACTACCGTGAGATAAATAACGTTGTTTTACCCATCCCCCACCAATCAATGTTTATTTCCAGGGGACACTTCTGAGTCCTAGCAAACAAAATTTAGGTTGCAACCTTGGGGGAAGGGGAGGGCACATTTTAAAGATAAATCGCGTGCGCACAGAAGTCACCTGACATACGCTGTATCCCAATGTAATTATTCTACGATTGTAAGTCTACAAAGTTGTAACTATAACTGAGGAAAATCTCACGATTATTTGCTTCCTGACTAAATCTAGTTTAACCCCTCCATACCTCCACCACTCCTTTAATTTTCCTAAGCTTTCCAATGACTGCACGTTGTTGCAGCTCTGGTGATTTAGGATTAGTTCCCATAATGACTGCAGGGTAGGGTCATTAATTTATCAATATAAGAATTCATCATTTCACTTACGTTACTATACTATACTCGAGTATAATATATATGTTGTTTCCGCGTTCGTAGCGCTCGGTCGTGATTTCTGCAAGCTCTATGTCATAGCAATTTTCCTTGCACCTGCCATATATGTTGCGAGTCGATCTGGGCTTCTGTTGGTTCACCCGTTCTGAGTTTCTGGTCCCCTGGATACTAGCCTAATTATATTTATAGGCTGGGTACCTATCATTTCTATATATTAATCGAACTTGATGATAAGTGGTAGTTTAACTCCAGTTTGCTCGCAGTTTGACTTTTATAGAGATATTTTTTTTAATTTCACTTGTGCTTTGCTTTCTTGTGCAACCAAAACATCTGTATTGTGCTTAATTTATTGTGCTTGTTTGACGCTTTTTTCGGCACCTCGTTTAGATACCGCTTTCAAAAACTTGGCTACCTCTGCTATCATTTCTTTATTTCTATTTTTTTTTACTTATCTTTAACACTATCCACTTTGCTTCGATCTCAAACTTTTTTACTTAATAGTAAGCAAAATTGATTAAAAGATATATGCTGTTACAGTAAGAAAGCTATAGGAACTATATATTAGACCATGTTTATACATAAGATCGACACATCAGACCAGCATAATTGAATTGAAATTGTTTGATTGTTTATATCAGACCGGAGCAAAACACTTTGCAAACCTTTTGAGCTCATGCCATGTACGTGCGCATGTGAACATGTGAGGTATGTGTTTTGCTTTTATTAAACCAAAGACCGGTCTGAAAGTAATTCGTTGTGTTGTCATAAAAAAATCACGTACCGATTCATATCGTTTTGCTTCAACACTTTTTTCATGCCGCCCTGACGTAAACATGCATTATGAACAACACCGCAACCTAAACAAAAATCATGCCAGTCTAACTTCGTGCTGGTCTCGTAATGTAAACAGGGTCTTATAGGTAAAATATTAGAAATTTTCAAGCCAATAGTAATTAACAAATAGAACAGCTTTTTCCGTGCTTCACTCAGTAATACAGCACAGCATGAAGGGAGAGACGAGAGTACGAGTGTAGTTGAATGCTCTCGGTACTTCCTAAGTGCTGTATGGATAAAGAGCACGGATAAAGCTGTTCTAATTGTTTTATTATATAGAAAGAAAAAATATAACGCATGAAAAGTTCTTATTGTCGATAACAATGAGACTTTACAGATGATGTATTTGAAGTTCTCCCAACTATGTCAAAGCTGACGCCAAAGCACGTCATCAAACCGTGCTCCGTTCTCTGAGGGAGTACATTTTTCTGCTGATCTCTATATAACTGGATTGCTGCTCATCTTTTATGGTCAGCAATAAACATCTTGAAACCACTGGCGGCCAGGTCCAGTGTACCTTGCAGGCTTAGGATAGTAAGAGTTTACCTGAGGAGTCGAAAAGTTAGATGGGATGACTCTGGGACCTTTTCTGAAGGCTGCGCCAAGTGACGTATTGAACTTTACTGCCATCCCACAAGCTTTGGAAATGGCTGTCGGAGGCGACGTGGGGGAGAAAACCCCACCGGAGATTCCACATTTTTGAGGTTAGGGTTAGGGGTTCCTTTAGGGGGTTGGAGGATAGACTTTCATTAAATTCCATACTTTACACGACTACGTCTTCGGAAAAGGTCCTAGAGAATCATCGCATCTAACCTCTTCCAGTCGAAAAAGCCGTAAAACTGTTGTCAGATGCCAATTTACTGTTACTACTTTAAGACCATTGAAAAACAGAAGGAAAATGCAAGCAAATACAGTTCAAGATTGTCATCTACATACTTCAGGCCTTGTGAACACTTATGCTGTAATACCAATGGTATATAAATAGTTTTATAATGAAGTTATTGACTGTTTTTGGTTTTCTATAGGAGTTTTGTAATATAGGCAATTAGTTTATCGATTACCGATCAGAGTAAACAAAATACGAAATAACACGTTTTACTGCTTAATACCAACAAATGCATAAAATAATCTTCTAAACATTTTACAATGTTCTTTGTTTGATACCAATAGCAGAAATGTTTTCAATGGGCTTTTTTCGTCTCTTTTCGTGCTACGAAAACATAAAAAAGTTTCCGTGGCGGGCATCGAAATTGGTACACCAAATTCGTCATCTCCACTAGCTTCGGATGCAATCGAGTTACATAGAGATCAGTGACTGTCAATCAGAGCGTGCATATCGAGTTGACTATATAATAAACGCATAAACTAGCTTCCTTCGTATCAAATGACTCATCCGTATTCCGTAACGAAACTCTTTTTTAGTAATATTTTGTAGTAACAATGACGACCAAAAAGGCTTTGTTTGTTTAAAATAGAACAACTCTATTTAATACTACGAATTACCAGACGATGGAGTAAGACTCCGAAACGTCGTTATTAAGGGTAGTTATTTTGTTTTAAAGAAACAAAGCCTTTTTGGTGATTATTATTTTGGAATATTACTAAGAATGAGGTACGTTACTATCCATTTTAAAGAAATATTTTTTGTATTAAATTTTCTTAGAACGAAACGTGATTTAGAAAGCAAAATAAATATTATGCAATTTGTGACGCAATGAGTGGTTAGATTGTACAACATATATACTAATTTGTTGAAGAAAAGAATTAGAATTTCGGTTAAAACGACTTTTGATGGGTGTGTTATTAGATAACGTATTTAGGCGGGTAATTGTAACCATATGTTGTTTGTTAAAATTAGTAAGTTGCACTTGTAATTGTTTACATGCAGGTTTCACGAATCTTACTTTTTTGTAAGTTGAATATATAAGTTGTTTAACGAGTATATCAAAATATTTGAATGACGTAATTTAAAAGAAGTTTGTATGATTTTTCCCTGCTTCAGGTATAAAGTACTTTTTAAAACATCCCGTTTACCCTAAATTGGGGGATATATATATATATATATATATATATATATATAAATGATATTGGGCATTTCACTCGATTACATAGCATGTTCTATGGATTTAGGGTGAAGGAAAATTCGAGTGTAGAATATATACATTTTAAGACCAAACCGGGAGCAGTTAATAATAATTTAATACTTATAGCGCGCAAATTTACATTCAAATATGATCAAATGCGCGTTACAAAATAAATAACCTATATTACAGGAATAAATTACTACGGATTTAGTATACTAAAATATAAATATACAGTATATAAAAATCAATGTTACTAGACAAAATTAGGCATAAGCGATCCTAAACAAGAATGTCTTAAGTAACGCCCTAAATTTATTAAAATTCGTCTCATGTCTAATTTCTCGTGGAAGGTCGTTAAAAAGTTTAGGCGCTGCCACAGCAAAGGCCCTATCACCAAAGGTCTTTTTGGTTTTCGTATGGGAAACCGTAAGCAGGATATCCTTATTTCTGCGTAAAGAATACGAACTTGGCTTCATTACTTGAATTTGTTTGCATATATAAGTAGGCGCAAGACCATACATAGCTTTAAAAGTCAGAATTAGTAACTTGAAATGTACTCGTTGTTTGACCGGCAACCAGTGGAGAGAATACAGCACAGGAGTGATATGAGAAAACTTAGGTGTGTTTGTTATTAACCTTGCCGATGCATTCTGGACCCGCTGTAACTTACTCAGCGACTTAGCAGATAACCCATAAAGGAGACTATTACAATAGTCAATCCTACTTGTAACAAAAGCGTGAACTAAAGCCTTGGTTGCATCTAACGAGAGGTATTTGCGAATTCTCCTTATGTTATGAAGTTGATAAAATGCAGCTTTAGCTATTTGATTAATATGTGGAGTTAAACTCATGTTACTATCAATGATTGTTCCTAAGTTCTTGGCATTTGAAACAGGAAGAATGTCAATGTTTCCGACAGACAGCATATCAACGCGAACCTTCTCGAGTTGTTGTCTAGATCCTATGATTAAGAATTCCGTCTTATCATCATTCAACTTCATTTTATCTTCAATCATCCAGGCTCGGATGGCCGTTATACACGTTTCCATTGCAGATACACATCCAGTCTCACATTCTTTACTGTCCGGCTTGAATGACATATAAAGTTGACTATCGTCTGCGTACACATGCGCAGATGGCAAGTGCTCTTTAATAACCTGAAACAACTTGCTTGCATACATGGTGAAAAGTAAGGGTCCAAGACAGGAACCTTGAGGTACACCACATGGGAGATGCAATCTATCTGAAAGACCATCACCAAATGCTACCCTCTGTGATCGGTTGGATAAATACAACGAGAACCATTCAAGGGCCTTTCCTTCAATTCCAAATGATGTTTCTAATCGGCGGAGAAGGGTTGCGTGGTCGATTGTATCAAATGCCGCACTAAGGTCTAACAATACAAGTAGAGTCACCTGTTGGCGGTCCATGCTAAGGAGAATATCACTATGCACTTTCAAAAGTGCTGTCTCTGTACTATGTCCCTTCCTGTAAGCCGACTGAAATTCTGGAAATAAATCATTCAAAATTAAGTGATCGTATGTCTGCTCATATACAGCTCGTTCTGCTAGTTTTGAAATGAACTGTAGATTGCTAATTGGACGTAAGTTATTAAATACAGTTTCAAGTCCTGCTCTCTTAAGAAGTGGCCTCACCAATGCTTCTTTCCAATTCTCAGGGAAGTAACCATTAGCCAAAGAGGAGTTAATAAGATAGGTAATTACTGGTAGTAACGTATCCAGGCAATCCATCACCAGTGGCGTTGGCATTGGGTCAAGAGAACAGTACTTCTTAGCTGATTTCATAACTAATTTTTGCACTTCTTCCTGACAGGCCCTCCGGCAGGAATTGAACCCACGACCTTGTGATTCTAGTGCAATGCTCTGACAAATGTATATATTCTACACTCGAATTTTCCTTCACCCTAAATCCTTAGAACATGCTATGTAATCGAGTGAAATGCCCAATATCATTTATAATATACCCAATTCTCTCCTGGCATTACCACCTTATTATATATACAGAACTCGCGATCGAGCTCTCGGCAACGGCCTCCGTGGCTCAGTGGTCAGAGCATTGCACTAGAATCGCAAGGTCGTGGGTTCAATTCTTGACGGAGGGCCTGTGTAGTTGCATTTTTCGCAACTGCTCCCGGTTTGAATATCCACACTTTTCACCGACACTGAGATGAATAATTGTTTTAGCATATACCTCATAAATGAAATAACAAGTTTAACAATCTTAACTTATATTTTTCGGTATTTTATACAAGACACTTGGACACTTGGCGTACTCGATATTTGTCGACAAAACAGTTTTTTAATACAACTTTTGAATATATTAATAGCTAGAAAATTGTAAAGAAACACACCTGTGGACACTCTTCTACCTAATTTTGTTGACTTTTCTCGTTATTTTACATCAGCCTTGTTTATCAACAAAATCTCCTGCGTCGGTAAACAAAGCAAAACTGGCCGCCATTTTGTTTTGCCCGCAGGTGAATAGTGCAGGATATCCCGAGCTAGAGGAACCAATCAGATTGCGTGAAAAGCACTATTCACCCCGCAGGTATATGCTAAAATATATATATAAGGAGGTTTGTGCGATAAAACCGAGGGCAAATACTTTCCATTCCAGTACAGACCGAGCAAACGAAGTTAATAAGGAGTTTATTATATGGCTATTGGTTTATTTTTAAACGTGCATTCCACTCCGTTCTGCGCATGATCCGCCATCTTGTTTTTGTGAGCCTCGAAGATAATTACAGGAAGTACTCTGCTCATTGTAAACCGTTCGGAGCAACATGGCAGAAAACCAAGCGTTTCGGCGAGGATATCTCTTCGGATTTCTTCTGTTTCTTCTAAAAATGTTTTGTTTCGAGTACAAGTAAGAAAGAAGAAGCAAGAAAGCGTACAATCTTGAATAAGGTATCAGTATTTCCCCCCGTAAATATAGATGTAAATGTCAGTTTCGTACGTGAGCAGAACGGAGTGTAATGCATCTTTAAGTTCCGAGTGTTGTTTTCATCTTCGGAGTATGCTGTTTACCAAAACCGATGAAGCGCGGCATGGCCCAAAATAAACATGTCATGTTTTCCACCAAAACATTAACGAATCCGTCTGCATTCCTTAGCCTTTGAAATTGACACCGTGAGATCACTGAAATTTGATTGGTCCAATAGGAATGCAAACAGATTCGTTGATGTTTTGGGCTGAAATCATGACATGTTTTTTCGCGGCCAGGGCCACACGTAAACAGTTCAAAATATTTTTAGTATCATTGCATGTTTATAACATCAGCAGCGGTTAGGTTATATTGGGGCTTATCTCCTACGCAGGTAGCTCGTATGCGTCGTATAAATAAATAGAGCGCTTGAAAGATCGCACTCGTTGACAGTTTGTTGTTTCCAAATTATCGAAACCGTTATTTAATATTTACTGTCGTGGCAATAGAAGCGTTCCTAAAATAATTGTGCAGTTGTATTCCTCACGTTGAACAATTCATTTTATGAAAATATTGCTAAACTTCCTGTTTTGAATTCTGTTTTGAATTTGATTGGTGTTTGGCAAATAATCCTTTTTCTTATTGGTTATTCAAAAACTAGGAACCAATCAAATTGAAAACAGGAAGTTTAGCAATAATAAACAGGAAGTTCATCAAATGAATTGATCAATTTGAACAAACGAATTGCACAATTATTTTAGGAACGCTTCTATTGCCACGACAGTAACTAACGGGAGCAATAGCTTACTTGGCTTTCCATTGTTTACCGGGGAAGGGAGCGCCTGCAGGCGCCTATTAATATTTTTCGTGCCGCCCCTAATTAAAGCAGTGTATTTTTGGAAGTTGTCAATTTCAAAAACCTGAGCTAAAATAGCTTGATCGAATATTTAATACTCCGTTTAAAAAATAAGTATCTAGAATTAACTAAAATAGTATAATTATGAATGAGTATGTGTATCAAAGTGTATTCTTGATTCGGGGATTTGTGTGGTATATGTTCACTGTGTCAGCGTCTGACGACAGGCAGGCCAGGCTTGATTAGGGTTAACTGTATTAATTAGCCTGCGTAGCTGGCAGTATTAGGGGGTTCGGGTGTGGGCGGTAGGCGGACAACGCGAAATACCGCCTGCCCGCGAAAACCATGTTTTTGAATTCCGTCCACCGAATATGTTTGTTTAAGAGAACCAATCAGAATGCGAGCTAATAATAGTGATGCAATGAAGCATGCAGTTGACAGTTGTTTCAAACTTTCAATGGTAAATTAAAATTGAGGCAGTGATACAGTTGTTGTACTTGTTATATATATAAACTTGGAAAATGTTGCCGTATTTTAACTTATAGTTCCGTAAATCATTAAAATAAACTTACTTTTGACAGTTCATCTCTCATGTTGCCTACCTTCAGTGAGTTGAAACTTGTAGCGGCAATAGTTTCGAACGGCGTTCGACCCCGTTAAATAATCAAACAAGGTTGGAAACTACACTCCCTCCGGCCTCCATCGCTCGGACATCGAACGAGATTTTCTCCACCAAAAATCCGTCCGATCGCCGTTTTGACCTTTCACACATAAAGATCGATACTTCTTCTTCCTCAGAAACGTCCAACTTTTCAAAATACTTATCCACAACCTTCGATTTTCACGGCTAAGCCATCGACTTCTTCGACCGGAATATGCGTTGTGAATTAGCCTTGGCCACAACGGCTTGAAAAATGAGCCTCCGCTACCATATCTCAAGTACCATATCCCGGGTACAGTTACAATTATTTCATATTATTGGACGAGATTAAGCATGATATCAAGAATTATCAAAGGCAAGGTTTGTATTATCGGCTTCGGGACATAATACAAGTCTACACAAGGCTGGAAACTATCGTCAACAAAAGTCACATCGCTCTGTCATTGGTCTTAAAATGTATATATTCCACATTCTAATTTTCCTTCACCAAACAGTATCATTTTTCTAACAAGGTGTTTTCCAAATTAAAATTCCTGCGTGCACGCGCGTGGTCGGGAACGTTAGCTAGAAAGAGGAAATAAACCGTGAAAATCGAAGCTTTTATGAATAAGGATGGATTTTCTGAGAAAATCGCGGTCGAGGACCAGTTGCGAAAAATGCAACTATACAGGCCTTCCGGCAGGAATTGAACCCACGACCTTGCGATTCTAGTGCAATGCTCTGACCACTGTCACTGAGCCACGGAGGCCGTTGCCGAGAGCTTGAGCGCGAGTTCTGTATACATTAATGTATACAGCGTTGTCACTTCCTCTTGTGGCCCGCTACAATGAATATTTTTCGAAATTTGCATTCGAGCGCAACATTCTCCAAAAGTTTAATAGGTCTCCCTGCAGTCATCCTAAGTTGACTAGCATAAATAAGTCACCCTCTGTCAACAACGCGTGCAATATCACAGTGCCATGGTCAGAAGGTGACACCTAAGTTACCCACGGCGATTTGGTGTTGCACATTTTATTATTTAGAATATTTGAATAAAAATACCTAGATCTTCTTTATTTGTATTCAAATCAACTCCACTCAGAAATTTTCGCCCCAAAAGTTTCCGGTCTGAGAAAAAAGGGTATTGACCGGTCGGTCAATATCGTAAAATCCGACCGCTAGTGAACCAATCCGCATGTTTCGTTTTGCACGGACCGGAAAACAAACCCATGTAGCCATATAATAATAGTGCTATATTGCAGAGTTTTCTTAAGATAGCCAGTTTATGTAGCTTATTAGTATCCTCTGTAGAGACGTGCACTGACTGTGCACAT
>CAXIUP010000185.1:20000-27500 GCA_964035015.1 Corallium rubrum | reverse complement strand
TCAATTTACGCGTTTCTCAGTGAGTGTAGACGAATAGATAGTACGTAATTTATTTGGAATTTATAGTTTACGAAATTTTCATAAGAAAGTGGGAAGGCTGCTGTTCATAAATATTACAATCCAACATCCAGGATCATGTGTAGTTCTCAGGAGAAATACCATATTGTTAGTAGGCCAATACTGAAATCATCATCCAACCAAGGTATGAGTAAAATTGATGGAAATGGTATATTGATATTGAAATTTTGGCTGAAGTTTCATATACTCAGTCCCGAAATGACGCCACCTATAGACAAACGGTATACCAAGATTTGAAATTAAAACCACCCGTTAAATATCTAAAATAAATACCATAAGAGTTAGGACTCTTTAATTCAGGAATTTCATATGAAACATCAGGCAAAATTTTTTATTATGCGACAGGATACTAAGTTCGACGTATCCTTACATATGCCTACTGGTCCTCGACAACGAATTGCATATAGATATTTCTGCTAATCTTTTGGCCAGGTTGAATGTTTCGTGACACAAGGGCACGCTGTTTTTTAACAATTTCTTCGTTTTGGTAAAAGTCCATCAAATAATTATAGAAAAAATGCGTTGAAAAATTTTGCATGCACGAGCTTCTTAAACGACGAACATTTTTGCGATTATTTTCAGACTCCTGGTAACTTGTTTTGATTGAGTTACATTGCGCTAATAGATTGATGTTATGATACAGACACAACGGGGACTTGTGAGGATTGTTCGCGTTGTGGAACCTATCCCCCAAAACATATCTCCGTGATGTTCCAGTTAACGGATGTACGTTCGCATCATCTGACTGAACCATTTCTTTGTCTTTGTCTCGGTATTCTGCCGTTGTAAGGGTTGGCACACTAATCTTCTACAATGGTAACAAGTAACAACATACATAAGTATGTTAGTATTCAACTTTTAGTTTAAAAAAAGCAGCACTTTTAATATTTTTTTATTGCTAACGAATACAATTAATAATATGGACTATATCGCGATATCTTATCAAGTGGTAACGATGACCATTAGGTTAATTTACCAATTAGTGCAATTTCATTGCGAACATTATTTGACCAATATACTAAGTTAATAAACATACTGTTGAAGGTAATCTTTCCAATGAAGGCTCTTCAAAACACCCCCTGAAAGACCCCCACAGCTGTTGGCTCATTTCTTTATCACGACACTCCATATGTCTTACAAATCCACATGCAGTATCGCAGAGGAAAACCAAAGGTGTATGCTTAAAAGATAGGTACAAATCTGCAGCATCTCGAACAGACTCCTGCAAAGTCAGAAACTTGGATGCTGCTGTGACCTGGAAGTTAAATATCATTATTTAACATTATACAACGAGTTACTAAACGAGTTACTTAAGTTTGAGATGTTTAAAACACTCTTAAACGATTAAACGAACACAAAGTAATACAAACCCCATGACGGCACACAATGTGATAAAATCCTCCAGTATGGCCAGGAACCTGTGTAAAACCATGGCATGGACATGAACCAACAAGAAGAGTTTCGTGCAAAGATTGCAAGTCTATTTGCATTCTTACCTAAATAAATAACGAATAATCACATGATCGTAATGTGTTTCTGCATAATGCAAAGTTGACTGGAAAATTCTTTCGATTCTTCTTTCTTGGTAATTGCTAAAAAAATGTTATACATTACAGTACTGTAACTGTAAGTTGTAAGCTAGATTTGTAACATGCATGAGACCAGGCAATTTATCGTTGAATATAACCTGTACCATTTCCAGCGCCAAAAATTAAAGGTTCACGAAGGGAATTCTGGAAGGATCAAATGCGTAGTTCAAAACTGGAGCTACACGAACTTTCCAATAAACTTGCGACATTTGGAACGAACTTCCAAACATTTTAGTGAAAAGTACGCTGCCATTTGGGATGTTTGCTGGATTTAAAAGTTGCGCAACGCTTTGGGACTAACCAATCAAGTGACAAGTTCCATCGAAGTTTTTCGAAGGCTACGATTTATCATCATAAGTCATCACTCAGCTCAGCTCGGCCTTTCCTAGCCTGGTACCCTGGCCCAATTTCAAAATAAATATATATGAGCCAGGTGTGGTGTATGTCCCACAATGCTTGCGGGGCACGACCACGAGGAGTCGCTGAGACAGACCTGAGCTTGGTTGATACTTGTATCAATAGTAATATAATGTTGATATTGTTTTAAATAAACGGATACTCACGAACATAACAACTGGCGACGAGGATGGGATTGTGAGCGATACAAGAAAGCGACAACGTACCCTGAGAGCGAACAAAGGCTCTGTAGTGAGTATCGAAACATTGAACTAAAAGTATTCAACGAGTAAACAACGAAGGTGATATAAACACTGGTAACCGACACAGAAACGACGATTAAAGTCTGAAGTAATATCGATCGTAATGAACTCGATCGGGAAATTAGAGGCATTCGACGAAACCCGAGAAGATTGGTCTGCATATGTGGAAAGAGTAGAGCAGTACTTCCTGGCGAACGATGTCGAAAATGATAAGAAAGTACCAGTTCTCCTGACTGTAATTGGAGGTAAGACTTATAGTTTATTACGTACATTGACATCTCCAGCGAAACCATCAACGAAAACATTTGATGAGATAGTAGAGATTCTTAAAGGCCATTTGTCTCCCAAACCACTGGTAATCGCAGAAAGATTTCGATTCCATAAAAGAGATCAACGCGAAGACGAAAACATAAATTCTTACGTCGCTGAACTTAAGAAACTATCCGAGCATTGTGAATTTGATACAGCCTTGGCCGACACGTTAAGAGATCGACTGGTTTGTGGATTATATAACGAATCCATTCAGAAACGCTTGCTTGTTGAAACTAATCTGAAATTCGACAAGGCCGTGAAGATGGCGGTCGCCATGGAAACCGCTGCTAGAGATGCTGTAGAACTGAGAGGAAAACCTAAGGTGGAAACGGAACTAAACAAACTCAGTCAAGGCCAGAAACAACGTAAATGTTATCGCTGTGGGAAAGATGGGCATGAAGCTCAAGAATGCTATTTTAAAGACCAATACTGCAGGAACTGTGGTAAGAAAGGGCATATTAAACGAGTATGTCGCTCCAAGGCAACTGGCTCAACTTCTGCAGTCAAGACAAACACAACCCAGAAAAGAGTAAAAGATCTTCATAATGTTCAACATGAAAGCGAGAGTGATAGTGATGACACCTTGGCATCTCTAGAGCTACACAAGGTTGAAAAAGCCAGCAGTAACATCATCTGGGTTACACCAGAAGTGGATGGAAAACCTCTTCAAATGGAACTTGACACTGGCTCAGCTGTATCTGTGATTCCATACAGCAAATACAGCTCTATGTACAAAACTGCCAAGCTTCATCCAACATCTACTACTCTAAAGACGTACACTGGAGAGAAGATAAAACCTGAAGGGATGATGAAGGTGCAAGTGAAGTATAAAGAAGAGATACATCAGCTAAATTTGTATGTGGTAAACACCCAGGGGCCTGCCCTCCTTGGCCGTGACTGGTTACAGAAGCTTACACTAGACTGGAAAGCTATCAAAGCCCTATCAACCACCTCAAGTTCTCAAGACCAACCGACCAGACTCCAAGAGATCTTGGATAAATATTCTGAAGTTTTCGATGAAGAGATTGGTATGTTAAAGAATATAAAGGCCAAGCTCACCTTGAAAGAAAACAGCCCTCCCAAGTTTTGTAAAGCAAGACAAGTGCCATATGCCCTTCGTCCTAAAGTGGAAGCTGAGCTTACGAAGTTGCAAAATGCCAACATCTTAACCAAAGTTACATGGAGTGAATGGGCAACACCAGTAGTTCCAGTAATAAAGAAGAATGGCAATGTCCGATTATGTGGGGATTTTAAACAAACTATCAATCCAGTTATGCAAGTCCAACAATATCCTCTCCCAAGAATCGATGATATTTTTGCTTCCCTCGGGGGTGGACAAAAGTTCAGCAAGCTCGACCTGCGCCAAGCTTATTTGCAAATGGAAATGGAAGAAGAGTCAAAGAAGTTACTGACCATCAACACTCACAAGGGATTATTCCAGTACAACAGACTTGTATTTTGGTGTGGCATCAGCCCCAGCGATTTGGCAACAAGCAATGGATCAGGTATTGGAAGGAATTCCACACGTCCAGTGTATTCTTGATGATATGATCATTTCTGGTAAGACTGACGAAGATCATCTCAACAATCTGGAAGAAGTTCTCAGCCGACTACACAAGCATGGACTGAGAGCTAACAGCAGCAAGTGTGAATTCTTCAAAGAGAAGATTGAATTCTGTGGTCACGAGATCAGTAAAGATGGCCTGCACAAGTCACAGAAGAAAGTAGACGCTGTTGTAAATGCCCCACGCCCTGAGAATGTTTCACAAGTCCGCTCTTTCATTGGTCTTATCAACTACTACCAACATTTCCTTCCAAACTTATCCACCCTACTTCAGCCTTTAAACAAACTGTTAGAAAAAGGCAGTTCATGGAAGTGGACCCCAGAGTGTGAAAAGGCATTTGTTCAAGCCAAGAAATTAATCACATCAGATGAAGTCCTTGCGCACTATGACCCTCAACGACCTATCAAACTTGAATGTGATGCCTCACCATATGGGTTAGGAGCGGTCTTAACCCAAGTCATGGAAGATAACACAGAAAGGCCTATTGCATATGCTTCAAGGTCTCTTACAAAAACAGAAAAACACTATTCACAGATAGACAAAGAAGCGTTGGCCTTGGTTTGGGGGGTAAAGAAATTCCATACCTATGTATTTGCGAGAAGATTTACTTTACGAACTGACCATAAACCGCTAACAGCTATATTTAGTCCTACAAAGGCCATACCAGCAACAACGGCAGCCCGGCTTCAAAGATATGCATTGTATCTCTCGGGATTTGACTATGATATTGAATATCGCAGTTCATCAAAACATTGCAACGCGGATGGATTATCCCGATTGCCAATGGAACTAACCGAAGAGCCAGAACAAGCTGCAGACCCGGTGCATGCATTTTATGCATCACAGTTGAACCGTCTGCCTGTCACCAGCCAGAAAGTAAGAATGGAAACTCAAAGAGACCCCACACTAGTAAAAGTTTATGAATCCACTATGAAGGGATGGAACAAACAACAAGAGCTTACCTTGACACCCTATTACTCTAGAAGAAATGAACTAACTGTCCATCAAGGTTGTATCATGTGGGGGAGCAGAGTTATTGTGCCGGCCAAACTGAGAAGCCGAGTCCTGGAGGTATTACACGAAGGTCATATTGGTGTAGTCAAGATGAAAGCTCTTGCCAGAAGCTACATTTGGTGGGCCGGAATCGATCAAGACATTGAAGACCTAGCCAAAGGATGTCGTGGTTGTCAGCATGTTCAACAGGTTCCAAAGTGTTCTCCACTTCATCCGTGGGAGTGGCCATCTACACCGTGGCAACGTATTCATGTCGACTATGCTGGCCCTTTCCTCGGAAAGATGTTCTTAGTGGTGGTGGATGCTTGTTCCAAATGGCCTGAAGTGATTATGATGCACTCGACAACAGCAACCAAAACTATTGAAGCACTTCGCACAGTATTTGCAAGGAATGGATTACCTGAACAGTTGGTAAGTGACAATGGTCCTCAGTTCACTGCCGAAGAATTTCAACTGTTTCTAAAGAAAAATGGAGTGAGACACACCACATCTGCTCCATACCATCCTGCAACCAATGGTTTGGCAGAAAGATTTGTCCAAACATTGAAGAAATCACTGACATCTATGAAAGAAGATTCAGGAACGACTCAGACCAAACTGTCCAAATTCTTGATGAAGTACAGAAACACTCCACATAGCACAACGGGTGAAACTCCTGCGACAGTCTTCACGGGACGAAATTTACGCTCGCGCTTGGACTTGATAAAACCTGACATTCGAAAGCATGTTGTTGGGAAGCAAGAGAATCAAGCGAAAGCAAAATCACACGGCACAGCTGGCAAACTACGTGAACTATACGTTGGTCAAGAAGTGAACGCAAGAAATTACAGTGGGAAGGAGAAGTGGATACGAGGAATCGTCAAAGCCCGGACAGGACCAGTATCATACAGAGTCGAAATTGCACCGAATGTCATCTGGCGGAGACACATTGATCAGTTACTTAGTTCAAGCACAAACACTCTGGATTCCAAATCAGTAGAACATCTACCAACGCCCATCAGTGAGTGTGACTCAGAAGACGAGAACACACATGCCCAACAAGAACAAGGAACTGACATGGAAGAGGTACAACCAAGGCAGTCCTCACAAGACCAAGATACTCCAGAACGAGAACTATCACCTGAAGGACGTTATCCAGTTCGAGTACGACAAGAACCACAAAGACTAGGACACGATTAAAACAAAGCAGAGAACGCTTAGCTGTTAACAAGATGTACTCTTTCGGAGTATTCAAAGACATTTGATGTTATGTTGTTTACAATTGCATGTTATACAATTTACTTTATAGAAGGGGAGGAATGTGGTGTATGTCCCACAATGCTTGCGGGGCACGACCACGAGGAGTCGCTGAGACAGACCTGAGCTTGGTTGATACTTGTATCAATAGTAATATAATGTTGATATTGTTTTAAATAAACGGATACTCACGAACATAACACCAGGTAACCACTAATTTCATTCTCGCGTCATCAGAGCTAAATCTTACGGAAATGCGGTTACCGGGCGATATGTTTCCTGGACTATTCTTGGCGGGGGTCAAAAGGATCACACGCTCTGAGACTGAGTAATTATCTTGCCAAATTGCCACTGGAGCTTACCTTCAAAATGGCGGAATTTGCAGTGAAAAACGTATGGCACGAAATAGATTTATATAGAAATACATTTTATGCCGCAAACAAGCACTTAATGAACCAGAATTTCAGATCCATAATAAAGCGTAACGGGAACACAGGCCTCAGTGGGAATGAGAGTATAAACTCTACACCACTGACACGTGTAGAAAAAAGCGTCAAAACTACAGTATGAATCTTCAAAAGGACACATCAAAGAAGATATTAAACAGGTATACAAAATGTTTCGGTATAACATATAATTTATAGACCCCCCGCTCGGGAAATTCCACAAAATATTACCCCTCAAGATGATATATCCCTTGGGCTTCACCCTCTCGTAAAATCCCCTTGCTCTGGGTCTGTATAATACAATAAAAGTACTCTTGCCTTTGATTTATTGGACGTCCTTATGCCACATGAATGGCATAACAGCTTTAGTGACTCGACATCAAGTTGTTCAAGCTTGGTCATGTCAATATTCTGCTTCACAATTGTGTGGTGCAAAAGCGCTGAATCTCCTATACACAACGCAATATGTGACATTAAGTAACTACACAATATTAAGTAACTACGCAATTCATATCTACCTATCTATCTGCCTACCTACCAATCTACCTACCTTCATATTTTATTACATCTGTCTGTCTGTCTGTCTGTCTGTGTCTGTGTC
>CAXIUP010000183.1:0-162723 GCA_964035015.1 Corallium rubrum | reverse complement strand
GGAAATTGGGTAGAGTAGAGAAATTGATCGAAGGTAAAGATCGGTGCGTTCGAGGAGCAGCTGTGCGCAAGATAACAGCCAAACAAGGAAGACCGACTATTTTACGACGTCCAGTCCAAAAATTGTACCCAATAGAACAATCTATTGGACAGGAGGACTGTGAACGTGATCAGCAAGAAAATTCAGAGAAATTGATAAACACGACACCAGATGAGTCTGCAGCCGACGATGAAGGTGCAAGTGCAAAGCCAAAACGAACAGCGGCTCGCAGAGCAGAAGAAAACAGACAAAGATTAATTAAAGACGGAAGACTTTAATTAAGAGTTATATCTGACGTTGAGATAAGTGGCTTTAGACATGTTATAATTTTGTTGAGTTGATCATTCTATCGTTATGGAATATGATCAACTGGGGGAGCGTAAAGTATTTAGGAACTAAGGTGATAGTCCAGGATGCCCGAGAACTTGAAAAATGTACCTTGCGATCCCCTTGTAGGAGAATTGATCTGCGAACACGTGTAGTGAGTCTAGTTTATGTGGTTTTATGGTTTGTATTTGTTGAAATTAATAAGGTTTTTGTTGTAACCTGTTTCCGACCAGTGAAGAAAAGAGAAATATACTAAAGTGACAAGCCCAAATCATAAAAGCCCCGGGAATATTACTATGCATTTCGTTGTTACGTGCACACGGATATATTTTACACACGGCGTTCGAATTCGACGTCCTACGTTCAACGCGGGCCGCATTACGCTGCTCAGCCGTAAATACAACGTCATAATGAAAATATTATTTTATTTATTTTATTTCTCAAATAACGATATTTTCTTTATGTCGTCGTGTTAATTACGGCTGAGCCGCTAGCGGTAACCCGGGCTGCGTTGAACGTTGGACGTCGAACGCCGTGTAAATATATGAACGTGACTTTATGCATGAGTCAATTCCATGAGTGACCATCCACCCCCCGGGAATACCCCCGGGAATTTGCATTTTTTTGTAAAGATAGTTCGAATTCCCTGGCGCGGGGCAATGACTATAGTGGATAAATGTCCTACCCCCGGGCGGTAGGTAAGTGGCGAATTCCCCACCCCCGGGAACACAAAACAGCTGAAGGTACAATAAATTAGGCAGACAATGATTATCATAAAGAATTTCTATTTTTTATCCCAACATCAAGCAACAGAATATACAGTAAATGAAATGGCTGTTGGAGCCATCAAAACAATTAACTGTATTATTAACAGTTATAAGCACTAACTTGTGGAAACACCGGTCCACATACATAATTTTATATTACTGAGCTTTCAATCTGGTGATTTATAGTCTCAGGCCTTTATCAGAGCAAATGCCAACATCTTGTTGGCTCACATCATAAACAAAACTGAATTATGCCAACCGCTAACCAGCATGGTCTGCTCTTTTCGGTCGAGAGTCTTGGTATCTTGTAATTTTATTAATTAGAATAAAAAATTTTATTTTGATCTTGTGTGATTTTGGTTTTTAAATTGTGTTGGAGTATATGAGTCAACAGATGGAAAGCTCGGCAGTTTTAAAATCATAAATGTGTTATAAGTAAGTTTTGTGGAAACACCACGTAAAATATTTTTTCTTTCTTTTCTTCTTTTTCTCTTTCTTTGCATTTCATTGCTAACACAAGACATGTTGCATAAAAGCGCAACAAGAAAAGTCTGCTGTTGCCAAACACGCTTGGAAGTATGACCATCGTGTTAAGTGGCAAGAGTCGTCACTCTTAGCCAGCTACAAGCAATATTTCACGCGAAGAACAAGAGAATCCATTGAGATTGCAAAACATCACACTATTTCTCAGGAGGGACAGCCATTATATTTAATCGGAGAACATTCTTGATTTTGTTTTCTAATTAATAAAATTAACGTGATACGCCAATGTATTCTTACGTGATTTAATTGATCAGTTGCTTAGTTTATAAATGACGTGACCAACAACTTGTTGTCATTGCTCTGATGAAGGCCTGAGTCAACAGGCCGAAAGCTTAGCAAAGAAATATTTTACGTGGTGTTTCCACAAAACTTATATGTATTACTTTATCGCCATGAAAACGTTCAAAGAATTAATAAATGTGTTGTTGGCAACGACACGTCACAAAATAGTAATACAACCAGAAGTCCAACTCGCGTCGGAACCTTTGAAGTTTATATATCCTCGCGCATGTCGCCTCGCGCATCTTGATTCCTCGCCATCCTACGCCATCCTACGCCATCCTACGCCATCCTGGCAAGTTCCCCCGGCAGTTTGGACCTTCAAAAGAAGGTTAAAACTGCCGGGGGAACTTGCTTAGGATATTGCGTAGAATCGCGTAGGATGGCGTCGGATGGCATAAAATATCGCGCCTGCACATTGAAGAAATGCGGACAAGTTTTCACTCGAGCTTGACAAGCTCTGCCAGCTGGGTAGCTTACTTTAATATTCCTGGGGCTTTTACTCATCCATTTTGAGCGGCTATTAACAAACTCCTTAACTCCGTCGAAGTCCGAAGTCCGAAGTCTGAAGTCTGAAGTCCGAAGTCCGAAGTCTGAAGTCTGAAGTCCGAAGTCCGAAGTCCGAAGTCCGAAGTCCGAAGTCCGAAGTCCGAAGTCCGAAGTCCGAAGTCCGAAGTCCGAAGTCCGAGGTCCGAAGTCTGAATTCTGAAGTCTGAAGTCTTTCTTATTAACTTTACAATCATTAAATATGATTGATGGAATAGACAAGAGGGCGTAAATTTCATTTTTAAATCTAACCAGAGCATATAACAACAATAACAATAACAATAAGGAAAACTAAACTAAACTAAGTTTAGTGTGAAGTCTGAAGTCTGAAGTCTGAAGTCCGAAGTCTGAAGTCTGAAGTCCCTACCCAGCTTTCGTAATACTGAGTCGTCAGCGGGTATAAAAACTTTCAGAAAATTGAAAAAAACAACCAATTTGAATTGCAAAACGTGTCGTGGTCTTCAATTCAAACGGCCGAACGAATATTTTATATTTGATAGTGATCGGCCGATACCGATGCCAAATACTCGATACCACAGATACCGGGCGGGGTCTAGAAAAAAAGTAAAAATCAGGGGTACTTCATCTTGTAGCCTATGGGCCGGGCCTCGTGGTTATAAATTATGGACGAAGGTATACAATAAATATTTGCAATTTAAATTATATACTTCGAGTCTTTGATAGTTGGTGTAAAGCAAAAACATAATATTTTCTTTTTTCTTTACCAAGAAATGAAGATCCAGTGGCTTGGTGGAAGGCACACGAAAAGCGCTACAGTCTAGTGTCTCAATTTGTCAAGAAGTACTTGTGTATTCCAGGCACGTCAGTACCAGCAGAGACTTTTCTCGAAGGCAGGTGAACTTGTATCTATTCGGCGTAACAGGCTGAAAGCCAAACATGTAACTATGATGTTATTTTTAAATAAAAAATTTTAAAACCATAACCACTTGTTATGGTTTTATTCAGGACAAAATTTTGGAACCCTCTATGGAATTTTCAATGTAATTCACTTTTATATATACATATTATTTCATATGTGAAAATCTGTTTCACATATTAAAAAAAATATACACATGAAAATGAAATTACCTTTTCATATATGAAATCTTCAATTTCATATGTGAAATATATTTTTACATATTGAAATTTTTCATTTTCATATGTGAAATGACATATGAAATTATCGTAAGGGTTGATGTGCCAGCTAGTACACGAGTTTGGCTCCCCAAATATTGTAGAACAATTGTGCTCAAAATATCTCGGATATATATGGCACTGATTCAATACTGAATACTCTGAAGTAATTTTCTTGCCAGTACCAATGATTGATGAAAACCTTGTATTTGACAAATGTGGTGCATACCCTCTTAAACCCACCATCTGAGAATTTCAAAATTGTTCTGTGTCAAAGATAGAAGTGTTAAAACAGTCAGTTTTGTTCTAAGTAAAATGCCCACCAAATAACAGGCATTTTGCCAAAAAGGAAAGACACAAACACAACTCCCATGATGCTTTGCTAGAATGGGAATTGTCCATTGCCTACCAAAAAATCAGATGAAGGTATGGTGTTCATCATGAACACCTTAACCCTCTCCCTACTAGAATTCTTCCCATGATGAGTAAAATCATCTGGCATTAGCCAGAGTAAAATATCAAAAGGCCACTATGGTAGGGAAAGAGTTAACGAGATAGTTTTTTAACCCTTTCACTACTAGAGTTCTTGCCTTGACAAGTAAAATCATCTAGCATTAGCCAGAGTAACTCTGGCAATAGCATTAGCCAGAGTAAAATACCAAGAGGCAACCACCATAGGGAAAGGGTTAATGAAGTTCAGTCATGTGCTTTATATCAATGCACTAGCTAAATCAAATGTGACATCACATTTCAAACATATGTACTGCATCACATTTGGTTCTGTGGCTTCAAGTTCATCAAAATTGAAATCAAAATTCATGTTACAGTAATTACACTTGAAATTTTTTCCTGTGTTATGTGTCTTTTGATGATTTACAAAACTACGACGAGAAAATGCTTTGTCACAGATATCACAAGTGTAAGGTTTCATTCCAGTATGTGTTCTTTTATGATATCTTAAGTCACCTGACTGGGAAAATGCCTTGCCACAGATATCACATTTGAATCGTTTCTCTCTAGTATGTGTTCTTTTATGATGTTGCAGGGTAGATAAACGAGTAAACGCTTTCTCACAGAAATCACATTTGAATGGTTTGCCTCCAGTATGTGTTCTTTCGTGATGTTGCAGGGAAGATAAACAAGCAAACATTTTGTCACAGACATTACATTTGAATGGTTTCTCTCCAGTATGTGTCCTTTTGTGGTATTGCAGGGTAGATGAACGAGCAAACGTTTTGTCACAGACATCACATTTGAATGGTTTCTCTACAGTATGTGTTCTTTTATGAACTATTAAGGCACATAAATGAGAAAATGTCTTCTTACAGACATCACATTTGAAAGGTTGCTCTCCAGTATGTGTTCTTTTATGAACTATTAAACCACTTGAATAAGAAAATGTCTTGTCACAGACATCACATTTGAATGGTTTCTCTTCAGTAATGAGTATATAATACCATATGACGTTTGAAACTTGATAAACTGCCAAATGTCTTGGTGCAGGCTGGACACCAATGAGACTTTTCCCCATTCATGCTAGAACTATAAAGATGTTTTATTCCAGTGGCTTAAAGACCGCCAGTTAATATCCTCGCAGCAGCTCTGCCCACATTGTAACTCCGACATGACCTGGGCAGAAACTAAAGACCGCAAGGACGGCTACAAATGGCTATGCCGCAAGACCTTGAATGGCAAACGACATCGAGTGAAAGTCAGCATTAGGAAAGGGAGTTGGACCGAAAAAAGCAACTTGACCATCGAGGAGATATTAAAGTTCACATACTGGTGGACAGTGCAAAATCGTTCAACAACTAGGTCTCGCATCCAAATCAGGAGTTGACTGGGACATGTTCTGCCGTGAAGTTTGTGAAGTGCTCAAGTGGTCATGCTTCGCGAATCCATTAATCCCATCGGTGGGCCAGGCAAAATTGTGCAAATCGACGAGTCGAAGATCGGAAAACACAAATATCACAAAGGTCACAGGGTTGAAGGCCAGTGGGTATTCGGAGGGATTGAAAACGAATCAAGAAATTCGTTTATATTCACAGTTGAAAAGAGGGACGAAGCCACACTTCTACCATTAATAATCAAGAAATGGATCCCTCCTGGAACGAAAATCGTTTCTGATTGCTGGAAAGCTTACATAAACTTAGAAAAACATGGCTACCTCCGCGCAACAGTCAATCATTCTACAGTGTTTGTGAGCAACGATGGAGCTCACACAAACAGAATCGAAGGTCACTGGCGCCAAATGAGAGTTTCTCTTTCAACACGCCGGACGAAGGAAATACCATTACTCATCTTACTTAGCTGAGTTTGTATGGCGTTACACTCACCGAGGGGAGAACTTTTTTAACACCTTTTTGCAAGACATTACTAAGGAGTTTACAAACTTTGAATACTAGTACTGCATATTATAAGCAGAAACATTAGCAATATCCATTTTCTATCATGTGCCTTGCATATTGATACTAACCTGGCTCCCACTTCAATTTAATTAACGATAAACACCATTCAATGTGCTACATGTTTTTCTAGTTACTACTAATATTGAATTTAAACAAAGATATAAACATGCACTCATACGTCTATTCAACCGCTTTCTTGCTTTAATGACCGCGTAACCAAACCACTGCGTAGCCAAATTGTAACCAATAAACTATTGTAATTGTAAGAGCATTGAAGGCAATAAATTATTGCATTGTAATATGCGCCAATTGAC
Organism: Corallium rubrum; assembly: GCA_964035015.1. Classification (NCBI taxonomy): domain Eukaryota; kingdom Metazoa; phylum Cnidaria; class Anthozoa; order Scleralcyonacea; family Coralliidae; genus Corallium; species Corallium rubrum. The sequence goes on along the minus strand of CAXIUP010000183.1, from coordinate 156,366 downwards.
GGATTTAAATTTACTGCGCATCCCACAATGTTTGCCAACGACTGTTGGCCATAAATTACCAACACTATTAGGGGTGGTCGGATGGGGACCGGGACGACAACGCCCCCCCCAACCCCCCCCCCCCCCCCAACCCCCACACACACACACACTTTTGAGGTTAGGGTTATGGAAGTAACATGACAGCGGACTAACATCGATATTGAATCCATATTGATAAACAGAAATACTGTACCTATAAGCTTACATTAGAGCGACCTTTGGCTTGCTCCAAGGGCTTACTCTTGTCCGCCTTCATGTGCTTTGGTAAATAGGCCGTCTTTAGCACCGATATCTCGGTATATAAATGTCTTCCCAATCTTGGGGAAATGCTCTCCCGCCGTCAGTACTCGACAAGAACTGATTCTCGCGGAAAAATCAATATACATTTACCGCAAAAGGACATCATCTTTGCACGACAACGCACGATCTAACAAGCTTGTAGAAGCCATGATCGAACAGAACCGCGAGACCTTTGTCGACTTCCGGTTAGGCATACTTTCGGCAAAACTATCCACCAATCTGAATGAACAATTCCCCTAATATTGGCCAATCACAATGGCTAAATCGGCTTAAAATCTAAATCAGTAAGCGCTCGCATTTTGGCTGGTTTGGACCAATGAGAATGGCTAAATCGGCCTAAATCCTGCAACACGTAACGTTACGTAATGTTACATAATGTTACTTCACTTCTAAGCCTAAGTAATATTAATAATTATTTTCAATTCTCACTTAACAATTTTCACGTTAGTCATCTGACTTATTTGACTAACGCTAAATCCGCCGCTGTATAATGTTACCAAACAACTAATCTTTTAAAAAAAAAACACTACGAATTTCGTATTTCGCTGAGTACTGCGTATAAGGAAGCAATGTCTAAATAAGTCGATATGTTTTACGTAATTTTATTAATTAACTTAATTGGTTAACATTTGAGTTATCATGTGCGAAATTTGACAAAACAAAAATTAAGTCATAAAAGAAAGCACCTTTTGGGAATTAAAATAGTACGTATATATAATTTAAAGAGAACAGAAACAAAGCAACGTTTATGTAAAAAAAAAACCCATCTTGAGTAAAAGGAAACTTGCATGTCAAACCGAAACTTGAAAAAAGCGGGGGAAAGCAATAGGGTAAAAGAAAACCGACGAACAATTTAAGGTCAAAAAGTTACTATGCAAAAGTATACAGTAGCCACTCTAAGACTCCATTTGACACTAGCTGACTAGTTTATTCCTATACTTAACAATAATTATAATTGCTTTACAAAACTTCAACAAAGTATTTCCTTCTCGAAGCTTTGCATGGAGTTGTTAATAGATAAATAAAACCATTTTGGGATATTTCAATGCTTTATAAGCTAAAAAGACGGCCTAACAAGACGAAAGCTCAGCATTAATATAATTTATTGACCAAAAATGAAACACAAATGTTTTGATTTTTTTATAAAGTACAGTATTTGCTTTTTTTGCATTATGTGGTTAATTTCGTGTTTACAAAGTAAACATAGATAATATAATACCACAGGAACAAGCGTATTGAACACTCCAGTATCCTCCAGCTGGAAATGTTATAAATTCTTGAATTTCTTCCTGTAGAACCTTCAGTTGTCTACTTTTACAATCTATAATGTTATCAAACAACTAATCTTTTTTCAAAAACAGCAACAAAATTTTCACTTTAATCAAGTAAAAAATTCGTTTAAAATTAGTATTTCCCATTGGCACCCAGATCACAGAATAAGGATCAACGACACGTCCAACTCGCGGGAAAAAGTGTCCCATTATTTTTATGCGCATGCGCCAGTCCGACATTTTCAAAGTAAGTGCACCAGGGAAATTATCCCCCTCGTCCTTACGACCCTCGGGCTCCTGTATTCAATTACTCTTGGCCTTCTTGTGACCTTTTAATTAACTTTATATTGTTACCTATACATATACAAATAATATTTAGTGAAGTAATAAGTAATTTACTTTAGAAAACGTTTCGTTGGAGATGAAATTCTTTGACCACGAGGTTATTAAAACTTCAGTACGCGGATACGACGGGTAAAAGTCCGTGACAAAAAAAGTCCTGTACTCACGAAGCTGAGTTTTACATTTCTCAATGATGCCGACCCACTTGTTTATAGAGAAAGATGGCTAAAAATTTCGGAACTACGCAATGTTGAAATACATCGAGTACGGATGTTGTTAGAAATTTTGTAAGCTTTCATTCGGTGTATAGTTCAAACTTTAGTGTTACCTGTAACTCTTTAAAATGTTCAAAATGTTCTCACCATTGACCATAAAAGTTTTATTATCTTTTCATATTTTCAAAAGGTATGAATCCGTATGAAACCAAAAACGTTTTTCTTCTTCAACTAGAAATCTGCAAACTTTTCAACTCCTTTCACATTTGAATTAGCTTCTGTTTAAGAAGTATCTGAGGTTCATACCAGAACTGCAAACACCAAAAGTAAACAGTAAAAAGCAAAAAGCAAAACAAACTTAAGAAATACATAAATTTGAGACGGTCCAGACCAAAATAATGATGTTTTTTTCATATTTTAAAATACTTCCCAGCAAGAAAATTAAAGGTTCTGACATGAATAGCACTTCACAGTATCCTCTGTTTCAAATGTGCAGTTCAGGGTTGTGCATTTAGTATTTAAAAACAAAATCCAAAATTTTATAACACTTGTGAGGAGTCCATTTCCATTATATAATTCTTATTTTATGAACAATGGTGAGAACATTTTGAACATTTTAAAAAGTTACAGGTAACACTAAAATTTGAATTATATACCAAATGAAAGCTTATAAAATTTCTAACAACATACGTACCCGATGTATTTCAACAATGCGTAGTTCCGAAATTGTTAGCAATCTTTTTCTATAAACAACTGTGTCGGTAAATTCGAGAAATGTAAAACCCGCTTCGTGAGTACAGGACTTTTTTGCCACGGACTTTTACCCGTAGTATCCGTTCACTGACGTTTTAATAAGATCGTGGTCAAAGAATTCTATCTGCAAAGAATCGTTTTCTAAAGTAAATTACTTGTTTACTTAACTAAATATTATTATATATATATATATATATATATATATATATATATATATATATATATATATATATATATATATATATATATAGATAACAATATAAATTTTATTAAAAGGTCACAAGAAGCCAAGAGTAATTGAATACAGGAGCCCAAGGGTCACAAGGACAGAGGGCTAATTTCCCGGGTGCACTTACTTTCAAAATGGCGCCGGGATCGCGAAGCCGACATTTCCCGAGGACGCTTACATCAAAGGTGCCGACATTGAGTTGGACTTCTAGTTGATCCTTATTCTGTGCCCAGATACATGTACAGTACATTATAGAAAACATACGATACAAAATGCATACATTTGTGGTAAAAAGAACAGTTGGTGATGTTTTTGTTCAAAAGGTTAATTCACTCACTCACAAGGCTGTGTCCAGGGGTGTTGACATGCCAGCTAGTACACGAGTTTGGCTCCCCGAAAATATTGTAGAACAATTATGCTCAAACTATCTCAGGATATATATGGCACTGATTCAATACTGAATACTCTGAAGTAATCTTCTTGCCAGTATCAATGATTGATGAAAACCTTGTATTTGACAAATGCGGTTCATACCTGTACCCTCTTAAAACCACCATCTGAGAATTTCAAAATTGTTCTGTGTAATAGAAGTGTTAAGGTGGTTCTGTCTAGTTTACCAGAAGTAAGTGGATTTGTATAATAGATGTACCTTGTGTGTATTTTGAAACCACTGGTAGTGGTTGAACACCATACAGTAACAATTCTTGCTTCAGTGAATCCTGGTTGATGTAAGTAAATAGTATCATTTATATTGCTTGTTAATAATACATTTTATTATAATGAGGGTTTATCAGGTCTGGTGTCATGAACATCATACCTTCTTCTGATTGGCCAATAATTTTTTGGTAGGCAATGGACATTTCCCATTCTAGCAATGCATCATGGGAGTTGTGTTTGTGTCTTTCCTTTTTGGCAACATGCCTGTCATCTGGTGGGCATTCTGCTTAGAACAAAACTGACTGTTTTAACCCTCTCCGAGTCTCCCTACTAGAGTTCTTCCCATGACAGGAAAACCAGAGTAAAATATTAAAAGGCCACTATGGTAGGGAAAGAGTTAACGAGATAGTTTTTTAACCCTTTCACTACTAGAGTTCTTGCCTTGACAAGTAAAATCATCTAGCGTTGGCCAGAGTAACTCTGGCATTAGCATTAGCCAGAGTAAAATACCAAGAGGCAACCACCATAGGGAAAGGGTTAATGAAGTTCAGTCATGTGCTTTACCAATGCACTAGCTAAATCAAATGTGACATCACATTTCAGACATATGTACTGCATCCCATTTGGTTCTGTGGCTTCAAGTTCATGGTTGAACAAATGTCGATCAAATGCTTTACAATCAAAATTCACGTTACAGTAATTACACTTGAAACTTTTTCCTGTGTTATGTGTCTTTTGATGATTTACAAAACTACAATGATGGGAAAATGCTTTGTCACAGATATCACAAGTGTAAGGTTTCTTTCCAGTATGTGTTCTTTTATGATATTTTAAGTCACCTGCCTGGGAAAATGTCTTGGCACAGATATCACATTTGAATGGTTTCTCTCTAGTATGTGTTCTTTTATGATGTTGCAGGGTAGATAAATGAGTAAACGCTTTGTCACAGACATCACATTTGAATGGTTTCTCTCCAGTATGTGTTGTTTTGTGATATTGCAGGGTAGATAAACGAGCAAACGTTTTGTCACAGACATCACATTTGAATGGTTTCTCTCCAGTATGTGTTCTTTTATGATGTAGTAAGTTATTTGACTGGGAAAATGTCTTCTTACAGACATCACATTTGAATGGTTTCTCTCCAGTATGCGTTCTTTTATGATATAGTAAGCTACTTGACTGGGAAAATGTCTTGTCACAGACATCACATTTGAAAGGTTTCTCTCCAGTATGTGTTCTTTTATGATATAATAAGCCACTTGAGTGGAAATACGTCTTCTCACAGACATCACATTTGAACGGTTTCTCTCCAGTATGTGTTCTTTTATGTGGTAGTAAGGTACTTGACTGGAAAAATGTCTTGTCACAGACATCACATTTGAATGGTTTCTCTCCAGTATGTGTTCTTTTATGATGCAGTAAGGTACTTGACTAGGAAAATGTCTTGTCACAGACATCACATTTGAATGGTTTCTCTCCAGTATGTGTTCTTCTATGAACTATTAAATAACTTGAATAAGAAAATGTCTTGTTACAGAGATCACATTCGAATGGTTTCTCTCCAGTATGTATTACCATATGACGTCTTAAACTTGATGAACTTCCAAATGTCTTGGTGCAGGTTGGACACCGATGAGACTTTTTCCCATTCATGTTAGAACTCCTTTTCGTCAAGTCAGAATTATTACAGTACTCACTGATTGCAGATCCTTCCACAAATGCAGGGTGACGATGGTATTCCGGGAAGAAATGGCAACAGAAAAAACTCAAAACTCAAAATTCCAAATTAGCATATTGCGCATAAATACAAAATACTGAGCCTACGTTCCAACTGGCCTGCGTGACAAAAAAAGGAAAAGGCCCTTGCTACTTCATTTAAGGTCTACCTAATACTTTAATTTTAGGAAAACATGAAAAAAAAAATATTAAAATTGATATATTGAAAAAAGACCCTATGCTGAAAAAATCAATGTGAAACAAAAGTTAATATGTTGGGAAAAAAATAACTAAAGATATATTAAGGACTTATTAACCGAGTGCTAGGTCTGTACGGGAAAGTATTTGCCTGAGGTTTTCTTACAGACCGAGCGACGAAGGAGCAAGGTTTTTGCGATAAAACCATGGGCAAAATTTTCCCGTACAGACCGAGCAAACGAAGTTCAGAAGGAATTTACTATATGGCTATAGGTTCATTTTATTTTTAAGTTTTGAGCGTTGTTTTCGCCTTCGGAACGTTCTGTTAACTTTCAGTGTCACTGTACGTGTCGCTTCTTGGCCTTCTTCTTTACACCAGTTCGGCTTTTATTCGTCCATTTCGTCGTACACACTCAGCTCATATTTCAGCTCATATGACAGATGACTAGTGCTTAGTTCCCTTCCTCGCATTTCTGACGCGGCTCAAGATACTCAACTTCAGTGGCGTATATTTTTGATAATTAATGGCCTAATCTTTCAAGTTGTGGCAAAAATGTACGTACATGAGACCTATTTTGGCCCTAGAAAACTAAAAAAACATTGTAACATTCACATACATTGAGAAATACGTACCTAAGTGGACCCGTCTGTCAGCTGGTTTGCTTGTTTACACGTGAACACAGAACTGACCAAATATAACTTTCAGGGGCTCCCTGGGTAGGATAAATGTCGGATAAACAAATCCCCCTTGGCAACCCCCCTTTCTTTTTATCTCGTTGAAAAAATCGCCAAAGAAAGCCCAAATTTTCACGATTTTCGCGGATTTTGACTAAAATTACTAGTAAAAGCTAAGCTACATTCAAAACTCTCAAGGGGAATTTTAAGTTTCATCTGTGACTTGAATATGTGGATGGCTAGCAGTTCAAAACAAAGGTAAGAAAGTGCGCTGTAAATCTCAAACTGATTTGCATAACATCCTATTATTTGTGTCAAGTCATTTTGTTTGCTTGACCCCTGTGGTGCTTTCAATTTCAGCTCGCCTACACTTTGTTCAAAATGCAGTAAAAATAAGTTTCACGTTGGCAAATATAACTCGGAAAGGCAGTTTAACTCTTTCTGGGAAAAATCGACATTTTTCCAGCTTAAAAATACCCAAAAAGTCAGCTGTTTATAATGGATGTCCGCGATCAGTTCGTGACACTGAGCAAGACTTCTTGGCAAAGCAAGAAGAACTGGAGTGTCAGGTTAGCGTCACAGAGGAGAAAGTAGCAATTGGAAGTAATTAATTCTTTGAACGTTTTCATGGCGATAAAGTAATATAAATAAGTTTTGTGGAAACACCACGTAAACTATTTCTTTGCTAAGCTTTCGGCCTGTTGACTCAGGCCTTCATCAGAGCAATGACAACAAGTTGTTGGCTCACGTCATTTATAAACTAAGCAACTGATCAATTAAATCACGTAAGAATACAATGGCGTATCACGTTAATTTTATTAATTAGAAAACAAAATCAAGAATGTTCTCCGAATAGGGCACGCCACGTGCTATTTAATGGCTGTCCCTCCTGAGAAATAGTGTGATGTTTGGCGATCTCAATGGATTCTCTAGTTCTTCGCGTGAAGTATTGCTTGTCGCTGGCTAAGAGTGATGACTCTTCCCACTTAACACGAGGGTCATACGTCCAAGCGTGTTTGGCAACAGTAGTTTGGCAACAAATTGTTCAAGGTACTTTTCACACATAAAGATGAAGTGGATAGCTTATCTAAGCCTGGAGTGTATCGCATTCCTTGTGAGTGTGGCTTGGTGTACATCGGAGAAACGGGAAGGAATCTCTCAACTCGCCTGAAGGAACACAAGACATCTTGCATAAAAGCGCAACAAGAAAAGTCTGCTGTTGCCAAACACGCTTGGACGTATGACCATCGTGTTAAGTGGGAAGAGTCATCACTCTTAGCCAGCGACAAGCAATACTCCACGCGAAGAACTAGAGAATCCATTGAGATCGCCAAACATCACACTATTTCTCAGGAGGGACAGCCATTAAATAGCACGTGGCGTGCCCTATTCGGAGAACATTCTTGATTTTGTTTTCTAATTAATAAAATTAACGTGATACGCCATTGTATTCTTACGTGATTTAATTGATCAGTTGCTTAGTTTATAAATGACGTGAGCCAACAACTTGTTGTCATTGCTCTGATGAAGGCCTGAGTCAACAGGCCGAAAGCTTAGCAAAGAAATAGTTTACGTGGTGTTTCCACAAAACTTATTTATATTACTTTATCGCCATGAAAACGTTCAAAGAATTAATGATTGTAATTGTTTAACCACTATTCATCAGACTGTCAAGACTTGACTAGTTCATTGTTGTTCAACCACTATTTATCAGGCAAGGCTTGACCGGTTAATTGTTGATCAACCACTATTCATCAGCCAAGGCTTGACCAGCTAATTCAGTGTTGTTCAACCACTATTTATCAGGCAAGGCTTGACCAGTTAATTGTTGATCAACCACTATTTATCAGGCAAGGCATGACCGGTTAATTGTTGGTCAACCACTATTTATCAGGCATTAGGCTTGATCGGTTAATTGTTGATCAACCCCTATTCATCAGCCAAGACTTGACTACTGTAGCTTGATTTGTTGTTCAACCACTATTCAATTCTTTGAACGTTTTCATGGCGATAAAGTAATATAAATAAGTTTTGTGGAAACACCACGTAAAATATTTCTTTGCTAAGCTTTCGGCCTGTTGACTCAGGCCTTCATCAGAGCAATGACAACAAGTTGTTGGCTCACGTCATTTATAAACTAAGCAACTGATCAATTAAATCACGTAAGAATACAATGGCGTATCACGTTAATTTTATTAATTAGAAAACAAAATCAAGAATGTTCTCCGAATAGGGCACGCCACGTGCTATTTAATGGCTGTCCCTCCTGAGAAATAGTGTGATGTTTGGCGATCTCAATGGATTCTCTAGTTCTTCGCGTGAAGTATTGCTTGTCGCTGGCTAAGAGTGATGACTCTTCCCACTTAACACGATGGTCATACGTCCAAGCGTGTTTGGCAACAGCAGACTTTTCTTGTTGCGCTTTTATGCAAGATGTCTTGTGTTCCTTCAGGCGAGTTGAGAGATTCCTTCCCGTTTCTCCGATGTACACCAAGCCACACTCACAAGGAATGCGATACACTCCCGGCTTAGATAAGCTATCCACTTCATCTTTATGTGTGAAAAGTACCTTGAACAATTTGTGTTGACTACTGTGAAATACCTTCATACCAGCACGATTTAGAATCCTCTCAATCTTGTGAGATGCTGGTCCGATATACGGAAGAGAAACTGAAGGTGGTTCTTGCTGGGGCTGTGTATTCGGCTCTGGATGTACCGAAGGAGTCATAGAAGCTTGAATCATCTTCCCAGCCGAAAGCTTAGCAAAGAAATATTTTACGTGGTGTTTCCACAAAACTTATTTATACAACCACTATTCATTAGCCAAGGCTTGACCGGTTAATTGTTGTTCAACCACTATTCATTAGCCAAGGCTTGACTGGTTAATTGTTGTTCAACCACTATTTGTCAGCGAAGGCATGTTGCCCAAACTCATCTTTTACTATACATTATCCTGAATATGAAGCCTGACTGTTTGTATATTTTACATTGTAGCATTTACAGTAGGTTATTAAGCTAGTGTACTCTAAGTGCAAGTTGACTATGCATTATATTTCATATTTTGCAGTTGTCCTTCTATCAATAGCTCAAGGCCAGTGGAAAGAAAGTATATAGTAACTAAATAATGTTGATGGATTATTACCACACATGAAGATAGTGAATGACCAATTTTTCAAAAGAGTTCTTTGAATATTTACTAAGAATAATAGAGAATTAAAAAGAGTGTGCATATACTGTAGTTATTTAAAAAGATATACTGTTACTTGTTACCTAACTTTATTATTAATTTTTTGGCATATTTATGTACATTGAACTTTGGTTATATTATTGTAATACAGATACAGTGCATGTGATAGTCAGTTGTCAACTTTGTCCTCATGGTTTATTTGGTAAAGCCGGCTAACTAACAATGATTATGTTTGAATGACCTGGCTTGAGTGAAGCTTCGGCACACTAGCACTGTTTGGTTGTTCTCACAATTAAGCAATCATTAATAAGCAATTTTTGAGTATTTATCATGTAGGATACATGTTTCAATGTTATAAAAATTATGTATTGCAGTGTGGTTGTTGGTCTGTGCTATTCTTAAATACATATTATTAGTATTTTAAATTTCGCTGATAGTTTACAAAGTCATAATACAATTAAGTCAGAAATAATTATGATGTTTGCATAATGAAGCTGTGAAAGTTATTGCTGTTGAAGGGAGAGAACGCTTCACAATAATTATGAAGCGTTCTAATTGTGCTGTGTATTAGGTCGATTTCCACTTCCATATTGAACAACATTTCTATTGCGATAATTTGGGGTTATCACTTAACCATCGCTGCGCGCGACCGTAAAACGCCATTAGTTTGCCTTCCTTCTTGTGGTCTAAGGAGGCTCCAAATATCTCGCAACGTTAAACTTAACTTGAACAGGAAATATACCTCTATATGCTCTATCTGAACTTCTGAGTCGCCGAATCCGCCATTTTGTTTTAGCTCCGAAAATTGTCCCACAGAGAAACCGCTGGAAAACCGAAGCCCGCGCTTCCCTGAGCAAAAGCCTTAGCAACCGACCACCGTGGTATTTTTAGATAAACAGCTTTAAAGAAAACCAGCAGTAATGTTCCAACACATTTTATTGTTCAGAATATTTGAATAAAGATACCCAGTACTCTTTTATTTGTATTCAAAGCAACTCAGAAATCTTCTCGCCAAAACTTACAGGGCCGAGAAAAAAGCGTATTGGCCCCGAGGTCAATATCGTAAAATCCCGACCTCTCGGGAACCAATCAGCGTGCGTCGTTTTGCGTACGGACTGGAAATCAAACCCAGCTATATCTATATCTATATATATCTATCTATCTATATATATAGGATATCGTACTCGGGTAATTAATGATGGTTAAGGGTTCTCCGAGTGAACGAAGCCATACTGGGCAAGTAGAAAAGTCTACTTGACCGCGGCAGGATTCGAACCCGCGCCCTTCGGTTTACTAGTCCGACGCTCTACCAACTGAGCTACGCGGTCAACGCCGGAGAAGGTCGATGGAATAGGATTTAAATACTGAACTTTCGAAACTATCTCGTTTCATCAACTCAGCATCGAACTGTACTCAGTTCAGACTGTATAATATGATATAGGATATATCGTAGGATAGCTCAGTTGGTAGAGCGTCGGACTAGTAAACCGAAGGTCGCGGGTTCGAATCCTGCCGCGGTCAAGTAGACTTTTCTACTTGCCTGGTATGGCTTCGTTCACTCGGAGAACAACCTTAACCAGTATTAATTATCCAAGTACGATATCCTATATTATATTATACATTATTGATTTATTGAATGCAAGTTACTTGTTATTATTAAATAGTCAATTGTTTACTGTCTATTTTAATACAGTACAGTTTGAGCAAAGCTGAGCAAGGTGGCTTTGTTTTGGGTTTGATCTTTGATCTTTGCTTTGCAAATTTTGTGAGTACCATCACAGCCTATCACAGCCTACACATTTGCCAGATGGAGTCTGATGAAATTGCAAATATAACAGACAGTTTACAGTTTATACATGCACACACAGAAACAAGAAAAACTACGTCAATGCTTGGAAACAAATAAAAATTTTCTATATACAATATACATTATTAATAAAAGGCTTCTAGGACAGCGTCGGGGGTTAAGTCACGTTGGCCTGAAAAACAGAGAAAAATCTTCTCGACGTTTCGAGCGAAGGCCCTTCGTCAGGAGAAATTAGTAAACAACTCACATGTGGTCGCGCGTATTTATTGCAGAGCTACAATGGGAATCACGTGAACACATGTAAGCCAATAAAAACAAAGTAAACAAATAAATTAATATGTAATTTTAGCCCGTGTGCAGGTGCTGACCTAATTTGTGGGTCAGCTACCTGCAAGTGGGCAAAGAAACAGGTTATAAATTACTATTCTCACTGAATAATTAATTAGCTCAGAGCGGTATAAATTAACTCGTCACGCCTTCTTTGTCACATTACCTCGCACGACGTTGGAGGGTTACGTTCTTCGTCCGTTCGCCACCGCCACCAGCTTCGACTTTCTTCTTGGATAGACTCATGGCCGCTCCTTTACAGTTACCACCAGCGCCAGTTCCTGAGGAACCCGCACCACCGGCGGATCCAGTCATACAAGCCATTCCAGCGCACCAGCACCAGGCAGAAGCGCCTCCGGCAGAAGCAATGGTTCAGAACCCTGCGATAGAGGTAACGTTTCGACTTGTTAAGATTTGCTTTATGTATTTCTCGGTACGTCCTACCGATTGTTGTTCTTCGTCATTTTACACTTGTACGGTTCGTACAGTTTCGGGAGCAACGAGTAATAACTTTGGCCATGATGTGAGCGATTTGTCTCCTGATACTGCTGAGGCAATTTGTCTCGAAATAAGAAAGCCAAAAAGTAAACCATTATTAGTTTCTACTTGGTACCGCCCTCCAGGATCAAAACCGCAATTTTTCATTGAATTCGAAACTTTCCTTAAAAATATCGACAATGAAAATAAAGAGATGGTCATAACAGGTGATTTCAACTGCAATATGTTAAATAGCCATAGTAATAATAATGCTAATACTAGGACACTTCAGGACCTAATAGACATCTACCAATTACAACAACATATTAACATGCCAACCAGAACTACCATTAACACAAAAACATTGATAGACATCATAATCACGAAAATTGATGATACTAAAACTATTCGATCGGGTGTCATGGAATTGGGTATAAGTGACCATAACTTGGCATATATTTGTAGAAAAATAGGAATTCCTAAGCAGGAACCAAAGTTTATAGAAACAAGGCAATTTAAAAACTTTAATATAGGCGATTTCCAGCATGACTTATCAGAAGCGTTCAGATACTTTACGTTACATTCAGATCCGAACACTGCATTGCATGAGTGGAAGGAAATATTTTATCAAATTGCAGATATTCATGCGCCATATAGATCTAGGAAAATAAGAAATGAAAGCTGCCCATGGCTTAACAATGATATTAAAAAGCTAAGTTACCATAGAGATTACCTTAAGAAACAAGCAGTGAAATTAAATTCTGTTACATATCACGAGGCTTATAAAAGATGCAAAAACCAAGTTACTAAGTTAATAAGGAATTCAAAAACACATTATTATCAAACAAAGCTCGAGAATAGCAAAAATAGTAAAGACAGTTGGAAGTATATAAATGAATTACTTAAAAGGAAACCTAAAATAACAGCACTGAACCAACTTAAAGTTGATGGACAAACCGTTACTGGCAATGAAAACATTGCCAATGAGTTCAATAAGTTTTTCTGTGAGATAGGACCTAAATTAGCTGGAAAAATTCCAACAAATAATGTTGATCACCTACAATACATTACTCCTTGTACTAGCCGATTTGAGTTTAAACAAATCTCTGTCGAGGATTTAACTCATGTTTTAAATCGGATGAAAACAAACAAAGCAGCAGGACTTGATAAAATCACAAATAAATTGTTGAAGGCTGCAGGATACACTATACAGTATATGAGTCATTGCTCTATATATTTAACTTGGTGTTGGTAACTGGTATATTCCCAGACGATTTAAAACAGTCTAGAGTATCTCCAATTTTCAAGGACGGAGATAAAAGTGAAGTGGAAACTATAGACCAATCTCCGTAATATCGGCAATTGCAAAGGTCTTAGAAATGCTCATTTCAGATCAATTAGCTCTTTATTTAAATGACAATAATATCATTGTCAAACAACAATCTGGCTTTCGAAAATGCCATTCCACAGAAACTGCTCTCTTGCAAATAACAGATCAATATCTATTGAACATGGATAAAGGCATACTAAACGGTGTCTTGTTCCTTGATCTTAAAAAGGCGTTCGATACGGTTGATCACCAAATTTTAATATCAAAACTAAAGATTTATGGAATTGGAGGAGTAGCTCTGAATCTTTTTAAATCATACATAAGTAATAGAATGCAAAAGTGCTCGATACAAGGAATTGATTCACAGCTGAATATAATAATATGCGGAGTACCGCAGGGTTCTAATTTAGGTCCATTATTATTCTCAGTATATATTAATGATCTTCCAAATTGCCTGGAACAAACCCAGGCCTCAATGTTTGCAGACGATACCAGTATATCAAGCTCTGGTACTTCGCTTTTAGAGATTGAAAATAAGATAAACAATGATCTGCATAATGTTAATATCTGGCTAGAGACAAACAAGCTAACTCTTAACACAGAAAAAACAGAATTTATGTTAATAGCGTCAAAGAGAAAATTGAAACAATTTTCAGGAAACCCCAACATAACAATTGGTAGCTATAACATTAAACAGGTCACAAACAAGAAAGTACTAGGGATTATTCTGGACGAAGAATTAAAATGAAGAGAGCATATTGATGCACAATGTAAAAAGATCTCTAAATCTATTGCATGATTAAGACGCGCGAAAAGTTTTGTAACCTTGGATACGGTCATTACTATGTATAACTCATTAGTTTTACCTCACTTCACATACTGTTCTACCGTGTGGAGTGATGGTAGTTGTACACATATTAATAAACTTTATAAAATGCAAAAAAGAGCTGCTCGAGTGATCACCGGATCAAGCTATGAGATAAGATCTAGGGAAATCTTTGAACGCTTAGGCTGGGAACCAATTGAAAACATACTTAAGAAACGTGAAATTATGACGACATTTAAGGCCATCCAAGACGAGCTACCAGGTTACATGTCAGAAATGTTTAAGTTTAACCATAATGATATGTATCAGTTAAGGAGTAATGACTGTAAACTCTACTTAGGAAAACCTAATACTGACTTCATGAAAAAATCTTTTTCGTATCGGGGGGCTTCTGCATGGAATGAACTGCCAAACAATGCTGTCAATGGCTATAATGAACTCTCCACAAGAAGTTTCAAAACCTTAATTAATAATTACTTTAATGCTTTGGGGAGAAGTTGACAGCACTGGAGTGGCAGATTACCTTAATTAATTCATGCAAAACTGTATGCATGTAATATGTGTGAATAGGCTTCAAAGTATTTATTTTAGTGTTTATTAATATATATTTATATGGTTATAATAGTTGTAAAATTGTAATAAGTACCTACTATAGCGTGAAGCTGACTAGTAAGTAGGCTTCACATCCTTTGTAATTTTCTTTTTATATTTTTATTGTAATAGCACGGCCCATTGAAAATCAGCTGTAATTGCTGAATGGTTACCGTGTCTAAATAAATTTTAAATACAAAATACAAAAATACAAAAATATCTATTGACACTCAGGGAGTGCCGATTTGCCATTGATTATGGCGCTTCGAGAGCTCGGCCGTTTCGCTCGAGCGCAGGTCAGTTATTTAGGGCTTTTTGAATTTCGGTGTGGACACGATGCTCGGGAATCATTTTACGGCATAACACATAGTCTAGTTATGGCTCTGGGAGCTGACTATCGCTTTTAAAGGCACTTTGTGACCGGTATAATTATTTCGAACGCTCGTGTCGTACAGTTGTTGTTTCCTAGAGCTCCGAGCCTCGAGTGTATATATATATATATACTCGTTGTGGCCTGTCGCTACGCGGTGCATGAGCGATGTATGTGTCCTAACACTCGGGGAGTGGTGATACGATACGGCTAGTGTAATGTACACTCGTTGTCGAGCTTGCCGATTTCGGTTGTTCGCCTCGGGCATACGCCAAAGCAAGTACGTGAAGTTCTCTCGTCGGCAGCGCCGGGCGCTCGAGAGGCGTTATTTATATAGAGTGTACCACAGAGTGTGGGTACGAGTACAGTATGACTCCGGGAGCTTCAATTATAGTCTTGAGTAGCTTAAACCCTACAACCAGGATCGGAAGTGACGTCACACCCATGCACCGGAAGTGAGGTGTGCACACATAAGTGACGTCACCCTATCATACCGGAAATGACGTATTGTACGTACTGTACATCCAGGATCGGAAGTGACGTCACGCTATGAACCGGAAGTATGTATAGGGGTATACGTATAGGGGTATACGTATAGGGGGCGAGTTCGTTTCACTTTACACCACGTATTTTAGGACCGCTGTACAGAATGTTTATTTTTCAAGAGCTATGCGAACGTTCGCGAACGTTCGCGAACGTTCGCGTACGTACGCAAATATAAAACTTTTTTCAAAAAGGAGATAAAGGGGGTATGGCGAATGGACATTTTAAATCATTTTGTGTATGAAGTCGGGAAAAAAACTTTTATAAACATTTATTGTTTTGTTAAAACGTTGTAAATATTATTTGTACACACCTGTTTAGATTTATATTTAATTTTTAATAAACAGGTAAATTATTGTGTAATAAATATTAAACATTGTTCATTATATAATAGATATCAATTCAAATTGAGTAGTTTTTTAGTAAATATCCATTCAAATTAACTAAAAACATTATTAAATAGAATTAGTTAAATATTCAGATTGGTTATAACATCAACCATTACGATTAGGATTCCGGGAGGGTCATGTTAAGTATTTCGTTAAAGTCAAAGTCTTCAAACATTGTACCGTTCAAGTCTTCAAATAGGGTACTGTTCAAGTTGACATCCTCTAATACTATCCCAAGATCTTCAGTATTCATCAAGTCACTCTCCAGGGGGACGTATGGTTCAACCACTGATGCTGGGACACTTGTAGAGCGTTGTTGACTAGAAGAGGAGTCTCCCCTCTCCGCCTTAGCGTGAAACTTCGTAACGATGGCCGGGTAGTGTGCTTTTACATAGTCATGGAAGTTGCGAAGATTCACCAACTCCTCCCGGGTATTTCCGTCTGTTCCTCTTCATTCTGAGAGCTTCGCGCTTTCCATAATCCAACGTGTGTTGTTTTTTATTCATGTTTTTTTGCGGTATTATTAATAGTAATACTTTTGTTATGACTGGTTAAAGTATGGTGACTGTGGACTTACACGCGTGTTTATTGCGTGGGCTTACCACGACATGACGTTGCGTACGTTCGCATAGAATATATAAAGGCGAAACCAAATATTGTTTTCATTTGTGTTTACTCTGCTTATGCTGAGGAAACTGCTCAAAGTATTTGTTTTCGAATGTCGTGTGAGTTCTACGAGTGAAAAGAGAACGCTTTAGAATTCAAGTATGGACATTGTGAGAAAGATTATTGATTGTCAGACGATTGTTGAATTGACAACGCTGGAAAGTTTATATATGCTCAACGAGTACGAACAGGGTTTAGTTTACGAAAGGAAGATTGAAATTATAACGTCGGAACGAAGCATTGACAATGAACAACAGGGATTATCGGCAAACCTTTCTGATACCTGGACACCAGAACAACGAGAAAATTTCATGATGGATTGGCAAGACGACGAACCTCTTCTGGAGATGCTTGAAGATGCTTGGCCGAACGGGCAGACTGGCCGTGGTGAGAAAAGAACCATCGACGAAGTGAACGATGGTGCAAACACATCTGAACAGGTTAGCGATAATACCTTTTTACCGTGACCGATGTGAAGCAAGTGAGAGTGAACAAGGAGCAAATGAGCACATAACGTACAGCTATAGGGTTTCTCCTTCGAATGAATGATGTATTCATGTTTTTCACAGTTACTCTTTTCTGTAAAACTTCTACCGCACTCTTTGCATGAAAAAAGGTCTCTCCCCAGTATGTATTCGTCTATGGTGTTTATAATTCGATGTATGTTTTCCGCAAATGTCGCACCGTTTCTTTTTCCTCATATTCACTAAAAAAGAAAGGAAAAAAAAGCAAGCCAAACTGTTCCAGTACTGTTTTTATTTATCGATCTTCACCCATCTTGAAATACGATGATGACCGAAGGAAACCCGAGTGCGTTCCGAAATAGCTGTCGAAAAATAGCCCGCGATACGTTAATGATATACACCGCATAATTTTTATCACGTCAGCATTCTTTGTGCTAATTACTAGACGCGTCTCAATGTTTCCCCTTAAAAATGCATACATTTTCGTATTCGCCTAACCCCCTTTTTTCTTCTTTTGAAGGCATTGCTACAGAACGAACGATTAGGGCTCGCTTCAAACCATATGGATTCTTGGACCCCTGAACAACGAGAAAATTTCATGATGGATTGGCAAGACGACGAACCTCTTCTGGAGATGCTTGAAGATGCTTGGCCGAACGGGCAGGCTGGCCGTGGGGAGAAGAGATCAATCGACGAAGTGAATGAGGGTGCAAGCACATCGGATGAGGTTAGCGATAGTAATTATTTTACCGTGACCGATGTGAAGCAAGTGAGAGTGAAAAAGTTCAGCACGACAGGTGTAGATTATACTATACAATTCACGGACACGTTTGCTCATTTGGAGCGTTCCCAGTTCCATGACCGTCTCCACGAGATATTTCAAAACGTGTTAGATAAAGTCACTCGAGATATCCCTGAGTATGATCAAGTTCGTTTTGTGTTACGTTCACCTCAGCTTGAATACCCTATATCGCTACCGTTCATGCCTCGTCAACGCCTCACCACTGAACGTGTGCTAGCTGAAATTGAGCGTGTGATTCAATCCAATCGGCAATTTCGATTGAATGATTCCGTACATGTGAATTTGATTCATGTGAAAATGCCCCATGGCGGTAGAGGCACGAAGCGAAGTGAAATCAATTTGGAGAAGCATTTGGTTAAAAAAGGTTCTATTATTTGCATTCAAAACAAAGATGAACTTTGTTTAGCCAGAGCCCTCGTTGTCGCAAAAGCTAAAATTGAAAACGATAGCCGGGATCGTCAAATACGAAACCCTGAGAGACCGCTACAAACACGTTTAGCTCAAGAATTACACAGGAATGCTGGCGTCCCCCTTGGATCCTGTGGACTGGACGAAGTCAAACAGTTTCAAACCTATCTTTCCGAGTACCAAATCAACATCGTTTCCAAAGAACATCAGAGCGCCCTCATTTACACCGGCCCAGATCAAGAGAAAAGAATTTACCTCTATCTCCACGATAACCATTACGACGTCATCACTAGCATGCCCGGCTTTTTCGCCCGTAATAAGTATTGCCATGCCTGCAGAAAGCCTACGATCATCAGAGAGAACATTTGTGTCCCAACGCGTGTCAATGCTGTCGTTTTCTGAACTGTCCCATTGTATCCTGGATGCATTGTGACAAGTGTAATCGGTATTTTCAAAGTCAAGAGTGTTTTGATCGACATAAACAAACGGTGGGAAAATCGAAATCCATCTGTTCCGATCTCGTCAAATGTTCTGAATGTCATACCGTCGTGAAGCGAAGTAAAAAGAAACCTGACAAGCACCATTGTGGCATGACGAAATGCAAGATATGTAAAGAATATACTCGATCCGACAACCATCAATGTTACATGCAACCTGTGAAGAAACGAGACACAGCCGAAGCGATCAACGAAGCCGATGATGATGAAGGAGGGTACAACCAACTCCTGTTCTTCGATTTCGAATGTCGTCAAGAAAATGGTAACCACGAACCCAACTTATGCGTGGTCCAGAACGAAGCCGGTGACGAATGGTCGTTTCAAGGGGATAACACGCGAAACGAATTTTGCGAATGGTTGTTTACCGAGGAACACAAGGGATGTGTCGTGGTGGCGCATAACTTCCAAGGTTACGATAGTTATTTCATTCTCCAGTATCTACGCGAGAACGGTGTTCACTACGACGTTATCATGCGCGGTGCAAAGGTCCTCACGCTGGCGGTGCCTATGTTCAACGTCAAATTCATCGACTCTTTGAGTTTCATACCGATGAGATTGGCAAACTTCCCCAAAACCTTTGGTTTGGACGAACTCGCAAAAGGCTATTTTCCTCACCTTTTCAACAAAAAAGAAAATGAAAATTACGTTGGACCTATCCCACCTAGCCCATTTTACCTTCCTGATGGAATGAGTCCCGAGGAGAAAGAAAAGTTTCTAGAATGGCACAATAATTTGAAAGAGAACAATTACGTGTTCGACTTCCAGCAAGAAATCCTGAGTTATTGCCGTTCCGATGTGGATATTCTCCGTCGCTGTTGCCTCGAATTTCGCGAACTGTTCCGTGATGTTACTGATATTGACCCGTTCGAGAAATGCCTTACCATTGCATCGGCATGTAATCTGGTCTATCGAACGAATTTCCTTGAAGAAGATACCATCGCCATCATTCCTCCTCACGGTTACCATCCGAAAATCAAACAATCCAACATCGCTCTGAAATGGTTATCCTACACTGCTGAAAAGAATGATATCTACATTCAACATAAACGGAATGGTGGAGAGAAGAGTGTTGGTACATATTTCCTGGATGGATATCACGAAGAGACCAATACGGCTTATGAATTCCAGGGCTGTTTCTGGCACGGTAAGTTGTCAACACATCCCTCCCTCAAACGGAATGGTATTAAAAAAAATTTTTTTATAGGTTGTATGAAATGTTATGCAAGGGATACAGTCAATGGTGTCAGCAATAAAACCATGCATGAACTGCATCAAGCCACCGTGGAAAAGACCCTATACCTTAAACAACGTGGTTTCAACGTGATCGAAATGTGGGAACGTGAGATGAAGCGAGAATTGGAACGTGATGAAGATATGAAACAGTACTTTGACAACTACGATATGGTGGATCCTTTGGAGCCTCGTGATTCTTTCTATGGCGGGCGAACTAACGCTGCGAAACTCTTCCACGAGTGCAAAGAGGGTGAGAAGATAAGGTAAGACGATTTCGTAACAAAATGATACTAGGTTTAGGGACGTCAAATCTAATGATGCCGTCATTTCTTTTTATAGATATGTGGATTTTACGAGCCTCTATCCTTGGTGCAACAAAATGACTCGGGCAGTCGTCGGCCATCCACGTATCATCACCGAAAACTTTGACGATATCTCCACCTATTTTGGCCTGATCAAATGCACAGTGCTTCCTCCTCGTGGTCTTTTCCATCCTGTCCTACCATACCGTACCCAGGGTAAGCTGATGTTCCCCCTCTGCAAACCCTGCGCAGATGCGTGTAACCAGACCCCCTGTACCCATTCCGATAACGAAAGAGCTATCCAAGGAACGTGGTGTAGCGTGGAATTCGAGAAAGCGTTGGAGAAAGGTTACCGCATCCTGCAACTCCACGAAGTATGGCATTTTCCTCGTTCGTCAAACAAACTATTCAGCGAGTATGTCAACACCTTCCTCAAAATCAAGCAGGAGGCGAGTGGGTACCCGAAGGACCGTGTTACCGAAGAACAAAAACAACGTTATGTGGATGAGTATTTAGAAGTGGAAGAAATACAGTTGGATCGTGAGAAGATTGAACACAACCCTGGCATGCGCGCCATGTCAAAATTGATGCTCAACAGTTTTTGGGGTAAGTACGCTCTAAACACCCGACTACAACAATTTATCTAGGCGAGTTTGCGCAACGACCTACACAGATACTTAGTTTGTTTTGTTTTTTTTCATATCTTTTCTAGGTAAATTTGCTCAGCGTACCAACATGGTCAAAACGGAGCAGATTCGAGACCCGCAGGTGTATTTTGATTACCTGTCCTCGGACGAAATCAACGTGCTCGACGCCAACCTGGTGAGTGACGATATGATCGAAATTCGATATGAGTACACCGAGAATTTCATCGAGCCCAACGCCAAAACCAACGTGGTCATCGCCGCTTTCACCACCGCCTATGCGCGCCTCAAACTCTACGGGGTATTGGATATGTTGCAAGAAAGAGTCCTCTACTACGATCCAGATTCGGTGATCTTCGTCAGCAAACCCGGCGATCCAGAACCTCCGACAGGTCCTTATCTCGGTGAGTTAACTGACGAATTGAAAGGGGAGCACATCACCACCTTCATCTCGGGCGATCCGAAGAATTATTGTTATCGCACTAACACAAACAAGATTGAAACGAAGATACGGGGGATCACGTTGAATTGCACCGCAAGGCAAAACGTGAACTTTGACGTTATACGTGCATTGGTGTACCTACATGCAAAATGTAATGTCGAAGGGCAAGTATCCGTTGACATCCCGTTCAAGATAACCCGAGACACAAAGACAAAAAACATTGTGACCAAACGCATGAAAAAGTATTATCGTATTGTTTATAACAAGCGTGTTATTATTGATGAATACAAAACATTACCTTATGGATTTTAAATACAGTTAAAAGAACAATTATATTTGTTGAAATACACAGAACAGTTATATATTTGTTGAACAGTTATATATTTGTTGAATAGTTATATATGTTTAAAATAAAACGTTTGAAATGTTCGTTAATTTTCAATCTTCAGTTTGTGGTAATGATCCAGATTTACCCCAGTCTGTTTTTCCAACAGTTTGATCTGCTTTGAATTCTGCATATTAAGGTCCCCCATCATCATTTCTTTGGCGTTCATATGATAGACAAAGGTTTTCCCATCCTGGGGGGCTGGGGGTACCGTTAAACCATTCAATGTTTCTAATACGATTTGCGTTGACATGATGGAATGTAACGTTGAGTTACTGATAAGTGTTGCTGGTACCATATTTGCTTGTATCAAATGTTGTAGCAAATCCAAGGTTGCCCGATTTTCCTGTTGTGTTATGGTTTTGTCCGAAAGCCATTGGGTTACGATGTTTCTCCAAGACATGTTACTTCTATCAAATGTTTGTCTGATCTGATCAAAAATCAGAAAAGGTGCAGTGTTTTATAGGGTTTTGTTACATTTGTACGCACGTTTATAGAATAACTTTCATCACAATCTGATCAAAATCGAAGGTGATACAGTGTTTTTGATTGTTACACTTCCTATTCAGTTACAATAACTTGAAAATTTCTTGTTTAAGCACCCGTCTTTGATCTGCACAGAAGATAGATCTCCAATCATCACACGTATACTTGAGCATTTCAAAACCGTTCACACCAGGTTTAATATCGTTCAAACTTTCGGTAAAAGCCTTCATGACATTTGCTTCTGAAACCTTTTCCAAAGCACGGTCATAGTATAAACATAACTGTTCATCCCTTTCCATCATGAGGCAGTCGTGTTGTCTTTGGGAAGGATGATCAATGAGGCAACCATTGCAGTTTTCAGTCACAAGACGAGATATGTTCGATGCTATTTTTTCAGCGTAACTTTTCAACAGTTTCTTTTCGATACGTTTCTGACGATGATGAAGAACTAATTCTTTGTCGTCAATATCGAGAGGTTTAGACATGACTAGCTCTTTACTCCACGAGTTTCAAAGAATGTTTGACAGTTTTCTCACAAGTTGAAGATGTTTTATACGATTTGATTAGGCCCGGAAAGGCCCGAAATGGCACTTTTTGGCCCTATTGGGCCCCATGGCCCGATGACCCACAGTAATACTATATTCTCGTATTATCCATGTTCCTTTGATGTTTATAAAATTTATCAACAGCGGCTAGTACTGTCATAATGAAATACATGGCATAGTGTGAACATTGTTCATAGCCATGGGTCACTCTGCCAGCAAAAATCCAAAGATCAACAAAAATCATAACAAACAGAAAATGTTTAGGATAGGTATAAGTGTTGGTCGTAATGATATTAACCTCGAGGGGCATTTACAGATGGGTTATAGTGGTAAAACTATCAAAAACTACAAACCTGTTGAAAATGAACATTTGACAAATGTCGAACACACTAACAGTATTCAAAATGACAAACCCGCCATTACCGCCGAAGAATAAAAGAGTTTATCATTGAAGATGTTCTTTCATTTTATATGTGATAGTTGACCATGGATGATTACCTGTCTAGCGTTTATTACGATCCAAAACGGGCCGGAGGATTTGGTGGAGTGAATCGTTTGTATGATGACGTAAAAAAGGAGGGGAAATTTAAAGTGAGTCGCGCGAAAATTAAAGAATGGTTGATGTCACAAGACACGTACACTTTACATAAACCGGTGCATCGCAATTTCAAAAGAAACCGTGTGATGGTCGGTGGTATCGATCAGCAATGGCAAATGGATTTAGCGGACATGCAATCCATGCAAAAGTTGAATGACGGGTATCGCTATCTGCTCGTATGCGTTGATGTGTTTTCAAAGTATGCCTGGGTGATTCCTTTGAAAAATAAAACAGGTTTGTCTCTGGTGGAAGCTTTCAAAGTCATTTTGTCTTCTGGACGCAAGCCTGAAAAGATCATGACTGATCAAGGAACTGAGTTTTTCAACAGACATTTTCAAGCATTGATGAAGGAGCAGGATATAGAATTGTACAACACGTATAATGAAACAAAAGCCTCGATCGTAGAACGGTTGATTCGTACGCTGAAGACAAAGATGTGGCGATACTTCACAGCCAAGAAAACCATGCGATACATTGACATGTTGCCTGATTTAATCTACTCTTACAATCATAGTGTTCATAGTAGTATTAAAACAAAGCCAACAGATGTTACTGTCGAAAACAAAAAGAAAGTATGGCACACTTTGTACGATGAACATAATGATGTGAAAAATGTAACGTATAAGTTTAAGATCGGTGATCAAGTAAGAATTAGTAAAATCAAACGGAAATTTGAAAAGGGTTATTTACCAAATTTCTCAAAAGAAATATTCACTGTAAGCAAACAAGTGCCACGCGATCCTCCTGTGTATAAACTCAAAGATTATGATGATGAGGAACTGAAAGGGACATTTTACGATAAAGAATTGCAAAAAGTCATTAAACAGGACGATGTCTACGAAGTTGAAAAAATTTTGAAGAAACGTGGAAGAGGTGACAATGTACAATATCTTGTAAAATGGTTAGGGTACCCAACCAAGTTTAATTCATGGGTACCTGCTTCTGAAATAAATAAGATTTAAACCAACATCTGTGTCGCGTGTCTTTTATTCGTACTCTAGTACTGACCATGAGTGGAACACATTTTTATCTCACGCTTCCTAGCAATGCATCGCTTTCTACTTTTCCCGATAACAAAACAGGAAATTATCGTGTAAAATTACCACAAGCCATTAATTTGCACGGTGATTGGGAAGTGGGTTTGTACTGCATTTCATACCCTATCACGTGGTATACTTTAGCAAAGGGTATTACCGACACTCGCCTTTACTATGGTGATACAAACCCTATTTCATCCATAGATATAGATTACGGTTACTACCCGACAGTGCAAGATTTTATCAACGCCATCAATCAAGAGCTGACGACAAAAAAGGTTAACGATAACATTAACTTATCGTTTAATGGTGTAACTGGAAAAATCTTAGTGACTTTAAAAAACAAACATGTGCTGGCCTTTAGGAAAGGAGTAGCAATTATGTTGGGGTTTGGAGAAAACAACACAAATCTTAAAACAACGACCGAAAGTCCTTACGTGGCAGAATTGCCTAATGTCGCGGCAATCTACGTTTATTGTAATATAGTACAGCCACAAGTCGTTGGAGATACGAACGCCCCTTTACTCCGAATCGTTCCTGTTGAGGGAAAGTCGGGTGACATCATTACTAAAACGTTCACAAACATACAGTATGTGCCTGTCCAAACAAAATCATTCGAAGATGTGGAAATACTTTTAAGAAGCGATACAGGCGCTGCAGTGCCATTTGAACGTGGAAAGGTGACAGCGACAGTGTACTTCAAACAGCAGAGTTATTTTACGTGAAAATGAATAATCCATACGTATCCTATTACCTTGAACAACAACAAGGTCGTGGAATGCCTGTTTTCAGAGGCAGTCCATGGCAAATGGGTTATGGTCAGATGGGATATGGACTTGGTGGGCTGTTTCGTAATGTTGCGAGAGCAATGATGCCGATGGTAAAAAGTGGAGCAAAAACTCTTGGAAAACTTGCTTTGAATGCTGGAGCTAATGTGTTAGGAGATATTGCTTCTGGACGAAATCTGAAAGAATCAGTGAAAAGCCGAGGAAAAGAAGCTGCTAACGTTGCAAAGAATAAAGCCGTTAATCGACTTCAAACTTATGCTCAAACAGGAAGCGGAAAACGTAAAAGGCAAAAGGCGTCCACGGTCAGAGGCAGACAGACCAATAAAACAGTTAAAAAGAGAAAAGCATCGACGTCTACTACCAGACGCGATCAAACCAAGAAGCGGAGAACAGCTCTTGACATATTCGGATAAACATGAATTTCGTACATTCCAAATCGCAAGAATGCACAAAAAGTGAACTTGATCTCTTTTCTGTGCCTCCAACACAGATCAGTTTAGAAAAAGGACATTGGATCGATCATCAACCTGTTTCCAGTGTATCAGATGGTGGTCCAGTCACGTTTCTGTCTCCGGGCACAGAAGATTATGTTGATTTATCTAAAACGATTCTTGTGGTGAGAGCAAAAGTGACAAAAGCTGATGGTACAAATCTTGGCGCAGACGAAAAGGTTGGAATAGTGAACAATTTCCTACACAGTCTGTTCAAACAAGTCGACGTCTTTCTGAAAGAAAAGCAAGTTACGCAGGCTACTGGAACCTACGCATACCGAGCATATCTGGAAACCCTCCTAAACTATGGTCCGGCGACAAAGAAATCTCAACTCACGGCAGCCATGTATTACAAAGATACCGCAGGAAAAATGGACGTTTCTGATCCTACCCTAGCAGGTGGCAACGCCAACGCAGGTCTTAATTCGAGATATGCGTTTAACAAACTAGGTGGAATTGTCGAAATGGCTGGCCCTATATTCAGCGATGTATTTATGACCGATCATCTCCTATTGAGCTTTGTCGACCTGAAAATTATTCTGAATCGAAGTAGCGATGCGTTTTGTCTGATGTCCGCAGAGGCCAATCCCGATCACAAAGTGAAACTGGTCGATGCTTATCTCAAGATACGCAAAGTGAAAGTGAGTCCGAGCATTTCCATGGCTCATGAAATTGCATTGAAAAAAGGACCAGCGATCTACCCTATTCGTCGCGTTGAGTGCAAGAGTTTCATTGTTCCAACAGGAAATCCTTCCTTGAGAAAAGATAACCTCTTTAATGGCCTTGTACCGAAATCGTTTGTCTTTGGTTTTGTCGATAGCACGGCGTTTAATGGGGTATACACCAAGAATCCGTACAACTTTAAGCATTTCACCGTGACGTCTATTGGAATAACCGTAAATGGAGAAGATATGCCGTTTAAGCCGATACAGCTTTCCTATGGTGTGAGCCCTAGATTTGTTGAAGCATTTAGCACATTGTTTTCAGGCACAGGAAAAATGTATCTCAACGCCGGCAACGATATATCGCGAGAGGAATTCTCAAAAGGGTACGCCATCTATGCTTTCGATCTGACCGCCGATATGTGCGGGGCATCACCCCATTTTAATGCCGTTCAAAGGGGAAATTTGGCAGTTGACATCAAGTTCTCTACCGCACCTACAGCAGCTGTGAGTCTCGTCTGTTACGGAGAATTTGAAAATCTGATTCAGATCGACTCTGAGAGGAACGTCATTTACGATTACTCTGGCTAAATGAACACTGCTCAGATAATACATGCATTACAACAAGATCCTATAACAAGCAAGAAGTTTTGCGGTGTGTTTCCTTCTGACAAATTACCTCAAATGATTGACAAATATCCGTGCGGATTTGTCGCAAACACAGATCCGAGCAGCGAACCTGGAACGCATTGGGTGGCCTTTTACTTTTCATCGGAACAGAAAGGAGAATTTTTTGACAGTTACGGACAATCACCACATTACTATAAGAATTCGTTTGGAGATTTTTTAAAGTCTCACAAATGGGAATTTAACACTCGTAAACTGCAAAGTGATTGGTCAGATGTGTGTGGACTGTATTGCATATTTTACCTTAGCCATAGAGCACGAGGCCACAGCATGAATAAAATCGTGCAGTTATTTACTAACGATACTATGTTAAATGATGCGAAAGTGTCTCAGTTTGTTAAAAGTCATTTTAGAGTATTGTTAACAAAGTACTCAAATGTTAATCAATGTTGTAAAAAACTGATTGAAAAATAAAAAATGTTGTAAATTCAATAACGTGTACGTTTTTGATTTGCGCACAAAGTTTCACATGCGAACCGCTCGTCTGCATAAGTGAACAACATATATGGATTTCACACTATCACCCCCAGTGAGAAAAAAACAATTAGAAAGTTTAAAAACAATTTATTAAATAACTCTCAAGTTACATGATTAATAACTAATCCAACTTTTCCGAGCTTGTGGTCCTTGATGTTTCCTTAGAAGAGTCTGGAAATAACTTGATGGTGGGGTTGTACGCTGTGGAGTGCGGTAGGAAACATCTTCTCCACCTGACGAATTATCCACTTGTTTCCATCTTTGTTCATTTCTCACAAGATCTTTAGGCATATTAATCTTAGATAAAACACGAAAAAATTCCTTTGAACCCGTAGGATTGAAATGTTTTCTTGCCCTCATAGCATCCGAAACCAAATCAGTATGTTTGATTGTGGGATGGTTTCACCCTCGAGCTTGACTTGTCCCGTTTCATCCCAGGAAATAACGTCAGGTCTTGTTTTCAATCGATTCAAAAGTAATGTAGCTCTTTCATGCATTGTTTTAGGTATATGTCCGACAATGGTTGCATCCGGTAACTGTGCCACGGTTGCATCAGGTAACTGTGCCTTCTCTTTACTTTCAGCGCCGGGTGCTATCCGAACGGTTGGTACTTGACTGTCCTTTTGGCGCCTTAAGTCCATATAACGTTCCAAGTTCGCATAGTACAATTTTTGCTTTTCATCATCATCCATATCCGTGCGTTGAAGAATATTTGACATGTCCGTATCTTTATGCATCATGTTGGCCATAATCGGGGAGGTCTCCAGTCTTTGTCTTTGCTCGTATCTCTGAAGTGTGTCCTCAGGGACCAAAACCATACGTTTTGCATGTTTCATTTTGTAAACAAACTTCCAAGTACGCCAAGAACCGGTGGTAAAAGAGCTGACAGTAAATTTCCACCTTTCTGATTAAGGTACAACTTTTTCCGTTTTCTTGACACTTTCTTATTTGCCAACGCGCGGAGATGTGTCTTGTAGCGCACCAAACGTCGCTTCTGACGTGGTGTTACTGGAATAACACCTTTAAGTAAATTCAGTGAACACTCACAAATAGCCGTGATAACGTTCGCAGGAACGTTATCGATAAGCAACTTTCGCAATTTAGGTTTAGATTTTACTATAACCTGAAGATACGGAAGACTTCCTTTCATACGCTTCGACATCTTGCAAATGACGGATTTAAACGATACACGCAATTTAAGTACGCTTCATGTAGACAATTTGTCTCTCCCCAGGTAAAATGTTGGTTCTAAGACGCATGTTCTCCGGTGTCAGTTGATGACAATCAATCATTAGGTATCCATAAGGCTTACTTGTAGCATCACGATACGACTCCAAAAGGTAATTGCCATGTTTAGGAAACATTTGTTTCGCAAGTGTTGTAATCCCAAGCGAGTCGCGTAGATTTCGGAATACCACCATATAGTGAGAATTCAAACTGATGGTTCGTGACAATTTACCGGGTGGAAATAAACTCTGCGTAAGGTACAACACGGATATGCCACGATGATGAGAACCACACGTAAATAGATCCGATGCACGTTGATCGTTGGAACAGTGAGCCATTAAATCATCTAGCACGACTAGAGAGTTATCATGTCCATCTGTTAAGTCATTTAGATCGTTTGGAAAACCTTCCACCAGTTCAACGTTCGGCATAGGCACTTCGTCAAATTCCTTTTGATACTCTCCATAACAGTATATTACTTTGGTCGGAACAGGATAAAACAGTTCTTCTAAATGACGCAACATGAAGCGAACCAAATACGATTTCCCGCTTTGACTTTGCCCACAAATATAGAAGTTTGCAGGTGTTTTAAACCGTACATCCATCGTGCAAAACACTAAATGAGTTTTATCTCACATGTTCGTATATTTTATAACGAAAAAATACGTTTAGCAAAAGAAATCATTCTACGGAAAAAACTTTCTTCTTCGATCTTAAACTTTGTGAAATCGAAGCTTTTAAGAGGTGTAGCAACCAACTGTACAGCTCTACGCGTAACGTGCTCGGAGCAAGAGTCATTCATCACATAAACTAAGGTCAAGTAAGCTATGGCACGACCAAAATTGATAACGTTCGTTTCGTGAAAAAACATAGTTAGATTGCAGGGATGAACACGCGTTGCCATTTGTTCATACAATGTTTTGTGATGTTCAAGCAAATAATTGATATGATGTGATAACGTCCTCATATCAATGTCGACGTCATTTTTCTGAAGAAGCTCATCCAAAATCACTTCCATTCTGCACGCAAACACAGACAAAATGAATACAAAAAAGTCAAAATGCGTTTATTTAAAGTACAAACAATGTTTAAAAATAGATATAAATCTAAACAGGTTTAAATAATGTTCATAATTCATTAATGTTCTCAAAACCACGTGTTAAATCGTCAATGCAGTTCTCAATGTAGTTCTCCTCGCCGATCTTTTGCTGGCACTGTCCAGGCCAAGTAAAGTTCACAGGCTGTAATGGTCCTTCTTCTTCTTCAGGAACCCATTCAAAATATCGACACGAACTCTCCTTGTCGTTAGGACAACAAAAGAACATACGGTCCTTGTCAACACCTTCCTTTTTCACCTTTCGGGACACACACGAAAATCCATGATAACAGGTCGGTCTCATCACTGGTGCCACATCACCCCATACCCAAAAGGAACATGGATTCTTCTTGTCAGAGCACACAAAATACGATCTTCCATAACTCATTTTCATCAGATCTTTAACCACACGCATCGTTGCAAGCTTATGATGTCCATTACATCGCGGATGCGGCTGTCCCGTAGATCTCCAGGCAACTATGGCTTTTTCAAACAGATAACCCGTGTCCTCAGGGCAAAAGAAATTACAGCTCGGTTTTTGACCACAGAACCAAAATGAACCATTTTTCGTTGTCGAACAAGAAGCAGGTTCTCCATGTAAACACTCCATCATTTAATCTTATTAAGTTCTCCTCGTGAAAACTATAAGCATTGTGTTCTTTATTCCGAAAAAAAAAGAATTTATGGGGAATTTGATGATATCGCGTACGTACGCGTACGTACGCGTACGTACGCGTACGTACGCAAAAATGATGACGTCAGCCTGTGCGCACACCCCTGTGACGTCACTTCCGGGCCTGGATGGAAAATTACCCTGTATGTGCTGTACGTGCTGTACGTACGCGTACGTACGCTGATGACATCATATGGGGGCTAAATAAGTGCTGACGTCATACACATTTACTTCCGGTTCATAGCGTGACGTCACTTCCGATCCTGGATGTACAGTACGTACAATACGTCATTTCCGGTATGATAGGGTGACGTCACTTATGTGTGCACACCTCACTTCCGGTGCATGGGTGTGACGTCACTTCCGATCCTGGTTGTAGGGTTTAAGCTACTGTCTTGCGAGGCGTAATGATCGGTATTATCTTGACGACAGCTCGTTGTGTACACTTCTTTTCTCGAGCTCTGGGAGCTCCGCTATTTGGTTCGACCCACGATGAGAGCTCCGGGAGCTCGGGAGCGGTGTCCTATGGCTATGAAGACATAGCGACGGCTCCGGGAGCCACAGTTATGACCATTTCTCGTGGTTTCGGGTAGGTTTTCTGCCAGTCGTTTTAAAACAGTCAGTTTATCGTCGTTTTCTGATTGTACTACCGATTTAACTAATACCGAATCGGTTTGCATAACTGACAGTCACGCTGCATGGTCAGGGTGTATTCACCTATTGTCTGAACCTTGTTTCTTCGTTTCCTATGGGTGTTTGCTAACAGTACATTTCCCAAGTGGGTTAACTTTGGGGATTTTTTTGTTTAAAGGGTAATTATAAAGCCCTTTGTTTCTACCACCACACCCTAATTCACGCGTTGTTTAAGTCGGCCTCATTAATTCGTTTTCCTTCGGCTTTATTCAGCCGCAAGATAGGATTGCACAATTGGAGGGCAAGATGAGAGTACTTGAAGCCCGTCAGAAAGAAGACACCGTCGCTTCTGTCCTAGCATCCGTACGCCGCTACATTAACAGACCAAGCTCACTCTTCGATCCCTTCGAAGCCATCGAACTCCTGGAAGCCTTAGTGAGAATCGCTCGACAATTGGCCGACGAGAAAGCGAACGAGTTTGCTGCCGTATTTGATGAAGTTAAAGCTCGTAGTTCTTCTCTCCCTCCTGATTCTCTCCATCGTCTATTATTAGGCTTATTGGGTGACCCAGTCAGAGCTAAGGTTGCACGAGACTCGGCCACCATTCTTAAGAATCTCAGCAAGGCGCCGGTTCCATCAGCAAACGCGGGCCGCTCACGTCCTTATCCTCCTCGAAATGGCCCGTTTGGCGAAGCGTCTGCTCGATGTTGTCGGGCTATCAAATTGGCCACTATGCACGAAATTGTCGCCGTGGGCGTGGCGGGCCTCTTCGCGGTCCTAACTCCGATTTTTGAGTGACTAATTTGTGAACACCTGAGTTCCGTAATAAAGTTGTGTGCACTGTTTCACCTTGTCTCTTTTGTCTATGAGTGAACGTTTCATGTCTTACGCGCGCTCCTTGTTGACTCCAGGGGGCCTTCTCAGTGCCTCAATTCTGGTCTAATGATTGGAGCCTGGGGTCAACGGGAGGCTGGGGGCCCTCATACCCATGCGCTTTCTTTAATGCGTTTTTTGTTGTTTTTTTTCGCCAGGGTGCATCTCGGGATTTCTTCTCCCGCCTTGTGCACACCAAGAGAGACCCTGGAACTAAGTGGTGCAATATCTTTGGGGAGCCCCAGCCTTTCGTTGGCCCCTTAGTCCCACCGGAGATGGTCGAGCAAAACCCTTCATTGGCTGATTTTAAAACGCTCCGCTTTCGAGACCCCAATTATTTTACCGCTGGAAGCTTACATGCCCACGCCGACGTTTGGGATCGTATGATCGATACTTGTGGTAATACCCACGGCCTAGTGGATTTCCATCAGATAATACGCGAGGGTGTCAGAGTTGAACATTTCTTCAGACCATTCAAAGGAGGTTTCAAGGGAACGGAATACGATTCTGCGCTTCCACCTCCGCTCTCTCGAAAACTCTCCATCGTGCGTTGAATTTCACCAATTCGTATCTACCACTATTTTGGAGTGGGTCGGTGCAGGTACCCTCACCTTTCATGGCCGCAAGGGCGATTGTGTTCCCCCTCGTTTGGTACTTCCACTCACAGTCGAACCAACAAAACCTCGTCTCTGTCACGATGAACGTTTCCTGAATTTGTGGATACGGGACCTCCCTTTTAAACTAGACCATTTGCCCGACCTTCCAAGGTATGTGTTCCCCGGACATTTCCAAACCGTCTTTGACGACAAGAGTGGGTATCAACACGTTAGGCTCCACCCGGATTCAGAGACTTATTTCGGTGTATCCTGGGAGGATTGTTTTTTCACATTCCGTGTTCTGCCATTCGGATGGAAAGCGAGCGCGTACTTGTATCATAATCTTGGTCTTGTGGTGTCTAGTACCGCCCGGTCCCACGGTGTTCCTGTCTCACAGTACATAGACGACCGTCATGTGGGCCAGCTTCTTATGTGTCCTGGAAAGACGCCCCCTCCGGACGCCCGATACGCTGAAGCCGCTGCTTATATCCTGTGTTACCTTCTGATAGAGGCCGGCTATTACTTGGGTCTTGCGAAAAGTCACCCTGTACCGTCTACTTCGGTCCGCTTCTTGGGGTTTATCTCTGACTCCGTTAATCAGGCCTTTCGAGTCCCCGAGGATAAGAAAGAGAAATTTGCGCGTTTACGTGAGGGAATTCTCGCTTCCAAATTGGTTGATCTTCGGACGTTGCAGAGATTTGCGGGCAAAGCCATCTCCTTTAGTCTCGCGATCCCGGGGTGCCGGTTATATGTGCGAGAGATTTTTAAAGCCGTGTCGAACCTGACGAGAAATTCTAAAACTTTTGTCCCGGTCAAGGGGCTGCTGTACGATGAGATTGTTTATTGGCGTTTTCTTGATCAGTGGTCGGATTGTTTACCGTGGAGGTCGGAGCGACATCTCGCCGTCACTGTATACTGCGACGCTTCCCGGAGAGCCTGGGGAGGTATTTTGGTTCGTAATGGGTCCCGGCAACACATCCGAGATTACTTCGTCCCCTCGTCTGCTCACGTCAACGTTCTTGAGGCTCAAGCGTTGTGGCGGGTCTTAGATTCCTTCAAAGAGAGTATCAAGAATTCGCGAGTCGACGTTTTCACGGACAGCAAAGTCCTCCTAGCTTCATGGGCGAATGAAGGGTGTAAGAATTCCCAAATCAACAGCATTTTTAAAGATGTTCTTCGTTGCTCGAGAGCCTTTAACTTTTCACTTCGGATGGCTTACGTTCCTTCTCGGGACAACCCCGCTGACTACCCTTCGCGTGAGTGTTCCGACTTAGATTGCACTTTGTCCGCGTCCGCCTGGGTGCTAGTCGAGCGATTGTTCGGTCCACACACCTTTGACCTTATGGCCTTGGACAGTAATTGCCGTAGCGACCATAACGGAATTCCTCTGCCTCATTTCTCGCCATGGCCGTCCCCTCATACCTCGGGTGTGAACGTGTTTGCCCAGCCTGTACCCGCTGCGAAAAATATCTACGTTTTCCCGCCTTTTGTATTAGTCGGCCCCTTGTTGCGCTTCTTCATGGATCAGCAAAGGCATGTCCGCTTTACGATGATCGTTCCCAATCTTCGCCCCCGACATTATTGGTGGGCGTTGCTCCAGTGTGTCTCAGTCGACCGATATTGCATTGGCCTTCGAGGGTCTACAACGACATTGCTTTTCCCGTTACGTCACTCTCCTGGGTTTTACCCCAAGCCTCTTCAATGGGATTTGTGGGCGTTTCGCTGCATTTGCGATTGATTGCTAGGCCTTACTTCGTTGTATCGCTTTCAGATTTTACGTCCTTGGAAAGCCGCTCGCCGATGTGAGGCTTGCTTGTACCCGAATGATTGGGACGCCAACTTCTGTCAAGCGTGTGGCGCATCACAGCAGACACCCCCGGCCAGGATTGGTGCTCTCCACATTGACCATTCCGCCATTAACAGACGCTTTACTGAGTTTACTTCTGTTTTTCTCAATAAGCCTTATCAACGTCAGAAACAGAGCATGCAGGGCCATCTCTCCAACTTTCTGCTATCCCTGGTCCCTCCTAAGACGATCACTTCCTGTACAGCGGAGGATGTCATCAAGTTCCTCATCAGTCGAGATCACTGTGGTAAGACCGTTGTCCATGGTCCCTCATGCCCACGGGAATACTGCGCTTGTCCGCGACGTTTGGCGGCCGGAACGGTTGATTCTTCGCTGGGAAAAATTCGGGCGATATTTAACAACGTGGGGCGGACAAATGACTCCAATCCTGTTTCCCATCCCAGGGTAAAGGACTATCTCAGGTTCGTTCGGGAGGAACAAGCGGCAAACGCTATCACCCCTTCGCAGGCGATACCCCTTTTCTTTACCAAGTTCCAGTGTCTCGTATCCCATCTCAGGAACCTCATCGTTCGTGGTTCAAGCCTCCGTCTCGTTGACAAATACATAATGGCCCGCGATGCAACCTTCTTCGTCGTTGATTTTTTTTACCGGAGACAGGGCGTCCGACCTTGGGCGTATCCGCACTGATCAAGTTTGTACGCTCAAGGACCGCGAAGGATACCTTCTCAATTTCTCCGTTGGGAAAACAACAACAACAGGCCGCACTCGCCCCTTCGCTTTGGTTCCTGTACCCCACAAGGACGTCTGCCCCGTGCTTTGGCTTAACTACTACATCGCGGCCTGCAGTGATCTTGGAATTACGCTCACGTCTGGTTACTTCTTTAGGGCTTCGCGCTGTCGAATGACTATTACCGACCGGCCTTTCATTGCCTCCGCGGTCAATAACCGGCTGCGCAAATACTTGCGCGACGCGGGCATTGAGGGGGGAGAGACGCCGCACAGTTTCCGTGTGGGGCTCTCAAACACGCTGAAGCAATTGGGTTGCACGCCGGATGAACTGGCTAGGTACATTGGCTGGCGCAGCACGTTTATGGCCGACCACTACTCACGTATTTCAGATACACCAGAAGTGCTCTCTCTGTTTGAGAATTTGGCATCCAAACTCTCCTTGCCTGGCCTTCAGACTCGCTTACGCGTCACCAACCCGGATAACTTTCAGAGTATTGACGTTTGATTGTGTTTGTATTGATGTTATATTATCAACTTTATTCTTTACAGTACGACCCATGATATGTATTATTTGGGTTGGCTCGCCTTATTGAGTAGTGGTTTTGATGCGCATATGCTATAATCACATCTTACACGAGTCTTATAGTAATGCGCCCTCGAGGTGAAGCGTAGCTTGAGTGACAGAATTTGAGTGGTGGGACTTGAGTGATGGAGTTTGGATGACGGCGTTTGAGTGATGGTATTTGAGTGATAGACAGGTTTGGGGAGCCCCAGGTTTAGGGGATCATGAGTCTGCTGTCTTGTGCCGTTGGGGAGGGACAGGAACGGATCTCGCCCATAACTTAATTACCGAGATGTGATAATTGGTATTCAGTGAGGATATATTACTATTTAAATCATCAGAAAAAGGTTAAGAAAAAGGTATGGAATATGGTGGTGGAGTGAGCTAAATGAAAGAGAATCGCTCATTGAGGCCGTGAGTGTGAATGGTACCAAGTTTGTAAATGAGACGCATTTCTTGTTTACGACAGTATCGTTACAACCTGTAATGGGCTGAATGGCGCAGATTTTCATGTTGGAAAAGGAGTGGTTGGCACTGTTGAAGTGCCTGTCAACAGGTTTGTTTTGCACATTGTTTTTGACATCACGAAGGTGTTCAACAAACCTGTCACCTAAACGTCTTCCAGTTTCTCCGATGTAAAGCATGGGACATTTTCTGCAAGAGATACAGTAAATGAGGTTGGAGGAAGTGCAAGTGAAACTATGGGTTATGTTGAACCTACATTTTGGAGCCGAAATTGAAATTGAGGAGTCTAAATATTTTCAGGTGTTGCACCTACCACGACAGCAAGAGCTGGTGCCAACATGTGATACCAAGGCTTGCTGCAGTGAGCTGTGAACAACGTTTTTCCGGATGTTTTTGCTATACCGAAAATATACTAGGGGTTTCTCAGAGAAAATGGAAGATGTTTCTGGGTCATTTTTAATGAGGTCGAAATTGCGGCTAATGTTGTCCCTTACTTTGAAAAACCTTTTTTAGCCATATCAGATCGTGGCATAGTTTCTAGTGTTTCTGCGAAAGCAAAATTTAATTTCTTAAAAAACTCCGATTTTTATGGCAGTTTGAAATTGGCAAAACAGCGATCTTAGCTGGCACACTTCCGTGAAAATAATTCGTTTCGAGGAGGCTGGAACGAGTGTATTTTGTGACGTCACGCAAGGTACTCGTAGACTATAGCGCCTTCAAGACTTTATTCCATAAATTTCAATATCTACAAATATTTGCGCTTGCTGTATCGTTAGAAAATTTGTGAAAAGATGGTGTTTAGTTGTGTTGCTGCCAATTGTACGAATAAAGCTAGTCTCAAGAATGGGGCAAGTCTTCACAACCATTCCATATCTCAACGATGACAAATCTGACGCTAAGAAGCGAAGAAAAATTTGGGTTGATTCAGATTTCGTGAAGACAAAACGTGCCTTCGAACCTTCGAAAACTTCAACACTTCGCTCAGATAATTTCAAGCCTAAGGAATTCGAGAGAAGATATTGCGTGTTGCATGGTCAAACAAAACCGATCTATCAAAAATTAAGGTAAGGACTGATCATCTCAGGATTTGTGTATTTCCAAGTATTCATGACCAAAGACCAGGGTGTAAACACATCGCTAAACACCATTCGCTTATTTCCAATGTTCTTCTGTTGTAATTTTCCAACCAGTTCTTCGTCGGCCAAAGTGTTCGGCATATTCTAAGCTGGAGTTTAATACCTTCCTCTCGACTTGAATATTCATGCTGACTTTCACCGACATTGATTTCTGCATCTTCTATCTCACCATATCCACGAATAAAGTTTACGCCGTGTAGTTCCGACACCGGATCTTTAGGTTCGATGGCTATAGATCCGACATTGACATAACGCGTGCGAAATAGTTTACTTTGAACTTAGTGCTTGTCGAATCTTTTCAACAACAAGCACAAGGCCCGACATTATTTATTCCGTTTTGAGTTTTGGGCAAAAGGTTGGGGGTTTTGGGGTAGGGAATTATTTTTTTAAATTGAGGATTGTCGTTAATACTACGACATTTCTCAACTAATGATAATCATGAATTCTAAGTGAAAGAATATGCTGAGTCGTCAGCGGGTAAAACTTTCAAGAAAATTGAGAAAAACAATCAATTTGCAAGACTTGCAAAACGTGTCGTGGTCTTCATTTCAAACGGCCGAACGAATATTTTATATTTGATAGTGATGGGCCGATACCGATACCGATACCAAATACTCGATACCACAGATACCGGGGTCTAGAAAAAAAGTAAAAATCAGGAGTACTTCATCTTGTAGCTTATGGGCCCGGCCTCGTGGTTATCAATTATGGACGAAGGTATACAATAAATGTTTGCAATTTAAGTTATATACTTCGAGTCTTTGATAGTTGGTGTAAAGCAAAAACATATTTTCTTTTTTCTTTACCAAGAAATGAAGATCCAGTGGCCTGGTGGAAGGCACAAGAAAAGCGCTACAGTCTAGTGTCTCAATTTGTCAAGAAGTATTTTGTGTATTCCAGGCACGTCAATACCAGCAGACTTTTCTCGAAGGCAGGTGAACTTGTATATATTCGGCGTAACAGACTGAAAGCCAAACATGTAACTATGATGTTATTTTTAAATAAAAATTTTTAAAACCATAACCACTGGTTATGGTTTTATTCAGGACAAAATTTTGGAACCCTCTACGGAATTTTCAATGTAATACACTTTTATATATACAGATTATTTCATATGTGAAAATCTGTTTCACATATGAGAAAAACTATACACATATGAAAATGAAATTACTTTTTCATATATGAAATCTTCAATTTCATATGTGAAATATATTTTCACATTTTGAAATTTGTGAAATGACATATGAAATTATCGTAAGGGTTGATGTGCCAGCTAGTACACGAGTTTGGCTCCCCAAATATTGTAGAACAATTGTGCTTAAAATATCTTAGGATATATATGGCACTAATTCGATACAGAATTTTCTTGCCAGTATCAATGATTGATGAGAACCGTGTATTTGACAAATGTGGTTCACACCCTCTAAAACCCAACATCTGAGAATTTCAAAATTGTTCTGTATCAAAGATAGAAGTGTTAAAACGGTCAGTTTTGTTCTAAGCAAAATGCCCACCAAATAACAGGCATTTTGCCAAAAAGGAAAGACACAAACACAATTCCCATGATGCTTTGCTAGAATGGGAATTGTCCATTCCCTACCAAAAAATTATTGGCCAGTCAGAAAAAGGTATGATGTTCATGACATTCAGACCTGATAAACCCTCATTATAATAAAATGTATTATTAACAAGCAATATCAATGATACTATTTACTTACATCAACCAGGATTCATTGAAGCAACAATTGTTACTGTATGGTGTTCAACCACCACCTGTGGTTTCAAAATACACACAAGGTACATCTATTACACAAATCCACTTACTTCTGGTAAACTAGACAGAACCACCTTAACCCTTTCCCTACTAGAGTTCTTCCCATGACAGGAAAACCAGAGTAAAATATTAAAAGGCCACCATGGTAGGGAAGGAGTTAACGAGATAGTTTTTTAACCCTTTCACTACTAGAGTTCTTGCCTTGACAAGTAAAATCATCTAGCGTTGGCCAGAGTAACTCTGGCATTAGCATTAGCCAGAGTAAAATACCAAGAGGCAGCCACCATAGGGAAAGGGTTAATGAAGTTCAGTCATGTGCTTTACCAATGCACCAGCTAAATCAAATGTGACATCACATTTCAGACATATGTACTGCATCCCATTTGGTTCTGTGGCTTCAAGTTCATGGTTGAACAAATGTCGATCAAATGTTTTACAATCAAAATTCATGTTACAGTAATTACACTTTAAACGTTTTCCTGTGTAATGTGTCTTTTGATGATTTACAAAACTGCAATGATGGGAAAATGCTTTGTCACAGATATCACAAGTATAAGGTTTCTTTCCAGTATGTGTTCTTTTATGATATTTTAAGTCACCTGACTGGGAAAATGTCTTGGCACAGATATCACATTTGAATGGTTTCTCTCTAGTATGTGTTCTTTTATGATGTTGCAGGGTAGATAAATGAGTAAACGCTTTGTCACAGACATCACATTTGAATGGTTTCTCTCCAGTATGCGTTCTTTTATGACGCAGTAAGTTACTTGACTGGGAAAATGTCTTCTTACAGACATCACATTTGAATGGTTTCTCTCCAGTATGTGTTCTTTTATGATGTAGTAAGTGGCTTGACTGGGAAAATGTCTTCTTACAGACATCACATTTGAATGGTTTCTCTCCAGTATGTGTTCTTTTATGATGTAGTAAGTGGCTTGACTGGGAAAATGTCTTCTTACAGACATCACATTTGAATGGTTTCTCTCCAGTATGTGTTCTTTTATGATGTAGTAAGTTACTTAACTGGGAAAATGTCTTCTCACATACATCACATTTAAATGGTTTCTCCCCAGTATGTGTTCTTTTATGATGTAGTAAGTGGCTTGACTGGGAAAATGTCTTCTTACAGACATCACATTTGAATGGTTTCTCTCCAGTATGTGTTCTTTTATGATATAATAAGCCACTTGAGTGGATATATGACTTCTCACAGACATCACATTTGAATGGTTTCTCTCCAGTATGTGTTCTTTTATGAACAATTAAATCACTTGAATAAGAAAATGTCTTCGTACAGAGATCACATTCGAATGGTTTCTCTCCAGTATGTATTACCATATGACGTCTTAAACTTGATGAACTACCAAATGTCTTGGTGCAGGTTGGACACCGATGAGACTTTTTCCCATTCATGCTAGAACTCCTTTTCGTCAAGTCAGAATTATTACAGTACTCACTGATTGCAGATCCTTCCCCAAATGCAGGGTGACGATGGTATTCCGGGAAGAAATGGCAGCAGAAAAAAATCAAAACTCAAAATTCCAAATTCCAAATTAGCATATTGCGCATAAATACAAAATACTGAGCCTACGTTCCAACTGGCCTGCGTGACAAAAAAGGGAAAGGCCCTCGCTACTTCATTTAAGGTCTACCTAATAGTTTAGTTTTAGGAAAACATGAAAAAAAATTATTAAAATTGATATATTGAAAAAAAGACCCTATGCTGAAAAATCAATGTGGAAACAAAAGTTAATATGTTGGGGGGGGGGGGGGGGGGGGGGATAAATAAAGCTATATTAAGGACTTATTAACCGAGTGCTAGGTCTGTACGGGAAAGTATTTGCCTGAGGTTTTCGTACAGACCGAGCGACGAAGGAGCAAGGTTTGTGCGATAAAACCGTGGGCAAATATTTTCCCGTACAGACCGAGCAAACGAGGTTAAGAATCCACCAAATGAAATATATCTCTCGAGCTATATATCGTTTGTCAGTGTTTGAGCCTCCACCAATCATGGTGAGTTCAAAATGCCCATTGTCTTAATTGTTGTCATTACAAGTCTGGCAGTTGTTAAATTAGAGGTATACAACTTCAGTCATTTTGGTCAATATATAATCTATTACATGCAGGACTGTAAAGATTCCTCTATCAACTCTGGAACATTTGACCAAAGATGATTTTGAAAGTATCAAACAAAATCCTACGGCGGTCCAGTGGTGCATGACCTACTTATTTGTTTACTATTTTCAACACAATTTAATTGGCGGATCGTAGCAGGAGGTCCGCAGATAGTTGGCAAGCTACTCAATAAGCAGAATTCTCACTTCAATATATTCGCCTTATATATTTACTGTTCAAAATGCGACGCCATCTTCTAAGGAATATATGTAAATTGGCTTTCAAGCGGTGGCCATTTTGTCATTAATTTCTGGTAATGCGTTGCAAACTGTGTAAAGTGACAAGCCCAAATTATAAAAGCCCCGGGAATATTACTACGCATTTCTTTGTTACGTGCACACGGATATATTTTACACACGGCGTTCGAATTCGACGTCCTACGTTCAACGCAGGCCGCATTACGCTGCTCAGCCGTAAACACAACGTCATAATGAAAATATTGTTTTATTTATTTTATTTATCAAATAACGATATTTTCTTTATTGTGTCGTGTTAATTACGGTGAGCAGCGGTAACGCCGTGTAAATATATAAGCGTGACTTTATGCATGATCAATTCCATGAGTGACCATCCACCCCCCGGGAATACCCCCGGGAATTTGCATTTTTTTGTAAAGATAGTTCGAATTCCCGGCCGCGGGGCAATGACTAGTGGATAAATGTCCTACCCCCGGGCGGTAGGTAAGTGGCGAATTCCCCACCCCTCCGAGAACACAAAACAGCTGAAGGTACAATAAATTAGGCAGACAATGATTATCATAAAGAATTTCTATTTTTTATTCCAACATCAAGCAACAGAATATACAGTAAATGAAATGGCTGTTGGAGGCATCAAAACAATTAACTGTATTATTAACAGTTATAAGCAATAACTTGTGGAAACACCGGTCCACATACATAATTTTATATTACTGAGCTTTCAATCTGGTGATTTATAGTCTCAGGCCTTTATCAGAGCAAATGCCAACATCTTGTTGGCTCACATCATAAACAAAACTGAATATATTATGCCAACCGCTAACCAGCACATGGTCTGCTCTTTTCGGTCGAGAGTTTTTAAATTGTGTTGGAGTATATGAGTCAACAGATGGAAAGCTCGGCAGTTTTAAAATAACAAGACACCTTGGGTCAGGTGTGCACTCAGGCTACTGGAAAGTGCAGAGGTCTCTATAACACCTATAACGCATAAGCAAAGAGGTGGGAGTGGGCTGAGGAAGATCAGATCGGACGCTGAATATGGTGCAGGACTATCCTGAATTGTCAATTTAAAGTGTCTAGAATTCAGGATGACCCTGATGCCTTGGGGACTTCTCTGTACCACATATGGGATGCTAACCCAAAAGCGTATAATAAAAAAAAATTGGGGTGTTGTGGTCAGGGTCTGAGTGGTGGAACTTTCTCCCTGGAGGGGGGTGGGGGGTGGGTGGGGGTGTGGTTTGTGATTACATTTAGGGTTACATTTAGGGTTAGTGGTGGGGGTCAGGGTTGGGTTTCATTTTCATTAATATTCAGGATTATCTGGAATTCTGGACCACTTCACAATTCAGGATAATCATGCAAACAAATACAATAGATTAAGTGATTAAGGTCAGTAGCAGTAAGGTTTAGAAGAGAGTATGTTACAGGTCGGGATGAAGAACATTTTAAACATTGATTTCCAAAAAAGTTATTGACGTCGCAAGCATTGACTAATAATTACAGCATTAATTAGTGATTAGAAAGTTGTTGAAATTGTTTTTGAAGAGCTATTGGTA
The DNA here is from genome assembly GCA_964035015.1 of Corallium rubrum. NCBI lineage: Eukaryota > Metazoa > Cnidaria > Anthozoa > Scleralcyonacea > Coralliidae > Corallium > Corallium rubrum. Next base: position 113,011 of record CAXIUP010000183.1, on the reverse strand, counting down.
TGTGTAGACCAACAGTCCACAAACTTTTAGGCTGATGACCCACTGCACAATTTAAAGCATTGTGCCATGATTGATTTCATGATAAATTTAGTATATACATTATTTGTTGTACATATGTAACCATTTACTATAATTACATGAACTTGTGAAAGTAGCGAACAAAAAATACTTTTGCATTTGGGGATTTCATGTCTTCTAACATTGGGTAACAGACAACTGGGTTAACTTGACCAATGTTTGTCGGCAAATGCTGAAAAACTAAGTCGTTCGACTTCTGACAAAATCCTGTGAAAATGCTTTGTACCCTGCTTTTGGGTTGTGACCATAGTTTGCAGACCATCAGTGTAGACAATGTTCAATGAAAGGACGGCATGATTGTTCTATAGTATTAATATACAGTACATGCATGATAACAATGTGACTCCACCAACATTCTGTGTACATGCTGACAGCTGTGACAATAAATAGTAGTGACAGTGGTCAATTACCAAAATAATATTTGCACCTTGTTCATAAATGTTGAGAATTTATTAGATGTTAAAAAATGACAAACAAGCTACTTGTTCAATGACCAAAGCTGATAGTAAGTTGATCGCAGAAGAACCCGTGTCGAAATGATTGCTCGTATTTTAGTGTAGGTTCACTGCGATCGATAAAATCAGTGTGTGGTGTAAGCGTTAATTTGTGAGCATACTTACGACGAAAACAGTTGACAGCGACATTAGTACGCTAAATTATCACTTGGCACTTGCAAAATACCAAAATCCAAAACAGCTTGATCAACCGAAGCCTCAAAAGCAAAATACATTCTGTGGCATGCTCCAGAACTGGTCAGAACCAGTCAGTACCAGTACTCGTGTTTAGGAGCAAGTTTGCAAAGCCTGACAGTGACGGGGCAAAATGGCGAAAAAAATAAAAACAACAAACGGAGCTAACCTGAATGTCAGGCCTTTATTTGTTCCCGCCTTCCGCTAAACCCGGCAGCGCGGGCAGAGGTGCGGGCGAGCGAGAAGGCGAGAAAAATAAAGGCCTGAGGAAACTCTTAATAAAACTGTGGGTTCTCCGTCCATCTCATGGACGGGAGCTCTGATTGGCTGACTAATTGAAGTAAGGATTTTGATTGGTTCGTTCAGATAAACAACTTCCCCAAAGGTGCACCGTCAAGGTGCACACCGTGACAAGGTCTTCGCCATTTCTCGAATCTGTTTATCGTGTACGTTTCTGTGACCAATTCATTCATTTGATCATTTATTATGTCGCAAAATCAAACCATAGAAGGATTTTTCGAATCTGCTTTGTTAAATTCATTGACGCATTTCGACTATGAGTCTTTGAAACCAGAACAAACGACGTGCATTCGAAAGCTCGCTGTTGTCTGTTGACAGCCAAGATGTCTTTGCTGTTTCGCCCACTGGTTTGGTAAAAGTCTGATATATCAGATATTGCCATTTGTGTTCTGTGAACTTCATCGACTTCAACATGGCACGGTGAGGAATTTCGTTGTAGCAGGTGGAGACCGTGCGAAAAACAGTCTACTTAATTGGGTCCTTCGTTCGATGATCAGTGACGATGGCTACTGAAGGCGAAGCCGATGCGAAATTCCAAGTTGTTTATGGCAGTGCTGAACCTGCTGAACAATGGTTGTCAGAAAAGTGGACCCGTAAGTTACAAAACGGGAATCTCGGAGAAGTTTATAGTCTTAGTTGTGGATGACTGAGTTTATACGGTTGAGACGTGTTTATAATTATGTATCAATATATTAAATGGTCTACCTGCATTCTAAAATTTAAATTCCAATGCTACAAAATTATATAATTATTAATTTAGTCGAAACTATATCAAGGCGGCTATCAAATCGTGTTTATCTTTTATTATGGTGGAATATTGAATCAATAAATATGTATATTCTCAAATTGTCAAATTTCTCGGTTTCTTATCGTAGTTTCCAATTCTTCGACTTCTCTAGATCGGGTCTAGATATACCATGGGTAAACGCCTTCAATTCGAGAACGTGTATTTATCGCAAGTCTACCTAGACTAGTCTGGACTAAAACCAGACGCGGAGAAAGACTATATATTTCTGTGGGATGAAATCAAAACATACGCTTTGATATTTTGACAACTCATGTCAATCATATCTCGTTCATGTTTAACAAGAAACTATTTCTTAAAAGAAATAGCTGTTTCGTTCCGGTCAGTCGTTTATGAGGGGCTGTTTCAACAGCAATGACGAATTTTAGCTCAACTAATTATTTCCCTCATGTAGACTGGCGCGACAATTTTTACTACGCGCCTGCGTTTCATACGACAAATTTAATTTAGACGATTTTTGTTTTGCATATAAACAAACTAGAAATATGCTGAAGCGAGAAGATTATAATAAAACTACAAAATATAATTTAAGCTTCGTCTAATAAAACGAACACACATTTCAGACGTTGTACCGTCTGATCATGACGGATTACTCTCCTCCGCAGTCCAGAGGGCAGGTTCTATTGATTATTTCAGGTTATTCGCAGTCGCATAAATTCGACTGAATTTAAATGTGACGTGCTAGCGGTCTCGCGATTTTCGTGAGAACGCAATTATTTTGGCAACGTAAATCTTCTATTCAGTAGCAATACTCTTCTGACCGTCTATAGGAGGAAAATAAAACGTTACCAAAATAATTGCTTTCTCGGGAAAATTGCAAGACGCTAGCACGTCGCATTTAAATTTCATGCAGCTGATTTATTTATGACACCGCGGTATTTATTGAATAATCGCCAATAGCAAATCCATAAATTTCCAAGGCCAAAAGGATCAATATAAATTAGCTTAGGTCAATAACGGACTATCATCATTTTCGTCGTCATAGGTCATAGTTTAATTCTCGAATCAGAATAATCCATTTAGATGGGCCACAAATGAATGATAACGAACTTCTAGCCTCAAACTATTGACATTGTTCATAAAATAGCTATATTTTAAAATTATTAGACACGCGTGAAACAGTGCGACTGACCTTTTGGAGCGCGCAGTTGCCATACATAACGAATGCATTCTCGAGTTCAACGAGGGGAAAGTTCCTACTTTCTACAGCACAAGATTGATGATTCGCTTCGCACAGGATTGTTTACGTCTTCAAACTACTCTAGATCTGCAATATTTTCACTTCGTTTTGGCGTTTAACCACGCCTCCAACTAAATTTTTTATGCGGAATTTTGATTTCATTGGATAAGATCACAGTTATGTCAACAACACTGCACTACGATTGGACGAATTTCATCTGTGATGACAGTTTCTTTTGTGATGTCAATGGAAAGCTAATACAGTAACAGTTTCGTTCCTGCGGGGAACGAAACAAAAATAACAAAGTGGGCGGAAGACGGTTTTGTTAAGAGTTTCCTCAGGCCATTATTTTTCTCGCCTTCTCGCTCGCCCGCACCTCTGCCCGCGCTGCCGGGTTTAGCGGAAGGCGGGAACAAATAAAGGCCTGACATTCGGGTTAAAACGGAGCCGAAACCTAGACTCGGCTACCACAAGTAGCCCGAGTAATAAGTGTGTTGTTTGCAACGACACGTCACAAAATAGTATTACAACCAGAAGTCCAACTCGCGTCGGAACCTTTGAAGTTTATATCCTCGCGCATGTCGCCTCGCGCATCTTGATTCCTCGCCATCCTACGCCATCCTGGCAAGTTCCCCCGGCAGTTTGGACCTTCAAAAGAAGGTTAAAACTGCCGGGGGAACTTGCCAGGATGGCGTAGGATGGCGTCGGATGGCGTCGGATGGCATAAAATATCGCACCTGCTCATTGAAGAAATGCGGACAAGTTTTCACTCGAGTTGGACTTCTGGTACTATTATTATTCACTCCCACAGTCCTTTGCGGATTTCAACAGTGTCAAATTCCCGAGCGTCTTTGAGCCCTAGTACAACGTCCGGCCCCCGTGCACCGCTTGGCAAGCAAATTCCCGACCCCTGGGAACAGTGTACCGAGCAAATTCCCGGGGGTGTCCCGGGGGGGGGGGGGGGGGGGGGGGTGGTCACTCATGGAATTGACTCATGCATTACACCTAAGATTCGGTTCGGTCTGGTCTGACAGTGTTTCAAAGCACAGACTACGTCATCAGCGACGTTTATAATCAAACACAATTAACAATATTAGAACTATATTACACAATTAATTAATAATATTGACTAGTATTATGGGTAGAGACACAATATTAAAACACCAAACAACAGAAATAACAATCAAGTGCTCGTGCCCACGGCGTCCACTTTTAAACTGTGTTTACGGTTAAAAAAAAAGTCTAACTATAGGCGCCTGTAGGAAACGTTTCAATTGCCTATATGTACCAACAGAGAACTATAGACAGCATTCTTATTATAACATCAGATAATTGATAAGCTCTGCCAGCTGGGTAGCTTACTTTTATATTATTCCTGGGGCTTTTATTCATCCATTTTGAGCGGCTATTAACAAACTCCTTAACTCTGAACTCGGAGTCCGAAGTCCGAAGTCCGAAGTCTGAAGTCCGAAGTCCGAAGTCCGAAGTCTGAAGTCTGAAGTCTTTTTTATTAACTTTACAATCATTAAATATGATTGATGGAATAGACAAGAGGGCGTAAATTTCATTTTTAAGTCTAACCAGAGCATATAACAAAAATAACAATAACAAAAACTAAACTAAACTAAGTTTAGTGTGAAGTGTGAAGTCTGAAGTCTGAAGTCCGAAGTCTGAATTCCCTACCCGGCTTTCGTAAATGCTGAGTCGTCAGCGGGTATAAAAACTTTCAAGAAAATTGAGAAAAACAACCAATTTGACTTGCAAAACGTGTCGTGGTCTTCATTTCAAACGGCCGAACAAATATTTTATATTTGATAGTGATGGGCCGATACCGATGCCAAATACCCGATACCACAGATACCGGACCGGGTCTAGAAAAAAAGTAAAAATCAGGAGTACTTCATCTTGTAGCCTATGGGTCGGGCCTCGTGGTTATAAATTATGGACGAAGGTATACAATAAATATTTGCAATTTAAATTATATACTTCGAGTCTTTGATAGCTAGTGTAAAGCAAAAACATAATATTTTCTTTATTTTTCTTTACCGAGAAATGAAGATCCAGTGGCCTGGTGGAAGGCACAAGAAAAGCGCTACAGTCTAGGGTCTCAATTTGTCAAGAAGTATTTGTGTATTCCAGGCACGTCAGTACCAGCAGAGATTTTTCTCGAAGGCAGGTGAACTTGTATCTATTCGGCGTAACGGACTGAAAGCCAAATGTGTAACTATGATGTTATTTTTAAATAAAAATTTTTAAAACCATAACCACTGGTTATGGTTTTATTCAGGACAAAATTTTGGAACCCTCTATGGAATTTTCAATGTAATACACTTTTATATATTATACATATTATTTCATATGTGAAAATCTGTTTCACATATGAAAAAATATATACACATATGAAAATGAAATTACCTTTTCATATATGAAATCTTCAATTTCATATGTGACATATGTCTTCAAATTTTGAAATTTTTCATTTTCATTTGTGAAATGACATATGAAATTATCGTAAGGGTTGATGTGCCAGCTAGTACACAAGTTTGGCTCCCCAAATATTGTAGAACAATTGTGCTCAAAATATCTCAGGATATATATGGCACTGATTCAATACTGAATACTCTGAAGTAATTTTCTTGCCAGTATCAATGATTGATGAAAACCTTGTATTTGACAAATGTGGTTCATACACTCTTAAAGGAGCAGTGTCACCATTTGGGCATCTTTTTTGCGCACATAGAAATAACTTCGGAAAATGTTGGAAATAGCTCTAAATTGGACAAGAAACCAGAGAAATGAATCAAATGATATTTACCATCTACGGTATTCCAATGAGAGCAGATGGGCTGCGAAGTCGCTATCGCTGCATGATAACATGAACCATATCCAGCTACGATTTTAGCATCTTTCCCTGACTCAAATATAGTCAGTGATAGGTAAGTACGTTTGTGCTGACTATTCCAGGCTTTCTGTGAACTATTTGATCCCTCGTATTTTCTCTTTAGGCCTGAATTATCGCATCTTCCACCATACGCTCCGCCAAGTGCGGCCGCCATCTTGGATCAACAAACTTGAAAACCTACGGGCTGTAGTTTTTCAAGTTGGCGCGTGATTATTGCCTGGGCTTTGCGAGTGACACTGCTCCTTTAAAACCACCATCTGAGAATTTCAAAATTGTTCTGTGTAACAGAAGTCTTAAAACAGTCAGTTTTGTTCTAAGCAGAATGCCCACCAGATGACAGGCATTTTGCCAAAAAGGAAAGACACAAACACAACTCCCATGATGCTTTGCTAGAATGGGAATTGTCCATTGCCTACCAAAAAATTATTGGCCAATCAGAGGAACATATGATGTTCATCACATCAGACTTGATAAACCTTCATTACAATAAAATGTATTATTAACAAGCAATATCAGTGATACTATTTACTTACATCAACCAGGATTCATTGAAGCAACAGTTGTTACTGTATGGTGTTCAACCACCACCAGTGGTTTCAAAATACACACAAGGTACATCTATTACACAAATGCACTTACTTCTGGTAAACTAGACAGAACCACCTTAACCCTTTCCCTACTAGAGTTCTTCCCATGACAGGAAAACCAGAGTAAAATATTAAAAGGCCACCATGGTAGGGAAAGAGTTAACGAGATAGTTTTTAACCCCTTCACTACTAGAGTTCTTGCCTTGACAAGTAAAATCATCTACAGTAGCATTGGCCAGAGTAACTCTGGCATTAGCATTAGCCAGAGTAAAATACCAAGAGGCAACCACCATAGGGAAAGGGTTAATGAAGTTCAGTCATGTGCTTTACCAATGCACTAGCTAAATCAAATGTGACATCACATTTCAGACATATGTACTGCATCCCATTTGGTTCTGTGGCTTCAAGTTCATGGTTGAACAAATGTCGATCAAATGTTTTACAATCAAAATTCATGTTACAGTAATTACACTTGAAACTTTTTCCTGTGTTATGTGTCTTTTGATGATTTACAAAACTACAATGATGGGAAAATGCTTTGTCACAGATATCACAAGTGTAAGGTTTCTTTCCAGTATGTGTTCTTTTATGATATTTTAAGTCACCTGACTGGGAAAATGTCTTGGCACAGATATCACATTTGAATGGTTTCACTCTAGTATGTGTTCTTTTATGATGTTGCAGGGTAGATAAACGCATAGCTGACAAGTTTGAGTAATACCCAGGCGTGTGACCGCATATCTAGGGGGTCCGGGGGCATGCCCCCCCCCGCCGGAAAATTTTTGGAATTTGGATTTCCGAAACGGCATTTCCCGCATTCTGATAGCTCATTTGTGAAGAATTTTAAAAGTTTTAAAACGTGAATTTAATAGCGCATTTTGTCCTATACTGCATGAAATTTGGATCTCTGAAACGGCACTTCCCGTATTCTGACAGCACATTTGTGAAGAATTTTCAAAAAACATGATTTTAATAGCGCATTCTTTCCGAGTCCATGTCAGCCATATTTTCTTTGTATAAATCTCATTCAGAGCTGAACCCCCGTTCTTTATGGCCACCGCGTGCATGAAAGTCTTGTCCCCAGATTGCAGCAAGCCTCTGCGAGGCAAATACGCGCGACTCATTGACTCGGGAAACCTGCGGTCACATTTAAATTTTAATTTTCCCAAGAGATTGTACACATTTGGGGATTACGAATAAGATTTAATTCGCTTTTAGCAGGATTTCAAGCGTTAAGTATTAAATACTAGCACGGAGGCTCTACAAACAAAACTGAGGCGTGAGATCACTTATGTCCCGCGTGTGAGCGTGAGAGTTATGAGGCGTGTGTCACACGCGCAAGGCGTGAGACTTGGTAGGTATGTAAACGAGCAAACGTTTTGTCACAGACATCACATTTGAATGGTTTCTCTCCAGTATGTGTTCTTTTATGATGTAGTAAGTTACTTGACTGGGAAAATGTCTTCTCACAGACATCACATTTGAATGGTTTCTCTCCAGTATGTGTTCTTTTATGATGTAGTAAGTTACTTGACTGGGAATATGTCTTCTTACAGACATCACATTTGAATGGTTTCTCTCCAGTATGTGTTCTTTTATGAACTATTAAATAATTTGAATAAGAAAATGTCTTCGTACAGAGATCACATTCGAATGGTTTCTCTCCAGTATGTATTACCATATGACGTCTTAAACTTGATGAACTACCAAATGTCTTGGTGCAGGTTGGACACCGATGAGACTTTTTCCCATTCATGCTAGAAGTCCTTTTCGTCAAGTCAGAATTATTACAGTACTCGTTGATTGCAGTTCCTTCGCCAAATGCACAACAACTCAAAACTCAAAATTCCAAATTAGCATATTAATTGCATAAATACAAAACACTGAGCCTACGTTCCAACTGGCCTGCGTGACAAAAAAGGGAGAGGCACGCGCTACTTCATTTAAGGCCTACCTAACAGTTTAGTTTTAGGAAAACATAAAAAAAATATATTAAAATTGATATATTGAAAAAAGACCCTATGCTGAATAAATCAATGTGAAACAAAAGTTAAGATGTTGGGAAAAAAATAAATAAAGATTTATTAAGGACTTATTAACCGAGTGCTAGGTCTGTACGGGAAAGTATTTGCCTGAGGTTTTCGTACAGACCGAGCGACGAAGGAGAAAAGTTTGTGCGATAAAACCGAGGGCAAATATTTTCCCGTACAGACCGAGCAAACGAGGTTAAGAAGGAATTTATTATATGGCTATTGGTTCATTTTATTTTTAAGTGTTGAGCGTTGTTTTCGCCTTCGGAGCATGCTGTTAACTTTCGTACGTGTCGCTTCTTGGCCTTCTTGTTTACACCAGTTCGGCTTTTATTCATCGTATTTTTAGATAAACAGCTTTAAAGAAAACCAGCAGTAATGTTCCAACACATTTTATTGTTCAGAATATTTGAATAAAGATACCCAGTACTCTTTTATTTGTATTCAAAGCAACTCAGAAATCTTCTCGCCAAAACTTACAGGGCCAAGAAAAAAGCGTATTGACCCCAAGGTCAATATCGTAAAATCCCGACCCCTCGTGAACCAATCAGCGTACGTCGTTTTGCGTACGGACTGGAAATCAAACCCAGCTATATAATAAATATACACTATGCGCACTTCACGCTATCTGAATGTACTTCACCGATGCTGTCCCAGATGTGGTTGTCGCCGACGATCGCATGTGTTTAAGTAATTGATGAAATTCATTCAGATTGTTCCAAGCTACCCTGATGAGCTGTACTACAGCGAAACACGTGTCTGTAGATTATATATATATATATATTATATATAAAAATATGATATAGGATATCTATACTCGGGTAATTAATAATGATGGTTAAGGTTGTTCTCCGAGTGAACGAAGCCATACCGGGCAAGTAGAAAAGTCTACTTGATGTCCGTAATGTCCGTAACGAGAGTTCTCGAGAGTTAGTTTGATTAGTAATATGAGCATTTTCACTCATTCTTATTTAATATTTCGTAATGTCCGTACCAATCAAAATAGCTCTCGAGAACTCTCGTTAATATGACATTTTCACTCATTCTTACATGAAGTTTTAGGTTAGGGGTTAGGGAGCGCGCAAAGAGTGAAGGGAAGGGTTCCCTTGGCCTCCCGCGGTGCTTACTTTGTGTTTCGCGCACGAATATCTATTCTCTGACCCTGACCCTGAAAACACCCTAATCCTCAAACCTAATTCTAATACTATTCTAATTCTACCCCAACCCCAACCCCAACCCCAACCCTAACCCTAACCCTAACCCTAATCCTAACTCTAACTCTAACCCTAACCCTAATGCATATTCGTGCGCGAAACACAAAGTAATAACCCCTCCCGCGCGCTTGCATTTTTCATCCCTTAGTGCCCCCATGTGTAGCACATGCTCCCTAACCCTTAACCTAAAACTTCATGTAAGAATGAGTGAAAATGTCATATTACTAATCAAAATAACTCTCGAGAACTCTCGTTACGGACATTACGGAATATTAAAAAAAAGCCTCTGCGGAAGAGAGTGCTACTTGACCGCGGCAGGATTCGAACCCGCGACCTTCGGTTTACTAGTCCGACACCCTACCAACTGAGCTACGCGGTAAACGCCAGAGAAGGTCGAGGGAATGGGATTTAAATACTGAACTTTCGAAACTATGTCGTTTCGTCAAGTCAGCAACGAACTGTACTCAGTTCAGACTGTATAATATGATATACGATATCGTAGGATAGCTCAGTTGGTAGAGCGTCGGACTAGTAAACCGAAGGTCGCGGGTTCGAATCCTGCCGCGGTCAAGTGGACTTTTCTACTTGCCTGGTATGGCTTCGTTCACTTGGAGAACAACCTTAACCAGTATTAATTACCCGAGTACGATATCCTATATTATATTATACATTATTGATTTATTGAAAGCAAGTTACTTGTTATTATTAAATAGTCAATTGTTTACTGTCTATTTTAATACAGTACAGTTTTAGCAAAGCTAAGCAAGGAGGCTTTGTTTTGGGTTTGATCTAATTTGATCTTTGCTTTGCAAATTTTGTGAGTACCATCACAGCCTATCACAGCCTACACATTTGCCAGATGGAGTCTGATGAAATTGCAAATATAACAGACAGTTTACAGTTTATACATGCATACCTAGAAACAAGAAAAACTACGTCAATGCTTGGAAATAAATAAAAATTTTCTATATACAATATACAATATTAATAGTTGAGCCAAATTATAAGCTGTCTCCTATTTTTAATCAAAATTATATCCAACGTCGAAGAAAGGAAAATAATTCCCAATGTTTAAGCCATACCAGTGTAAGGGGGGGGTGGGGCGGATAGGGTTAGGGTGTCCTATAGGAGCATGAGCCATAATGACGTATGGATAATGAGATTAGGGTTATAACGTCACAAAGGAGAATGAATAAATAATAAGTTGAATATTTAATGAGGCGGCACACTTTGGTCTTCAGAGTGGGGGGTATCACTACTAACGCCTCCTTTGTCACATCACTCACAGAGCATGTTTCAAAATCTATAATCCACTAGTTCAGCGTTTCCTTTCCAAAAGCATATATCAAGTTAAATTGAGAAAATCTATTGCAGTTCAGACACATTGTTCCTATTTCAACAATACAGAAGTTGCTAGCCAGAACACATCGGAAGACATCACCTATTCTCGAAAACAACGTCTCCAAAAAAGGCCTTTTACTACATACGACGATTTGAGAGACTCCATCTTATTCTCTAAAGATATCTTATTCCAGTGGCTTAAAGATCGCCAGTTAATATCCTCGCAGCAGCTCTGCCCACATTGTAACTCCGACATGACCTGGACAGAAACTAAAGACCGCAAGGATGGCTACAAATGGCTATGCCCCAAGACTTTGAATGGCAAACGACATCGAGTGGAAGTCAGCATTAGGAAAGGGAGTTGGTTCGAAAAAAGCAACTTGACCATCGAGGAGATATTAAAGTTCACATACTGGTGGACAGCCGACCTTAATCAGTCCAAAATCGTTCAACAACTTGGTCTCGCATCCAAATCAGGAGTTGACTGGGACATGTTCTGCCGTGAAGTTTGTGAAGTGCTCAAGTGGTCATGCTTCGCGAATCCATTCCCATCGGTGGGCCAGGCAAAATCGGTTCAATTCAAATCGACGAGTCGAAGATCGGAAAACACAAATATCACAAAGGTCACAAGGTTGAAGGCCAGTGGGTATTCGGAGGGATTGAAAACGAATCAAGAAATTCGTTTATATTCACAGTTGAAAAGAGGGACGAAGCCACACTTCTACCATTAATAATCAAGAAATGGATCCTTCCTGGAACGAAAATCGTTTCTGATTGCTGGAAAGCTTACATAAACTTAGAAAAACATGGCTATCTACGCGCAACAGTCAATCATTCTAAAGTGTTTGTGAGCAACGATGAAGATCACACAAACAGAATCGAAGGTCACTGGCGCCAAATGAAAGTTTCTCGGAAGTCCACCGAGGGGCATGAATATTAAATTCAATACATTCAATGCTGGCAAACTTAGCCTGCGAGCAGAAGTCTGAAGTCTGAAATCTGAAAACTGAAGTCTGAAATCTGAAGTCTGAAGTCTGAAGTCTGAAGTCTGAAGTCCGAAGTCCGAAGTCCGAAGTCCGAAGTCCGAAGTCTGAAGTCTGAAGTCTTTTTTGTTAACTTTACAATCATTAAATATGATTGATGGAATAGACAAGAGGGCGTAAATTTCATTTTTAAGTCTAACCAGAGCATATAACAAAAATAACAATAACAAAAACTAAACTAAACTAAGTTTAGTGTGAAGTGTGAAGTGTGAAGTCTGAAGTCCGAAGTCTGAATTCCCTACCCGGCTTTCGTAAATGCTGAGTCGTCAGCGGGTATAAAAACTTTCAAGAAAATTGAGAAAAACAACCAATTTGACTTGCAAAACGTGTCGTGGTCTTCATTTCAAACGGCCGAACGAATATTTTATATTTGATAGTGATGGGCCGATACCGATGCCAAATACCCGATACCACAGATACCGGACCGGGACTAGAAAAAAAGTAAAAATCAGGAGTACTTCATCTTGTAGCCTATGGGTCGGGCCTCGTGGTTATAAATTATGGACGAAGGTATACAATAAATATTTGCAATTTAAATTATATACTTCGAGTCTTTGATAGTTAGTGTAAAGCAAAAACATAATATTTTCTTTTTTCTTTACCAAGAAATGAAGATCCAGTGGCCTGGTGGAAGGCACAAGAAAAGCGCTACAGTCTAGGGTCTCAATTTGTCAAGAAGTATTAGTGTATTCCAGGCACGTCAGTACCAGCAGAGATTTTTCTCGAAGGCAGGTGAACTTGTATCTATTCGGCGTAACGGACTGAAAGCCAAACGTGTAACTATGATGTTATTTTTAAATAAAAATTTTTAAAACCATAACCACTGGTTATGGTTTTATTCAGGACAAAATTTTGGAACCCTCTCTGGAATTTTCAATGTAATACACTTTTATATATTATACATATTATTTCATATGTGAAAATCTGTTTCACATATGAAAAAATATATACACATATGAAAATGAAATTACCTTTTCATATATGAAATCTTCAATTTCATATGTGAAATATGTCTTCAAATTTTGAAATTTTTCATTTTCATTTGTGAAATGACATATGAAATTATCGTAAGGGTTGATGTGCCAGCTAGTACACGAGTTTGGCTCCCCAAATATTGTAGAACAATTGTGCTCAAAATATCTCAGGATATATATGGCACTGATTCAATACTGAATACTCTGAAGTAATTTTCTTGCCAGTATCAATGATTGATGAAAACCTTGTATTTGACAAATGTGGTTCATACACTCTTAAAGGAGCAGTGTCACCATTTGCGCATCTTTTTTGCGCACATAGAAATAACTTAGGAAAATGTTGGAAATAGCTCTAAATTGGACAAGAAACCAGAGAAATGAATCAAATGATATTTACCATCTACGGTATTCCAATGAGAGCAGATGGGCTGCGAAGTCGCTATCGCTACATGATAACATGAACCATATCCAGCTACGATTTTAGCATCTTTCCCTGACTCAAATATAGTCAGTGATAGGTAAGTACGTTTGTGCTGACTATTCCAGGCTTTCTGTGAACTATTTGATCCCTCGTATTTTCTCTTTAGGCCTGAATTATCGCATCTTCCACCATACGCTCCGCCAAGTGCGGCCGCCATCTTGGATCAACAAACTTGAAAACCTACAGGCTGTAGTTTTTCAAGTTGGCGCGTGATTATTGCGTGGGCTTTGCGAGTGACACTGCTCCTTTAAAACCACCATCTGAGAATTTCAAAATTGTTCTGTGTAATAGAACTCTTAAAACAGTCAGTTTTGTTCAAAGCAGAATGCCCACCAGATGACAGGCATTTTGCCAAAAAGGAAAGACACAAACACAACTCCCATGATGCTTTGCTAGAATGGGAATTGTCCATTGCCTACCAAAAAATTATTGGCCAATCAGAGGAACATATGATGTTCATCACATCAGACTTGATAAACCTTCATTACAATAAAATGTATTATTAACAAGCAATATCAATGATACTATTTACTTACATCAACCAGGATTCATTGAAGCAACAGTTGTTACTGTATGGTGTTCAACCACCACCAGTGGTTTCAAAATATACACAAGGTACATCTATTACACAAATGCACTTACTTCTGGTAAACTAGACAGAACCACCTTAACCCTTTCCCTACTAGAATTCGTCCCATGACAGGAAAACCAGAGTAAAATATTAAAAGGCCACCATGGTAGGGAAAGAGTTAACGAGATAGTCTTTTAACCCTTTCACTACTAGAGTTCTTGCCTTGACTAGTAAAATCATCTACAGTAGCATTGGCCAGAGTAACTCTGGCATTAGCATTAGCCAGAGTAAAATACCAAGAGGCAACCACCATAGGGAAAGGGTTAATGAACTTCAGTCATGTGCTTTACCAATGCACTAGCTAAATCAAATGTGACATCACATTTCAGACATATGTACTGCATCCCATTTGGTTCTATGGCTTCAAGTTCATGGTTGAACAAATGTCGATCAAATGTTTTACAATCAGAATTCATGTTACAGTAATTACACTTGAAACTTTTTCCTGTGTTATGTGTCTTTTGATGATTTACAAAACTACAATGATGGGAAAATGCTTTGTCACAGATATCACAAGTGTAAGGTTTCTTTCGAGTATGTGTTCTTTTATGATATTTTAAGTCACCTGACTGGGAAAATGTCCTGGCACAGATAACACATTTGAATGGTTTCTCTCTAGTATGTGTTCTTTTATGATGTTGCAGGGTAGATAAATGAGTAAATGCTTTGTCACAGACATCACATTTGAATGGTTTCTCTCCAGTATGTGTTCTTTTATGACGCAGTAAGTTACTTGACTGGGAAAATGTCTTCTTACAGACATCACATTTGAATGGTTTCTCTCCAGTATGTGTTCTTTTATGATGTAGTAAGTGGCTTGACTGGGAAAATGCCTTCTTACAGACATCACATTTGAATGGTTTCTCTCCAGTATGTGTTCTTTTATGAACTATTAAGGTACGTAAATGAGAAAATGTCTTCTCACAGACATCACATTTAAATGGTTTCTCCCCAGTATGTGTTCTTTTATGATATAGTAAGCTACTTGACTGGGAAAATGTCTTGTCACAGATATCAAAATTTGAAAGGTTTCTCTCCAGTATGTGTTCTTTTATGATATAATAAGCCACTTGAGTGGAAATATGTCTTCTCACAGACATCACATTTGAATGGTTTCTCTCCAGTATGTGTTCTTTTATGATGTAGTAAGGTACTTGACTGGGAAAATGTCTTGTCACAGACATCACATTTGAATGGTTTCTCTCCAGTATGTGTTCTTTTATGCTGTAGTAAGTTACTTGACTTGGAAAATGTCTTGTCACAGACATCACATTTGAATGGTTTCTCTCCAGTATGTGTTCTTTTATGATGTAGTAAGTTACTTAACTGGGAAAATGTCTTCTCACATACATCACATTTGAATGGTTTATCTCCAGTATGTGTTCTTTTATGAACTATTAAACCACTTGAATAAGAAAATGTCTTGTTACAGAGATCACATTCGAATGGTTTCTCTCCAGTATGTATTACCATATGACGTCTTAAACTTGACGAACTACCAAATGTCTTGGTGCAGGTTGGACACCGATGAGACTTTTTCCCATTCATGCTAGAACTGCTTTTCGTCAAGTCAGAATTATTACAGTACTCACTAATTGCAGATCCTTCCCCAAATGCAGGGAGACGATGGTATTCCGGGAAGAAATGGCAACAGAAAAAAATCAAAACTCATAACATATTGCGCATAAATACAAAACACTGAGCCTACGTTCCAACTGGCCTGCGTGACAAAAAAGGGAAAGGCTCTCGCTACTTCATTTAAGGTCTACCTAATAGTTTAGTTTTAGGAAAACATGAAAAAAATATATTAAAATTGATATATTGAAAAAAGACCCTATGCTGAAAAATCAATGTGGAAACAAAAGTTAATATGTTGGTGGGGGGGGATAAATAAAGATATATTAAGAACTTATTAACCGATTGCTTACCCTGGGTGCCAGAGGTTCTTCCACGCTCGTAGGGACAATTGGGGATACGGGAGGACGCCAGGCGGTAAATTCGTAGGGCGAGCGGGAAGAACCTCTGGAACACCGAACCGTTTCTCTGATCGCGCCGAGCCAATGAAACGGTTGTCTGGGTCAGTACGTTCCAAAATCTGGACGTAAGACGTTGATTCGTCAAGCGAAGGATCTTTTTGTTAACAATAAGTTTCATTGGCTATCGCACATCTTGAATAATAATAACATGAGTATAATATTAAACTTCGTCTAGTATAGAAGGTGCAGTCATCTGCAGTGATTTCCTTCTATATATATTCTGTCTCGGTTTTGGTCCTTTTGGAGCCTATACTTTCGCTCCACGTTGATATACAACTCACATTTTTTTGGATTGCCTTTGCTCTTGATTGCGTGGGAAAAGTCTCGACTCGTTACGAGCTCAACGAGCATCAAAGTGACTACCTGTTTACTTTAGCTTCATTCCGCGACGAGACGTCTTCGTCATTGAAAATATATATAACAAACAACAAGATAGCATCGATTCGTTGAAATATATCCTGTAAGTATGTTGTTAGAAACCTATAAGCTTTCATTTGAAGTGTAGTTCAAGTCGTTCAAGTTCCTGCGTTTAATATAATGAAACATCTGGAATTCTATAATCGCCTTCATGTGTAAATAAATATGTATTTATTATTACTCGGGCTACCGATAGGTAGACCGAGTCTAGGTTTCGGCTCCGTTTCTGTTTCTGTTGGGGGTTTTTCCGTGTCACGAAATTGCATTTTTGCACAATTTACTTCCGGTACCAGCCATGTTTTCCGGTCAGGCCGACTTCTAATATTAAACTCTTTCGCTTTTGGTGAACTCAATACTTCAAGGGTTATTAAACGGTCAAGGTGTTCTTGGACGTAGTTATTTAAACGATCATAGTTATTGGGCAGTAATGTCGCTGGCAAGTGACACTTTCTAGGTAAACATGAAGCTGTGTAATTAAAGGCGAAGAGACTTGACATATTGACCGCTGTTTCTTTCTTTGCTTTCCTGATGTCTGATCACTCGTCTCGGATGTGTTCTGTGTGTTCACAGACATAGTTCTTGGTCAGTAATGTCGCTGGCAAGTATCTTGATATTATATACACTTACAATCGCACACGCGGTTGATAGTTGTGTTGATATTTAATACCTGAAGAGACTCGACATGAACGCTGTGTATATGTGTGGAAATACGTTAATAAATACAGGCAATCGTGTTTTGTTATTGCAAATTGTGTTTTCTATTGGAGAATTGGATTGTGTTTTGACTTTTGTCTGTGACCAATGTGTTTAAGACTTTTATAGACCTTAGCACTGCATAGCACTGTGATTTTGCAGTAGCCCGAGTGAACGCCTGACTAGGCGTCTTGTTGAGTGAACATTTTGGACATTTGAAAAAGTTCCATATAACCCAGAAACATCAGCCATACATCAAAGGGAAGTTTATAACAACATACGTACAACATATCGTTCAACAATGCATAGTTTGGAAGTTATAACTGTCTGAGTGTCTGCATGACAAGTAACAGCTAGACGGCGGATTTGAAAGTTTATAGTTGTCACGTCGCCCGAACTAAAATCAAACCAGTTTTATTAAATTTGAGCAATTTTTAGTGGTCTAATGTATAGAAGACTGTCGAGACGATAGCATTATTACTTGTTTGAGAAATACAAAATTGACTTGATTCTGGATTCATTGTTAAAATATAATATCATTTACCCGTACGGCCCTCGGGTACGGCGGTTTCAAATTTCAAATCAAAACGGTAAAACACGGCTCGGTGTTCCAGAGGTTTTTCGCACTCGCCTTCCGGGTTGGCCCCTCCAACTTTACCGCCTGGCGTCCTCGCGTGTCCCCGTTATCCCCCACGAGCGTCGAAAAACCTCTGGCACCCAGGGTACCGAGTGCTAGGTCTGTACGGGAAAGTATTTGCCTGAGGTTTTCGTACAGACCGAGCGACGAAGGAGCAAGGTTTGTGCGATAAAACCGTGGGCAAATATTTTCCCGTACAGACCGAGCAAACGAGGTTAAGAATCCACCAAATGACTATATCTCTCGAGCTATATATCGTTTGTCAGTGTTTGAGCCTCCACCAATCATGGTGAGTTCAAAATGCCCATTGTCTTAATTGTTGTCATTACAAGTCTGGCAGTTGTTAAATTAGAGGTATACAACTTCAGCCATTTTGGTCAATATATAATCTATTACATGCAGGACTGTAAAGATTCCTCTATCAACTCTGGAACATTTGACCAAAGATGATTTTGAAAGTATCAAACAAAATCCTACGGCGGTCCAGTGGTGCATGACCTACTTATTTGTTTACTATTTTCAACACAATTTAATTGGCGGATCGTAGCAGCAGGTCAGCAAATAGTTGGCAAGCTACTCAATAAGCAGAATTCTCACTTTAATATATTCGCCTTATATATTTACTGTTCAAAATACGACGCCATCTTCTAAGGAATATATGTAAAAATACTCGATACCACAGATACCGAGCGGGGTCTAGAAAAAAAGTAAAAATCAGGAGTACTTCATCTTGTAGCCTATGGGCTGGGCCTCGTGGTTATAAATTATGGACGAAGGTATACAATAAATATTTGCAATTTAAATTATATACTTCGAGTCTTTGATAGTTGGTGTAAAGCAAAAACATATTTTCTTTTTTCTTTACCAAGAAATGAAGATCCAGTGGCCTGGTGGAAGGCACAAGAAAAGCGCTACAGTCTAGTGTGTCAATTTGTCAAGAAGTATTTGTGTATTCCAGGCACGTCAGTACCAGCAGAGACTTTTCTCGAAGGCAGGTGAACTTGTATATATTCGGCGTAACAGACTGAAAGCAAAACATGTAACTATGATGTTATTTTTAAATAAAAATTTTTAAAACCATAACCACTGGTTATGATTTTATTCAGGACAAAATTTTAAAACCCTCTATGGAATTTTCAATGTAATACACTTTTATATATAGATATTATTTCATATGTGAAAATCTGTTTCACATATGAAAAAAAATATACACATATGAAAATGAAATTACTTTTTCATATATGAAATCTTCAATTTCATATGTGAAATATATTTTAACATTTTGAAATTTTTCATTTTCATTTGTGAAATGACATATGAAATTATCGTAAGGGTTGATTTGCCAGCTAGTACACAAGTTTAATTGGTTCCCCAAATATTGTAGAACAATTGTGCTCAAAATATCTCAGGATATATATGGCACTGATTCAATACTGAATTTTCTTGCCAGTACCAAATGATTGATGAAAACCTTGTATTTGACAAATGTGGTTCATACCCTCTTAAAACCACCATCTGAGAATTTCAAAATTGTTCTGTGTAATAGAAGTGTTAAAACAGTCAGTTTTGTTCTAAGCAGAATGCCCACCAGATGACAGGCATTTTGCCAAAAAGGAAAGACACAAACACAACTCCCATGATGCATTGCCAGAATGGGAATTGTCCATTGCCTACCAAAAAATTATTGGCCAATCAGAAGAAGGTATGATATTCATGACATCAGACCTGATAAGCCCTCATAATAAAATGTAATATTAACAAGCAATATCAATGATACTATTTACTTACATCAACCAGGATTCATTGAAGCAACAATTGTTACTGTATGGTGTTCAACCACCACCAGTGGTTTCAAAATACACACAAGGTACATCTATTACACAAATCCACTTACTTCTGGTAAACTAGACAGAACCACCTTAACCCTTTCCCTACTAGATTTCTTCCCATGACAGGAAAACCAGAGTAAAATTAAATATTAAAAGGCCACCATGGTAGGGAAAGAGTTAACGAGATAGTCTTTTAACCCTTTCACTACTAGAGTTCTTGCCTTGACTAGTAAAATCATCTACAGTAGCATTGGCCAGAGTAACTCTGGCATTAGCATTAGCCAGAGTAAAATACCAAGAGGCAACCACCATAGGGAAAGGGTTAATGAACTTCAGTCATGTGCTTTACCAATGCACTAGCTAAATCAAATGTGACATCACATTTCAGACATATGTACTGCATCCCATTTGGCTCTGTGGCTTCAAGTTCATGGTTGAATAAATGTCGATCAAATGTTTTACAATCAAAATTCATGTTACAGTAATTACACTTGAAAGTTTTTCCTGTGTTATGTGTCTTTTGATGACTTACAAAACTACAATGATGGGAAAATGCTTTGTCACAGATATCACAAGTGTAAGGTTTCTTTCCAGTATGTGTTCTTTTATGATATTTTAAGTCACCTGACTGGGAAAATGTCTTGGCACAGATATCACATTTGAATGGTTTCTCTCTAGTATGTGTTCTTTTATGATGTTGCAGGGTAGACAAATGAGTAAACACTTTGTCACAGACATCACATTTGAATGGTTTCTCTCCAGTATGTATTCTTTTGTGATATTGCAGGGTAGATAAATGAGCAAACGTTTTGTCACAGACATCACATTTGAATGGTTTCTCTCTAGTATGTGTTCTTTTGTGATGTAGTAAGGTACTTGAGTGGGAAAATGTCTTCTTACAGACATCACATTTGAATGGTTTCTCTCCAGTATGTGTTCTTTTATGAACTATTAAGGCACATAAATGAGAAAATGTCTTCTCACAGACATCACATTTGAATGGTTTCTCCCCAGTATGTGTTCTTTTATGATATAGTAAGCTACTTGACTGGGAAAATGTCTTGTCACAGACATCACATTTGAAAGGTTTCTCTCCAGTATGTGTTCTTTTATGATATAATAAGCCACTTGAGTGGAAATATGTCTTCTCACAGACATCACATTTGAATGGTTTCTCTCCAGTATGTGTTCTTTTATGATGTAGTAAGGTACTTGACTGGGAAAATGTCTTGTCACAGACATCACATTTGAATGGTTTCTCTCCAGTATGTGTTCTTTTATGATGTAGTAAGCTACTTAACTGGGAAAATGTCTTGTCACAGACATCACATTTGAATGGTTTCTCTCCAGTATGTGTTCTTTTATGATGTAGTAAGGTACTTGACTGGGAAAATGTCTTGTCACAGACATCACATTTGAATGGTTTCTCTCCAGTATGTGTTCTTTTATGATGTAGTAAGGTACTTGACTGGGAAAATGTCTTCTCACATACATCACATTTGAATGGTTTATCTCCAGTATGTGTTCTTTTATGAACTATTAAATAACGTGAATAAGAAAATGTCTTGTTACAGAGATCACATTCGAATGGTTTCTCTCCAGTATGTATTACCATATGACGTCTTAAACTTGATGAACTACAAAATGTCTTGGTGCAGGTTGGACACCGATGAGACTTTTTCCCATTCATGCTAGAACTGCTTTTCGTCAAGTCAGAATTATTACAGTACTCACTGATTGCAGATCCTTCCCCACATATGGCGTGCCGGACGGGACAATAATACTTTGTGTTAAAAATATAATACTTGTTGGTATAAATAAAACTTATTTGATAAATTATAACAGATAACTCCAAAATATAGTACTTCTTTTGATATAATATAGTACATTATTCAAATAAAAAAGGTTCTGCAGAAAAATATAGTACTTCGCTGAAAATATAAGACTTCTTCAAGAATATAAAACTTCTCAAAATATAAACCGATCGCGGGCTCAATGATCGCGGGCTCAGAGAAATGATAACCGCTGACCAGAAGGACCGGCTGCTCGGATTGTGAAGGAAGGAAACATGGCGGATGGCCAAAC
Source organism: Corallium rubrum (assembly GCA_964035015.1). NCBI lineage: Eukaryota > Metazoa > Cnidaria > Anthozoa > Scleralcyonacea > Coralliidae > Corallium > Corallium rubrum. The sequence continues at coordinate 91,059 of CAXIUP010000183.1, read as the reverse complement.
AGAATAGACTAGTTTCAGGCTCATGCGCAGTAGCGACTTTATTTCAAATTTTCATCGGAGGTAAAAACAACTGTTTTAGCTGAAAAGATCATATTAAAAATAGTAAAAGTGCAAAGTTTAAAATAAATCGGACAAATAGTGCGAAAGCTACGCACTTCGGAAGTTTTGCTCTCCACTAGGGATTTAATAGGGATTTTGGCTTGGCTTGCAACTCCCGCCCGCCAAGCCAAAATCCCTATTAAATCACTAATAAATCCCTGTTGGAATGGTCAACTTTCCGCTTGTGAAACGTTTTCCATTTGTTAAGCAATTCGTTTCAAACTTTGCACTTCTAGTATTTTCAATATGCTCGTTCCAGCTAAAACAGTTGTTTTTATCTCTGATGAAAATTTGAATATTTGTTGCTACTGCGCATGATCGTGAAAGTCGTCTATTGACACAAGCTGAATATGACCAGTACTTTGACGAAATCCGTTCTTATCTTTTGATTGGCAAGGATCTCTATAACGAAATGAAGCAAAACGCGTTTTCCGCTCAAGAAAACTACGCAGAAGTTCTGTACACACGGTGTAGAGCATTTATTCAAGGACTTGTTTCAGTTTCAAGTAGTCCGTTATGGCCACAGCATGTCGTGGATGGTTTCTGTCAAGTGATCAGAGAGTTTCAACAGTTATACAATATCTACGAGGAACGTTTTGATGGCTTTAGCGAGGAAGATTCCCGATATCGTTGTGCTTCTGAAACGCAACATCCTCCTGGGAAAGGACGTCCAAGATTTTTGATTCCTGTAAGCCAGCTTGTTGGTCTCCGTTCTCTTAATTTCACCTGGAAGGCGATTTCGGAAATGCTTGGTGTCTCTGAGAAAACCGTGTTGCGTCGTAGGCATGAATTTTCAATGCCAATAGGCGAAAACAACTATTCAAGTATATCAGATGGTGAATTAGACGAAGTTATAGCCTCTATTCTTGCTTCTTCTCCAAACTCTGGAGAAAGGATGATCCTGGGAGCTCTTACTGCAAGAAATCTCAAGATTAAGAGGGAAAGAGTTCGCTCATCAATCAACCGGGTGGATCCTGTGAACCGAAGACTCAGAAAACATACATCAATTCAGAGAAGGGTATATAGTGTTCCCACTCCAAATGCATTGTGGTATGTATGATTAATTACATTTTTATCATAATACCATGATCACCTTCATTTCTGTTGTTCCCAAAGGGAATTTAATCTCTAAATTTCCCCCCAGCAGGGGAAATTTCTATTTCCCCCTCATTAGCATGCATGAGTCACCAAACAGTACTTGATCTTTTCAAAGAAATGCATTAAGTTAATCAAGGCAATTGCAACAGTGAATCATTAATATTCAGTTTTGCACTTTTACTCAGAAAGCATTCAGAATGTCTTCATTGCCAAAAGAATTTCAAACAATATAAATTGGTAATTGGTTATCATGGTATTACAAACTAATACCATGACATGTCAGAGGCTGAGGGGATATTTAATCACTAATCTCCAGAAGGTTTGAGGAAATCCCTCAGGCCTTGCCCTCTGGACTTTCACAAACCTCCTGAGGCTGATGGGACATTTCATCACTAATCTCCCTCATGTCATGGTAGGGCAGGCAGGTAATTAATGTAAGGGCAGGCTGTGCAATTGAAACTGCAGAGTCAGTGAGATATGAATGGCTAGAAAACCAGAAAGTTACACATAGGCCAAATATATTTTGTTGCTTTCAAATGTCAATTTTAACCCATTAAGGGGAATAGTCTTAAGGGGAATAGTCAGTCAGGGCTCCACATTCTGCTAAATAAAATCCTTAGGCATTAGCCAGAATAAAATATTAAAGCGCACCCTTGCCTCTTAATTGTTAATCTCATGGGGTGGAAAACGCTCTTTGATGGAAATTGTTCCATGTAATTTATCAAATATCTTACAGGCATTTGGATGGTAATCATAAGCTTATCAGATGGAGAATAGTTGTACATGGTGGGGTGGATGGGTTTTCGAGAGCTATTGTGTTTCTCAGATGCTCCAACAACAATGAAGCAGGAACAGTTTTGGAACAATTTCTACTTGGCACTAGGACTTTTCATTTTCCACGGAGAATCCGCACAGATTATGGCACTGAAAATGTAGAAGTCGCAAGGCTTATGCTTCAAAAATATGGTATCACTTCCAATCCAGTGATAACAGGCAGATCAATTCATAACCAGAGGATCGAGAGAATGTGGCGTGATGTTTTCAACTATGTATTGCATCACTATCAAAGTCTTTTTTTCTTCCTTGAGTCTGAAGCAGAGCTTAGTCCAGATGATGAAGTTGATAGTTTTGCCTTACAGTATGTTTATTTGCCAAGAATCAACCGGGCCCTGAATTATTTCACAACACAGTGGAACAATCATCCGCTCTCAACAGAATCAAATAGAAGTCCATTGCAAGTTTGGACTGCTGGTTTTTATCAGTTTGCGGAATCTGGCTACCAAGCAGTGAGAGATGTCTTGAATGTGCCAACAGTCAACTTCCATTCGTATGGGATTGATGATGATGGTCCTTCACCGCCAATTCAGACCAGTAATCATGTTGTGGTTCCTAGGTCTCTAGTTGAGTTATCAGAGGAAGAGAATGCCTCTCTACATCGTGAAATAATGCCATTAAGTGATGATGGAAACTATGGAATTAATTTGTACAAAAGAACCATTGATCTAGTAAAACATCTTATGGATGATCGTGAACCGGATACACACTAGTTTATATATAACAGCCCAGTATATATAGGGTAACAATAACATTTAATACTTAATTGCATGGAAATACTTTCTGTTACAGTTAAACTGGATATTGATATTTGTTTAGCCAAATGATGAACATATCCAGACTGATAGACAACAAGATTGTTCAAGACTAAAAGAAAAATATTTGTAAAAAACTGGTATCTCACTGAGGTCACTATGTGATCAGATATGTATTAAATCTGCAACCTCCCCAGTATTAGAAAATAGCTGTTAAACTACTGGTTTGTAACACACTGGTTTTAGTTCGCTGTATTCTGATAACAACAAAAAAGTATATAATACTGTATATACTTTTAATAATATTATTGTAGCAGTAGTCAACCTTTCAAAAAGATGTGCAAATTTAAAATGGCTTATAATTATTTAAAATTATCTCAGAAAATAACAGCAAGAACAACCAAACCTTACTTCAACAAAAGCATTTAACTGTAATATATAATTATTCTCAAATTTAGTGGAATGCAGCTTCTGTTCAACAAATGTTCAATTTTTTATTAATTTATCTAGTTTGATGGTTTGAAGTCAATCTGTCAATGTTTTACGACATTTTTTGGTTGTGTTATTGTCATATTTCTGTTAATGTAAACCTTTTAAACTTCAATGCTTTATTTTGCATCTGTTCTTTTATAAGTTTTCAAAGAAAAATCTAGTCCAGCGTTCCCCAACATTTTGCACTAAAATAATATTAATTAGCTTTGAACAAGAACTACAACAACTTTTAAAGTCCTCCTCAGCAGGCATACAGCTGTACATGTTTATGTCACTGTCATGGATCAACTTGTTAACAGAAATCTGCAGTTGTTAAGTGGGCTACACATTTCCAAAGCCGCAGCATTCTGTCAGGGCAGAAATCAAAAGGTCGCCCAACTCTTCCGAGCAACACAAATGGATTGGCAGGGTAAGCACCAAAGAGCATGTGGATGAAGATGGTCGGCACTTGCATCCCTTGGGGCAATCATGTAAAAAATGGATATTAATATCACTTGGAAAACCAAGTGGGGGTATAGTTTCAGAGCCTGTGATGAATTTCATCATATCCTTCATACCCAAGTTAGGAGCTTCTGGTATACCTACATGTAACAAGAAATAATTGTGAAAATACTGTATACATGTACCAATACCATTACCACATTTTGCACAAAAAAATTAATAACAATGGTAACAGATTAATATAATACATAAATAGAGACTAAACAACCTATAGTATCAATAGCTGGCAGCAATGTACTGTAATATTGAATACTGGTGTGCTGAACAAGGATTTCAATGGATTTTTAAATGATTTAAGGTGGCGCGACACAGTTTCTTGAAATTCCGGGGAATGCAAGGTTGATCTGGGTATCTCGAGGCACTGGAATTTATTTAAACAAGTAGAAATACAGTTTTGGCATCAAATAATGTAACTAAAAAAAATTACACAGATAGTTTCTATGGTAACAGTAACGTTTCAAAAAGGTGTCAAATCACCAATTAATAAATTACTGGTTTAACTGTGATTTGATGCCATTTTGAAACATCACTGTTACCATAGCAACTATCTGTACAATTTTTTTTAGTTATTGTACTTGGTGTCAAAACTGTATTCCATACATGTATGTCGGACTAAAATTCAGTGCCCTCAAATACACCTATTTATTCTTTATTGCAGATCGAACTTGCATTCCCAGATATTTCAAGAAATTGTGTCGAGCCACCTTGAAACATTTTCAAGGAAAATCCACCCATTAACTGCAGTGATAGCTATGGTGAAAACTATCCAAATCATATATGTACCCGTCTTATTTTAGTGATGCTGTGTCCAAGATACCCACTCATGGTTGTAGAGGGACCTAATTGGTAATTCCATGTGACATTTGAGAGTGAGAATTTTGCAACTTTTTTAGAATTTTAAGACAAGTGGCCACTTGTTTCCTAAATTTCCCTTAAATGTCACATCAGTCATGGGATTGCCCTCATGCAATGTAAGAACTTGTGAAGCTCTTACAAATTGTTCCTGAGGGAGGTGGGGTGTGTGCAAATTGTATCATCTGTGACTTTGAGTAGGTCTATTACTGTAGATACAGGTATAGGAACATTAAACCATATCCACTGTATAATAATCTTGGGTAATTTTAGTATAACTGTACCTTCATGACATAAAGTTAGAATAAAATCTGTGAAAAATTTAAAAACATCTTCTTCTTTTGCCCTCAGCATCTGCAGATGGCTGTAGTGCACCACTACACTTTCAAGAAAGGCATCTGCTGTTATTTCAACATTATTGGTTCCAGTGAAGATGGGAACAAATAAAGCTGGATATTTCTGTATTTCAGTCAACATTCCATACAGCTTCAGCCCTTCTTCAATGTCTTTAAGCATTGGTATTCTGGGGGAAACTATATCTTTGACACAGATTGACCTTAAAAATAAAATTCATCAACCATCATGTTTTTTTCAGGCAACAGTTCACCTATGCACATCTTTCAGGCATGACTGAGTGATCATTATCAGAGGAGCTAAAATATTTTTTAAATAAGTTTGTTGTCACTGACTTAGAGTTAACAATATTAAAAAACATGTATATGAATTCTTTCATTTTTGTTAGAGTAATTTGCAGAAACTTGTGGGTTCAGAGACAACAAATTCATTTAAATTTATATAAATGCTTGACTGCGATCATTTCCAGCCTGAAAGAAGGACCAATACACTGTACCACACTACCTTATAAATTTCTGCTTGTTTTGCAGTGTTTCTCTGGTTGGGATACCTCTGTATCCGATGGAAACTAGTTGTGTCATCACATCATCCTGGACCAGTAATTCCTGTAACTCAGAGTCAGAGTTTGCACCTGCAATCTTGAATTAAAGAAAAAAAATTTTTCATTTCAAATTTAAATTAAAGCATAAATAATGCTATCCATAAGGCTCCGGTTTGGACACACTGTTATCATTTTATATTTCTTAATCCCTCCAAAACACAAAACAGTATCTTAATTATTATGCATAAATTTTTAGACTTCATTTCACTATGTATATACAAGACTTACAAGTGTCGATATAGTGCAAGAGACCATAAAGGTAAGAAAGGGAATCCGTAGTAATGGGTCTAGTCACGTCCTAGTTCCTCTTAAGCTATTTTTAGATCTTGAGATAACTGATCATTAAACGATACTCATAGCATGTGACACCTATCGTGATTTTTGCGTGGAAGTTTACATGTTCCTTTTGGGAAAACAAACTGGTGGAAAAAAGTCATAGGAGTGAAGTACGTTTTGTCGAAGAATTGCATTACAAAAAGGTTTTACTAAAGTTTTTACTCAAGAATTGACAAGACTCCTCTTGAATGGAAAAGAGTTTTATCTCTTCTAAAACAGTCTTGTAGTAATATAATTGGTCTTTCATACACGCATAAGAATCTCACAAGTTGTTACAGCATTGTTGCCTGAACAATGCCGTAACAACGTTGTCATCATGTGTGAACAACTGATGAATTAACAAAATTGTTCATCATTGTTTCAACAAGTTGTTACTGCTTGATGAAACAACTATTGTTCATGCATGGTGGAACAACCGAAGGACATGTTGATACTGTCATCAACCATGTTCACAATTGTTGTAACACTGTTGTTCATTGTTGATACTTCATCATGCTGTTGCAACATGTTGTAATGTATCATGTGCGAACAACATTGTTGGCTATAAAAAATGCGCTGTTGGAACAACTTGTTCATGACTGTTGATTTATCTGTGAACAAGTTGTTCAAACTATAAGTGAACAACTTGTTGACAACTTGTTCATGGGGTGCAGAACATCGTTCATGCCTGTTAACAACCGTGAACAACTTGTGCGTTTTTACGCATGTACAGTATAGGATATCTATGTCATTTTCTACTGCTTGGCAGGTTGCAAGTTACGTACGAGATTACCTTGTGAAATCTAAAAATAGATTAAGAGGAACTAGGATAGGGCTAGACCCATTACTGTACTACGGATTCCCTCTACCTTTATGGTCTAGTGTTGATAGTTTTTTTCACACACCAAAAATAAATAAATAAATAAACAGGAATAAAAATTAAAAAGGTAAATCTGTATACATGTACAGTATTGGTTTATTCGCAAACCCTGATAGCACCTCTAACACTAGTCTCACCTTCTTAGCAACACTTTTAAGGGTGTCCTCCTCAACATCTTCAATCTTTACCGAAACATTGTCCAGACCATGTGCGATGTAACTGTACACCCAGGGAGCCAGAAAATTTGGTGCTGGGCCACCTTGTACAATACTGGTTGCCATAAGTTGCCCGGCTGCTTTGAACTGACCATCAGTCAACAAGATAGTGCTAGCAACTGGAACCCCATCACAAAATAATCGAATGCTCATCTGCTTAAGTGCTTCTATTATTAAAAAGAAATACAGGTAAAACTCAGTGGGAAATTTTGGTACTTACAAAAACAATCTAAAATCTTAGTGTCAGTTAAGTATAAGTAATAAGACATATTACTGACTTATGTTAAAAAGTTTCCTTAAAACAAAATTTAATTGCAAATTGTTGGAGGCTAAAATATTTGGGTATTTTATTCAGTATTTTACCTTAAATAGCTGTAAATAAATAAATAAATATTATCAAATTAAATTGCATTAATTTGATGGGAAATGTAAGCTAATTTGTGCATAGTGATGGTCAGTAAACACAATGTATGCATTTTTATCTCCCAACCTAATAGTTTAAATATTAATCTATCAAAAACAAATTATTTGTCAATGGAATGGTATTGTTCTGGTCCATGTGAGTTATACTGTATTCAGGCTAGTACATTATTCTTTCATTAGATACATGTATACTTTGAAGTTTGCAGGAATTACAGACCGTATTATCATCTGACCACACAATTTCATTTACAAATAATTATTCAAGCCAGGTTTGGGGGGATATATGGGAGTGAGACATATTTACTTATAATCTTGCAGATTAAAACAGCTTGTATATATGAACTTTACCTGATAAAAATTCCCTTCTAGGACCTCCTCCATCAACGGCAGGTTCTCCAATGAATTTGACTTTAAGATGGTTCTCTGGTTTAAACCATTTACCATGTTTACTTGTATGCAGGTAATCCTCCCACAGCCTCTTACGACGGACATAAATTCTACTTGTTTCTTGCTCTACTTTTAGTTGCAGAGATTCTAGATGATCTTTAAGGCTCTTGTTATTGCTGTTTGAAACACCTTGATCTGGCCCAGCTTGTGCTGTTACTTCATGTGCATCACTGTTCTCAGTGTGATCATCAGGAAACTCCATTAATAAGTTCCCATACATTCGCCGACTGTGCGTAATTCCCTCAGCTGTTTCTGCGCAAATATCAGCATGTTCTGCAATTTCATTACTTGGAAATGCTGAATTGCATGTTGGACAGTTGATCATGACAGTGATGACACTTAATTCTCTGGCTGGTGTTAGTACCACTTGATTCAGTAACTGTGCTTGCAGATGACATTGCAGATGTACTGGCATCATCAGGGCCAAACGCAGAGATGAACAAAACATCATCATCATCATCTAGTCGTTCTTTGACTTCCTTACTGGGCTCACCTTCGTCAAAAGCACTCCTATTGGACCTGCCCCCATCTGAATCATCAGAATTAGAAACAGCATCATCACAAGTGTTCCACAGTTTGTCAATGTCAGTTACAGCTCTAATATACAATGGACCCTGTCTGGTAAGATGCTTGATAATCTTACCACTGTAAGACTGACAGCCTGGGTCAATATTTTTGTTTCCCACAGCCCTAACAAAATTAAATTTGGGTTCTGCAAGATTGTCTAGTTTGCTTGCAAAGGCTTTACCCAATTTTTGCCGCAACTCTGCTTCGCTCATTTCATCTGTAATCTCAAAGGCGGACACGGCAAAGTTCTCGGAATAGAGTTCCTCTCTCCTGGCACCACGTGGAACCTCCTTATTCATCGGGGACGGCAAAAGAACATCTTTCAACAGCGATTTCTCCGCGGCCGCACTCCGCTTTCTTTTTTCACCTATTGCCTGTGTTTCTTTCCTCTTCCCTTTTTTGGGTCTATAGTTGCTCGACGGGTTGAATTTGTTTATCTGCGATACATAAACTCTGTCAGGAGCATCGCTGCTATTGTGTCGTTGATTCCCACTTGCAATATTTCCACTTGCAATATTCGCATTGCCATTAACACTGGGGTACAATTGCCTCATCACCTCTTCATTATTTTGATTCTGGCTACGTCTGGAACTTTCCTGCTCATTTGCATGTTGAACACGGGCCGTGTTATTTCGCAATCCTTCAACTGCATCGATTAAACGGTTCATCAGTTGCTCCGCCATGTTTCCTTCCTTCACAATCCGAGCAGCCGGTCCTTCTGGTCAGCGGTTATCATTTCTCTGAGCCCGCGATCATTGAGCCCGCGATCGGTTTATATTTTGAGAAGTTTTATATTCTTGAAGAAGTCTTATATTTTCAGCGAAGTACTATATTTTTCTGCAGAACCTTTTTTATTTGAATAAAGTACTATATTATATCAAAAGAAGTACTATATTTTGGAGTTATCTGTTATAATTTATCAAATAAGTTTTATTTATACCAACAAGTATTATATTTTTAACACAAAGTATTATTGTCCCGTCCGGCACGCCATACCCACATGTAGGGTGACGAATTGACGATGGTACTCCGGGAAGAAATGGCAACAGAAAAAAATCAAAACTCAAAATTCCAAATTAGCATATTGCGCATAAATACAACACTGAGCCTACGTTCCAACTGGTCTGCGTGACAAAAAAGGGCAAGGCCCTCGCTACTTCATTTAACCCTATCCAGACAGGGCTTTCTTTTTTACTTCTGGGACTGGGGGGGGGGGGGGGGGGGGGGGGGCGGAAAGTGCCCGCGGTCAATATCTCCTGAACCATTTGGTGTATTCCGACGAAACTTTTACAGGTGGATGGTATGCCCTGTTCAAGTATGTGTTACACTTATGTTGCCATGGCGACAAATTATGACGTCATTATGACGTCAGTAATTGGAAAAACCCAGTATTACTAGAATTTCAAAAATTTTTTTCCTATTGTTTTGTTAACATAAAAAAGGTAGTATATCAAAAAAATAGTTTCTCTTTATTAAAAAGTGCTTATTTTTATTGTAACTATTATAAAAGCAAACATAATAAAAATTGTCGGCTGAAATTTTGTGTTGGTAGGTGTTCACGACTCCGCTGTAACTTTTTTTTGGCGTGATATTTTTTCACCAAATTTTCCACACATAAAGCCCATACATATTTAGGAAAAGTCATAAAATTTCAGAACCATACCTGTACTGGTTTCGGAGATATTAACTTTTAAATTCAGCGCTGGCACTTTCCGCCCCCCCCCCCCCCCCCCCAGTCTGCATAGGGTTAAGGTGTACCTAATAGTTTAGTTTTAGGAAAACATGAAAAAAAAAATATTAAAATTGATATATTGAAAAAAGACCCTATGCTGAAAAATCAATGTGAAAACAAAAGTTAATATGTTGGGGGGGAAAATAAATAAAGATATATTAAGGACTTATTAACCGAGTGCTAGGTCTGTACGGGAAAGTATTTGCCTGAGGTTTTCGTGCGATAAAACCGTGGGCAAATATTTTCCCGTACAGACCGAGCAAACGAGGTTAAGAATCCACCAAATGACTATATCTCTCGAGCTATATATCGTTTGTCAGTGTTTGAGCCTCCACCAGTCATGGTGAGTTCAAAATGCCCATTGTCTTAATTGTTGTCATTACAAGTCTGGCAGTTGTTAAATTAGAGGTATACAACTTCAGCCATTTTGGTCAATATATAATCTATTACATACAGGACTGTAAAGATTCCTCTATCAACTCTGGAACATTTGACCAAAGATGATTTTGAAATTATCAAACAAAATCCTACGGCGGTCCAGTGGTGCATGACCTACTTATTTGTTTACTATTTTCAACACAATTTAATTGGCGCATCGTAGCAGGAGGTCAGCAAATAGTTGGCAAGCTACTCAATAAGCAGAATTCTCACTTTAGTATATTCGCCTTATATATTTACTGTTCAAAATGCGACGCCATCTTCTAAGGAATATATGTAAATTGGCTTTCAAGCGGTGGCCATTTTGTCATTAATTTCTGGTAATGCGTTGCAAACTGTGTAAAGTGACAAGCCCAAATTATAAAAGCCCCGGGAATATTACTACGTATTTCGTTGTTACGTGCACACGGATATATTTCAAACACGGCGTTCGAATTCGACGTCCTACGTTCAACGCAGGCCGCATTACGCTGCTCAGCCGTAAACACAACGTCATAATGAAAATATTGTTTTATTTATCAAATAGCGATATTTTCTTTATGTCGTCGTGTTAATTACGGCTGAGCAGCGGTAACTCGGTCTGCGTTGGACGTCGGCGTCGGACGCCGTGTAAATTAGGGACCTTAAACCGCAGTAGGAGTAGGGGACTGGGGCGGGTCCCTGTCGCGGCGGGAAAATTTATAATGTTAAGATTTCAGTCTTTCTCGCGACGACGACATCATTGATTGATCTCAACCATGGCTTCTTTTCGAGATACAAGAAATGCGATTTTAGACAGCTACCTTGATGGTGTCATCGATGAGGATGAATTTATGCTGCTCACACAAGAAAATACATCAAAAAATCCCGATTTTCCATACAACGAATACGGAAAATTTGATTTGGCAGACTTAGAAAATTCTGAATGTCTTGCGGAGTTTCGGTTTGCAACAGTGGCGTAGCTACACCCGGGCCTACCCGGGCCTGTGCCCGGGTGAAACCTGCGCGTGCCCGGGTGAAATATTGCAGACAGATCTAACTCTCATTATATAGGCAAAGTAATTTAAGTATAGACTATAGCCACTAGGAAGATTATGTATAAGTTTACTGTTTACAAAAAGACAAAGTATTAGTTTATTCCCACATAAACGTTAAATATTTCCCTAAAAATGACGGTTTTCGCGTGAAAATTCATCGAGTGCCATCAGTGGTTTCCACCAACGTTTTTGACTTACCGCTAAAGCATGTGTCAGTGGGCGCAGATGAGTAAAGCACTGCAAAATATCTCTAGTGGCATGCCGTATGCCCCTGACTGAAAATTGTTTTTCTAGTTTTCGCGTGAATATTATTGCTAGAGTTAGTTGTTTTGCATACATGGTAAGGAAATACTGACTATAAAATCATGATTTTCACTGGTTTTTATTTTATCTTTTTTGTTGTTAAAATTGCCCCCAAAATGCAGGAAACAGCATTTCCGTGGTGTAAAAAATCAAAAATTTCCTGGGGGAGCATGTTCACACCCCAGAGGTTTCCCGCATGTTTGGCGCTCTGAACTGCCACGGACATACTGTACTTCAAAATTGGTGGCTACGGCCCTGTGACTGTAAATCACTGTAATAACAAAAAACCCACAATGAATGAATCACATGACATCTGCTTCCTGGCTACGCCACACGCCACTGATTTGCAAAAAATGATATTCCCATTCTTGCCGACGTTTTGCACATTCCAGAGAACTTTATTTGCAGCCAAGGTACGAAATGCAATGGTATAGAAGCCTTATGTATTACACTGAAGAGGTTTTCCTATCCTTCACGCTACTCTGACCTGATTCCTCGTTTTGGAAGGCCAGTCCATAGAAATAATATACCTAGAATGCGGGCTCCTATCTCCTGTCAGTCAAAAATTTGTCGTCACAAAATGGCGGATTTATAAGGGCAAAAGGAACTCGCCCTAGGATTTTTTAACAGTTTTTTACGCGGCCGCGGTTGGTAACCGGTGTGGAGTACGAGTGGACGATGGATGTATTTTAGCACTGAATTTCTTTGTTTTTTACACCGGGGAATTTACTGGACTGGTGAATTTAACGATAAAGGCATGTGAAGTGCAATATCCTTCGCAAAAACATTTCGAACATCAAACTCTGGATGTAGAAATGGCGACGATAGCGGCCTTTTAAAACGAATGGTTTTTGTGTTTTTACTGTTTCATTATATTTGAGTGATTCCCACTTGCCAATCTGTATGTGATTTATACTGAGTGTGAAGAATTAATCCAGGAGACAACAGCAAGTCTTTTGTTCTTTTTTATCCAATCTAATAAGGGATTTCTAGCTTGTGATTTTTTAAATATAAAATATGTTTATGCACCTGTCATACGTTTTATACAACAGTCTTGGTTTCCATTAACGTCTTTGATTCTTTTCTTTTCTTTTAAACGGACTTTGATGCAGCCACATTTCTGCGTTTCAAGTTTAGCCTGAGCCTATCTTTTTGTTGCTTTTTGTAATTGTGGTGAATTGATCGAAATATAATTTTGAATAGTTTTTAGCACGTTTAATAAAGCAAGTGTCTTGCAAATTGTTTTATTTTATGCTAATGTGTATGTGGCTGATTTGTTGTCATGCATGTATCCAATTTATCCCTATGAAACGTCCTCCAATTCTTTATTTTGACAGGCGATCATTGTTGTATATTTATCCCACCCCTTTGCAAAATTCAAAATGGCGGATCTATAAGGGAAAAATAAAATTTAATTTGGACACCTGTCACGTGACAGAGCACGCATTCTAGGTCTATTATTTCTATGGGCCAGTCCCTGTCCTAAGTATGATCAACAACACTGTAGTTGATTTTATTTACGATATGCATAGTCATCTAGTGAATCAGTGGAATAACACCATCCTTAATCCTGTTCAAGTTCAATATATGCTGAGGCTATACACAACAAAGGTGCTGCATTGGATAACTGCTTCGGATTTATAGATGGAACTGTGAGGCCAATATGTAGACCTGGCAGGTTGCAAAGGATTGTTTATAATGGGCACAAGAGAGTGCACGCTCTTAAATTTCAGTCTGTAACTCTGCCAAATGGTATGATAGCAAATATGTATGGTCCTGTTGGGAAGTTGCATTTTGTATTATGTTCATGAATATATTATTAAATTTATTGTTTTCATCATATTATTTATGTGTTATCAATATAATATAATATAATTATTATAATTATTTAAAATTAATATATATTATTTGAAATAATTATTATAATTATATATAATTATATTATATATACACTGTATATATATATATATATATATATATATATATATACATACGTAGCAATGTGTATGTCTGACATGCACATTTTTTCTTAACTTCAGAGGGAAGACGGCATGATGCAGGCATGTTGGCAGATTCCGAACTTCTGCAAGATCTTGAGCAGAATGCATTTGCCCCAGATGGAACACCAATGTGTCTTTATGGTGACCCTGCGTATCCCCTCCGGGTGCACCTCCAAGCCCCTTTTAGAAATGCAGTATTGACCCCACAAATGCAAGATTTTAATAGATCGATGAGTGCAGTACGCATTTCAGTGAATGGCTCTTTGGAGACATTTCCAATTACTTTAAGTTTATAGATTTCAAAAAGAACTTAAAAATTGGGCTGAGTTCGGTAGGGAAAATGTATTTAGTGAGTGCAGTGCTACGTAATGCATTGACTTGTCTTTATGGTATTTCTACATCAAAATACTTTAATTTGGTCCCACCAGGCCTCCAGGAGTATTTTGTATAAAACAACAATGTAATGGAAAAGTTATTTAATTTAACAAAACATCAAAATTATTGTCAAAGACAAATGTTTTTGTAACAAATAACAATAAAAAATGCAAAACAGTTGAAAAAATGTAAACTTATATCAGACTGTTGCTTTTTGCCATACATGTATACTCATTTTTTGGAAGCAACTTTATCCAATAACAAAAGAAATTACTGATTTTGTCTCTGTTGCTGTTCCATCTGCTGTGCTAGCATTGTTTGCATGACTTGCATGTTATTTTGTTGTGTTTCTCTCTCATGTTGCATCATTGTCATAAATTCATGGTGTCGTGTTGTCTCAGTCTCTTGTTGCTTCACCTTCAAAGCCATTTCCTCTCTCATCAAAGACTGTTGAGCTTCACTTTTCTCTTTCAGGTAAAGTAAGGTTTCATTGCCAGACCGTCTATTCTTTTTATTGGGAGTGCCTTTTTCCTCACCATTTCTTCTTTTTGTCTCTGCTAACTTTTCCATGGCCTTTGCTCTGATATCTTGGGCATCTACTACTTGACCAACAGCAATTTTCTGTTTATTTTCTTTATCTTCTTTCTCAGCATCCTCAGCAGCATCTTCTTTCTCTATTATTTCCTCTAATGCTGTTTCTATTTCAGTCATATTCGTGGCTATACCACTGGCTTTCTTCTCATATTTAAGCTTGGCTCTCAACCGGTTTGAAAGTTTAGTGTATCGATCTCTTACTGCTCGCTGATCCAAATCTGCTTTAAATGGTGGTTCTGAAATCTTTGAAAGATGATGGGCTATTGTTTTCCACAATTTCCCTCGTTGTATATTACCTTTTCTAGTATTTACAAATGGATCAACTGCCAGTATCTCTCTGCACAATAATATGTCATGGTTATCAGTCCAAGTCATTTGGTTCCTTTCACCATTATAAATACCAAAAGATAAGCAAAATTTCAGTTTATATAAGCTTACTAGTTCATTTAATAGTATTCTCTCACTATTGTATTAAAAAATACAATACAAATATTAAATACCATTAAATCGCTCAGGAAATATCAGAAACATTTCAGCAGTGTAAAATAAATCATATTTTCGATTAACAGCTGTGATTGTAAACTAAAACTACTAACAATTCACGGATGAAACGTTTTGTTCTCAAGAAAAATGACCTCATCGAAATGGACAGGAAAGGCTTTGTCAACCACTCAACCAGTGAAAGACGAAGGCTATGAATAATGAATTCAACCACAGAACGAGTGCATGCATGACAAGACTAGTTTGAAACTGATGTTTATGCGAATTTTAAGTAACTACAATCAAGAAAAATTAGACGAAAGAAACAATGCCAAAAATCGATGATTAAGGTACTTACGATGAACTTGTTCGTTGGAGGCCATCCGAATGCGAACTTGTGGAGGCACTCATAACTTTCTTAAAAGTGATCTTTTATTCAAAGAAAGTAATAAGAATTAAAGAATAACGTTTGAGAATGATTTACATAAATAAAAAGCGTTGTAATATAACATAAGAAGCCAAAATTCGAAGTAAAATCTCACCTTGCTACGACGACGTGAAACACGTCGCAGGAAAGACCGCGACGACGTAAATAAATTGTGCACATGCGCAGTAGTGCTAATTTACGATTATTTACTTCCGGCGCAAGTCGTCGTCGCAAAAAACAAGAAATCTCAAGGTCCTTATTGATATAAACGTGACTTTAATACACCTAAGATTCGGTTCGGTCTGGTCTGACAGTATTTCAAAACACAGACTACGTCATCAGCGACGTTTATAATCAAACATAATTAACAATATTAGAACTATATTACACAATTAATTAATAATATTGACTAGTATTATGGGTAGAGACACAATATTAAAACACCAAACAACAGAAATAACAATCAAGTGCTCGTGCCCACGGCGTCCACTTTTAAACTGTGTTTACGGTTAAAAAAAACAGTCTATACTATAGGCGCCTGTAGGAAACGTTGCAATTGCCTATATGTACCAACAGAGAACTATAGACAGCATTCTTATTATAACATCGGATAATTGATGAGCTCTGCCAGCTGGGGAGCTTACTTTAATATTCCTGGGACTTTTATTCATCCATTTTGAGCGGCTATTAACAAACTCCTTAACTCCGAACTCGAAGTCCGAAGTCCGAAATCCGAAGTCCGAAGTCCGAAGTCCGAAGTATGCAGTTCGAAGTCCAAAGTCTGAAGTCTGAAGTCCGAAGTCCAAAGTCCGAAGTTCGAAGTCTGAAGTCTAATTTTTATTAACTTTACAATCATTAAATATGATTGATGGAATAGACAAGAGGGCGTAAATTTCATTTTTAAGTCTAACCAGAGCATAATGCATATAACAACAATAACAAAAACTAAACTAAACTAAGTTTAGTGTGAAGTCTGAAGTCCGAAGTCTGAAGTCCCTACCCGGCTTTCGTAATGCTGAGTCGTCAGCGGGTAAAAAAACTTTCAAGAAAATTGAGAAGAACAACCAATTTGACTTGCAAAACGTGTTGTGGTCTTCATTTCAAACGGCCGAACGAATATTTTATATTTGATAGTGATGAGCTGATACCGATGCCAAATACTCAATACCACAGATACCGGGCGGGGTCTAGAAAAAAAGTAAAAATCAGGAGTACTTCATCTTGCAGCCTATGGGCCGGGCCTCGTGGTTATAAATTATGGACGAAGGTATACAATGAATATTTGCAATTTAAATTATATACTTCGAGTCTTTGATAGTTGGTGTAAAGCAAAAACATAATATTTTCTTTTTTCTTTACCAAGAAATGAAGATCCAGTGGCCTGGTGGAAGGCACAAGAAAAGCGCTACAGTCTAGTGTCTCAATTTGTCAAGAAGTATTTGTGTATTCCAGGCACGTCAGTACCAGCAGAGACTTTTCTCGAAGGCAGGTGAACTTGTATCTATTCGGCGTAACAGACTGAAAGCCAAACATGTAACTATGATGTTATTTTTAAATAAAAATTTTTAAAACCATAACCACTGGTTATGATTTTATTCAGGACAAAATTTTGGAACCCTCTAAGGAATTTTCAATGTAATACACTTTAATATATACATATTATTTCATATGTGAAAATCTGTTTCACTTATGAAAAAAAATATACACATATGAAAATGAAATTACTTTTTCATATACGAAATCTTCAATTTCATATGTGAAATATATTTTCACATTTTGACATTTTTCATTTTCATTTGTGAAATGACATATGAAATTATCGTAAGGGTTGATGTGCCAGCTAGTACACGAGTTTGGCTCCCCAAATATTGTAGAACAATTGTGCTCAAAATATCTCAGGATATATATGGCACTGATTCGATACTGAATACTCTGAAGTAATTTTCTTGCCAGTACCAATGATTGATGAAAATCTTGTATTTGACAAATGTGATTCATACCCTCTTAAACCCACCATCTGAGAATTTCAAAATTGTTCTGTGTCAAAGATAGAAGTGTTAAAACAGTCAGTTTTGTTCAAAGCAAAATGCCCACCAAATAACAGGCATTTTGCCAAAAAGGAAAGCCACAAACACAACTCCCATGATGCTTTGCTAGAATGGGAATTTTCCATTACCTACCAAAAAATCGGAAGAAGGTATGGTGTTCATCATGAACACCTTAACCCTCTCCCTACTAGAGTTCTTCCCATGATGAGTAAAATCATCTGGCATTAGCCAGAGTAAAATATCAAAAGACCACCATGGTAGGGAAAGAGTTAACGAGATAGTTTTCTAACCCTTTCACAACTAGAGTTCTTGCCTTGACAAGTAAAATCATCTAGCATTAGCCAGAGTAACTCTGGCATTAGCATTAGCCAGAGTAAAATACCAAGAGGCAACCACCATAGGGAAAGGGTTAATGAAGTTCAGTCATGTGCTTTATCAATGCACTAGCTAAATCAAATGTGACATCACATTTCAAACATATGTACTTCATCCCATTTGGTTCTGCGGCTTCAACTTCATCAAAATTAAAATCAAAATTCATGTTACAGTAATTACACTTGAAACTTTTTCCTGTGTTATGTGTCTTTTGATGACTTACAAAACTACGATGAGAAAATGCTTTGTCACAGATATCACACGTGTAAGGTTTCTTTCCAGTATGTGTTCTTTTATGATATTTTAAGTCTCCTGACTGGGAAAATGTCTTGCCACAGATACCACAGTCGAATGGTTTCTCTCTAGTATGTGTTCTTTCATGATGTTGCAGGGTAGATAAACGAGTAAACGCTTTGTCACAGAAATCACATTTGAAATGTTTGTCTCCAGTATGTATTCTTTTGTGATGTTGCAGGGAAGATAAACAAGCAAACATTTTGTCACAGACATTACATTTGAATGGTTTCTCTCCAGTATGTGTTCTTTTGTGATATTGCAGGGTAGATAAACGAGCAAACGTTTTGTCACAGACATCACATTTGAATGGTTCTCTCCAGTATGTGTTCTTTTATGATGTAGTAAGTTTCTTGACTGGGAAAATGGCTTCTTACAGACATCACATTTGAATGGTTTCTCTCCAGTATGTGTTCTTTTATGAACTATTAAGGCACATAAATGAGAAAATGTATTCTTACAGACATCGCATTTGAATGGTTTTTCTCCAGCATGTGTTCTTTTATGAGCTATTAAGTTACATGAATAAGAAAATGTCTTCTTACAGACATCACATTTGAAAGGTTTCTCTCCAGTATGTGTTCTTTTATGACATAGTAAGTTACTTGAGTGGGAAATGTCTTGTCACAGACATCACATTTGAATGGTTTCTCTTCAGTAATGAGTATGGAATACCATATGACGTTTGAAACTTGATAGACTGCCAAATGTCTTGGTGCAGGCTGGACACCAATGAGACTTTTCCCCATTCGTGCTAGAACTCCTTTTCGTCAAGTCAGAATTATTACAGTATTCATTGATTGCTACCCTGGTCCCAGAGGTCCTACACCGCGCGCTCCCCCCCGAAATGCTGAAAGCGGCGAGAGAACCTCTGGTCGAACTGGCCGTTTCTTTGATCGCTCCGAGCCAATGAAGTCGCTAGGGTCAGATCTTGACCCCATTTTCTGATTGGCTAAGAAATCTGTTAGGGGGGTTTCGATTAAAAAAAATAATTATACAACTGCAAGTCGAAGGTTGGAGGCGTGAAGAAATATACTGCATTTTGCAAGACGTTTGTAGCATCGTTATGTTAAAACCTCCGGAGCAAAGTTGCAAAACAAAGCCGTAAAGAACAAGAACTAACAAATACCGTTGCTGGTGCACATTTCCGCGTAAGAGGTATAAATATTATTTCAGTGCGTTGACTAAACTATTATTTCTCTTACTCAAGAAATATTTCTACGTTGCCATACGGATTGGGCGATCGAGTATTAACATCTAAAAATTAATCTGCCGCCGAACTATAACTTATATATACCATACACCGAGAACGTCGTTCAGCAAGCTTTTCAATATTCTCTAGTTGGTTCGCCGTGGCATTCAAGTATGACGTGTTTTTCTTTTTAATTTGAATACAACTGTTGCATAAATCAACTTGTTATATCATTCTGTGATTGTAATTTATAAGTCCTATCGCTAATTTTATTATGAATATAATGACAGCGTCGTATATAATGCATGCCAAAAGCAAGGCGCCATGCATTTGTATTTATATTAACCACCAACGAATTGATAGCTGTTTATTTTTTAACTCCTATTTTGACCTCATCCAGTCATCTCATGCATGCTAAAGAATAAAAATCCGTTGTTTATGAACACTCTATTAAAGAAGAGAACGTGAACTAACACTGATTTGAAAAAACTTGCACGGAAAAATTAAAGAATATTTGGCGCGTACGTCACAAGCAAATTATTCACACGCATTGATTCAAAAGAAAACATAAACAACAATGGCGCTTTATTTGTGTCAATTTCTTTTACTTTCCCTGTATAATTTGGCTGCGGCGTATTTTCTCTCGTGTCATTACATGAAAAAGTTCAAAACGTCTGGTTATATCTTTATCGCCCAAAGCCCCCAAACACACCGGTGAATAATTGTTATTTCTGTGAACGGGTGACATTTTTGCGTTGTAGTTGTACACGTATAAAATTCGGTTTCGTTTTCGCAATTTTTCTGAATAGCAGCGGTATAGAAACTAAAGCGCCATGGGGGAAAAAATTCTGCTCTATGGATAAGAATTTTCCTGTTATTGTAGCTTGCAAGTGATTTTGAAATGATCAAACGGATAAATAATTTGATCACTGAAGCGGTCGGGCGTTAAGTTGTCTTGTCTTGTCCCGTGGGCTGTTGCGGTTTTTTTCTTGCTCGACTGGTAAAACGGCGAAATTTCTAGACTTTTATAGTTTATTTCTCCTAGCCTGCGCCTCAAACGTCCTTAATATATAAAAATTTCTATTAGTGGTGCAAAAAGTTTTACGCCCCCCCCCCGGTCAATTTAATTAGATTACTGCAACATCAAAGTGAGATTAGTAGCGTCTTCGACCAGAGGTTCTCTCGCCGCTTTCAGCATTTCGGGGGGGAGCGGGCGGCGTAGGACCTCTGGGACCAGGGTAATTGATTGCAGATCCTTCGCCGAAATTCACAACAACTCAAAACTCAAAATATAGATATGCGATTTTAGTTTTAGGAAAAAAACATGAAAAAAATATATTAAAATTGATATATTGAAAAAAGACCCTATGCTGAAAAGATCAATATGGAAACAAAAGTTAATATGTTGGGGAAAAGGTAAATAAAGATATATATATATATATATATATATATATATATATATATATATATATATATATATATATATCTTAAAGACTTATTAACCGAGTGCGAGGTCTGTACGGGAAAGTATTTGCCTGAGGTTTTCGTACAGACCGAGCGACGAAGGAGCGACGTTTGTGCGATAAAATTCCGAGGGCAAATACTTTCCAATACAGACCGAGCAAACGAGGTTAATAAGGAATTTATTATATGCCTATTGGTTCATTTTATTTTTTAGCTGCGAGCGTTGTTTTCGTCTTCGGAGTATGCTGTTACCTAACCTGTTGACTTTTTCGTGTCGCTTCTTGGCCTTCTCATAATATTTACATCAGTTCGGCTTTTATTTGTCGTGTTTTTAGATAAACAGCTTTAAAGAAAACCAGCAGGGATGTTCCAACACATTTTATTGTTCAGAATATTTGAATAAAGATACCTAATGGCTATTTTAATAAGTAACGGTTTCTTGAGACATTTAAGAAGAAAGTTAAACGGTAAAAACATCTTTATTAAAAATAAGTGTCGACGACGTTTCGACGTTTCTTACGCCATTATCAAGTCAATATAGTTAAAATTAAAAATTTTTAAATATTTATAAGCAAAGTGTTAAAATTATCATAATTATATACAAAAGAAAAAATAACAAACAATAAGAACTATTTAAAAAGTTTGGCACTAATTGAGTCCGATTGAACATTGAGAGATGGTTTGATGTCCCTAATGTATAACATTTCATATACCAAGCAGTCAAATTTGTTTTTACATTTACGTAAAACACTAAACCTATTAATCGATAGTCCTTCTGACCCTATGACACTATGGTGTACATCTCTCACATGTTTGCCAATGGATGAGCTAGTTCTTTTGTGTTCCTCAATGCGTTGGTAAAGGTGTCGGGCGGTGTACCCAACATAGTCTGCATCACACAGACCACATTCAAAACGGTAAACCACGCATTGTTGATTCACAATCGCAGGCTTGTTTTCACGAATTCCAAGGGCGCTTTCGATCTTTCTACTCGTGAAGACTGGTTGTATGCGCTGCTGTATCTTGGTACCTAATTGAAGGAGTTGCTTTCTGACTGCATCCGCTGATGTCTGATCTTTGTAGGGAAGTGGTATTCTAAACGTCTGCTTTTCTAATTCATGGCGACCTTCAGTTCTTAAATGTTGACCACAGGGGTAATCATTTATGCAAACATTGATGATGGTTTCCATTCGACGTTCAGGATACTTTAACTTGCGAAATATCGCCTTGAGTTTACCACATTCCTTGATGAAAGCCAACTTGGTAGAGGATAACTTAGCCGCACGATCAACCATCGTTTTCACCAGACCATCTTTGTAACGCTTGTCCACATGACTTTGGTAATGTAAAAGCAAACCCGTGTCCGTCGGCTTCCTATACACTTCCGTTGTCAACACATTCCCGGTTTTCACCACCGTCATTCCCAAGAAAGGTAACTTATCGTTTTCAGCAATCTCCATTGTGAAAGTTATGGAAGGATGTAGATCGTTAAGGGAACTCAGGAAACAGTTGGCGGTATCTACATCTGGCATGATAGAACACGAGTCATCGACAAAGCGTTTGTAAAAATCGGGCATTTCACCAGCATCACATAATCTGTCCTCAAGTGAACACATGAAGACATTCGCCAGCAATGGGCCAAGAGGTGACCCCATGGCTACCCCATCTATCTGTTCATACAAGGTACCATTAAACTGGAAAAGCTGGTTGGTTGTCGCCTCTCGTAATAGTTCAATAAGTTGATCTTTACGAAGGACCAAGTTGTAGGTCTTGTTGAACCAATTATCATCAAAAGCTTTGTCGGCCAGGATATGTATTGTTTCATCAAGTGGTACGTTTGTAAATAAGGATGTCACATCGTAGGATACCAGAATTTCATCATGTTGTATGCACCGATTTCGAATTTCTTTAGAAAATTCGAACGGATCTGATATCGTGTACTTGTTGGTAGAGAGTGGTTTTAACTTCTCATCAAGCCACTTTGCCAATGGGTAGTTGTAAGTTCCTGTAGCTGAGAGAATTGGGCGCATAGCGAGTGGCTGTTTGTGTGTCTTTGGTAGACCATATAGATGAGCCAATCTTGAACCACTAGGGTAAAGGGACTCAGCAATCGATTTGGGCAGGTTACGCTGTAAGCATGACTTGAGTTGTTTTTCTTTTTGTAGTAACGGATGATAATGTTTTGGTGGTCTTCCTCTAGTCCGAGGTCGCTCTTCACTTCGCTTAACGAATTTGGTTGCTTTCTTTATCGATGCGTTACTCAGCAGGTCTAGGTATTCAGCCTTATCCATTACGACGACACCACTTCCTTTGTCGGGTTTTGTGATGACAATGTCGTCACGCTTCTTCAACGTGTTTAGAGCTCTCATCAGGGCTTTAGGTGGACAGGGACCCTTTCTCTCGATATAATTTACGGCAATTGAACGAAGAGTCGCATTTGCCAGCTCCGTATGTGCTTCAGACAGAGAAGGCGCGATTCTCCAATATAACTTTTCGAAATTTGCCTGGATCTCTTTAGGTGACACTTTCTGTGGAAGGGCGAATTTAAGACCTCTACAAATCACGAGCTTCTCGAAAAAAGACAAGCTATAAGATGAGATATTCTTTATATGTTCATCCACGTCCAATTCTTTAGAAAGCATACGACTAATTTTCTTAGTGTGAGACTTCATCATACCATCATAATTTTCTTAGTGTGAGACTTCATCATACCATCATATTCTTATTTTTAATAAAGATGTTTTTACCGTTTAACTTTCTTCTTAAATGTCTCAAGAAACCGTTACTTATTAAGATTCTTAAACGTGATAGGCAACTACACTATTTCAGAAGTCTTGAACAGTGTGGTAAACGATTAGTGAGTTGTGAAGGTGCTATTGAATTTTTAAGATTGTGCAAGAATTTTGGTCTGATCCCAACATTTGCAAGAGTGGATAAGTCGAGATCTAAGAGATGGAAAAAGTCGTCGGATCGCTTTCAACAGGATATTCTAGATGAAGAGTTACATGCAAAGATAAAGCAACATAAAGAGCTTTTGAATGAAATGCGAATTATTCAGCAGGAGATTAAACAAAATGTCACCATCCTCAGATATATTGCCATCTGTCATGCTACGCGAGGTCTTCGAAAGGTCCAATATGATGGTATGATGAAGTCTCACACTAAGAAAATTAGTCGTATGCTTTCTAAAGAATTGGACGTGGATGAACATATAAAGAATATCTCATCTTATAGCTTGTCTTTTTTCGAGAAGCTCGTGATTTGTAGAGGTCTTAAATTCGCCCTTCCACAGAAAGTGTCACCTAAAGAGATCCAGGCAAATTTCGAAAAGTTATATTGGAGAATCGCGCCTTCTCTGTCTGAAGCACATACGGAGCTGGCAAATGCGACTCTTCGTTCAATTGCCGTAAATTATATCGAGAGAAAGGGTCCCTGTCCACCTAAAGCCCTGATGAGAGCTCTAAACACGTTGAAGAAGCGTGACGACATTGTCATCACAAAACCCGACAAAGGAAGTGGTGTCGTCGTAATGGATAAGGCTGAATACCTAGACCTGCTGAGTAACGCATCGATAAAGAAAGCAACCAAATTCGTTAAGCGAAGTGAAGAGCGACCTCGGACTAGAGGAAGACCACCAAAACATTATCATCCGTTACTACAAAAAGAAAAACAACTCAAGTCATGCTTACAGCGTAACCTGCCCAAATCGATTGCTGAGTCCCTTTACCCTAGTGGTTCAAGATTGGCTCATCTATATGGTCTACCAAAGACACACAAACAGCCACTCGCTATGCGCCCAATTCTCTCAGCTACAGGAACTTACAACTACCCATTGGCAAAGTGGCTTGATGAGAAGTTAAAACCACTCTCTACCAACAAGTACACGATATCAGATCCGTTCGAATTTTCTAAAGAAATTCGAAATCGGTGCATACAACATGATGAAATTCTGGTATCCTACGATGTGACATCCTTATTTACAAACGTACCACTTGATGAAACAATACATATCCTGGCCGACAAAGCTTTTGATGATAATTGGTTCAACAAGACCTACAACTTGGTCCTTCGTAAAGATCAACTTATTGAACTATTACGAGAGGCGACAACCAACCAGCTTTTCCAGTTTAATGGTACCTTGTATGAACAGATAGATGGGGTAGCCATGGGGTCACCTCTTGGCCCATTGCTGGCGAATGTCTTCATGTGTTCACTTGAGGACAGATTATGTGATGCTGGTGAAATGCCCGATTTTTACAAACGCTTTGTCGATGACTCGTGTTCTATCATGCCAGATGTAGATACCGCCAACTGTTTCCTGAGTTCCCTTAACGATCTACATCCTTCCATAACTTTCACAATGGAGATTGCTGAAAACGATAAGTTACCTTTCTTGGGAATGACGGTGGTGAAAACCGGGAATGTGTTGACAACGGAAGTGTATAGGAAGCCGACGGACACGGGTTTGCTTTTACATTACCAAAGTCATGTGGACAAGCGTTACAAAGATGGTCTGGTGAAAACGATGGTTGATCGTGCGGCTAAGTTATCCTCTACCAAGTTGGCTTTCATCAAGGAATGTGGTAAACTCAAGGCGATATTTCGCAAGTTAAAGTATCCTGAACGTCGAATGGAAACCATCATCAATGTTTGCATAAATGATTACCCCTGTGGTCAACATTTAAGAACTGAAGGTCGCCATGAATTAGAAAAGCAGACGTTTAGAATACCACTTCCCTACAAAGATCAGACATCAGCGGATGCAGTCAGAAAGCAACTCCTTCAATTAGGTACCAAGATACAGCAGCGCATACAACCAGTCTTCACGAGTAGAAAGATCGAAAGCGCCCTTGGAATTCGTGAAAACAAGCCTGCGATTGTGAATCAACAATGCGTGGTTTACCGTTTTGAATGTGGTCTGTGTGATGCAGACTATGTTGGGTACACCGCCCGACACCTTTACCAACGCATTGAGGAACACAAAAGAACTAGCTCATCCATTGGCAAACATGTGAGAGATGTACACCATAGTGTCATAGGGTCAGAAGGACTATCGATTAATAGGTTTAGTGTTTTACGTAAATGTAAAAACAAATTTGACTGCTTGGTATATGAAATGTTATACATTAGGGACATCAAACCATCTCTCAATGTTCAATCGGACTCAATTAGTGCCAAACTTTTTAAATAGTTCTTATTGTTTGTTATTTTTTCTTTTGTATATAATTATGATAATTTTAACACTTTGCTTATAAATATTTAAAAATTTTTAATTTTAACTATATTGACTTGATAATGGCGTAAGAAACGTCGAAACGTCGTCGACACTTATTTTTAATAAAGATGTTTTTACCGTTTAACTTTCTTCTTTAATGGCTATTTCTCTTTTATTTGTATTCAAATCAACTCAGAAAAGTTCCTGCCAAAACTTACAGGGCCAAGAAAAAAGCGTATTGACCGGTCGGTCAATATCGTAAAATCCCGACCTCTCAGGAACCAATCAGCGTGCGTCGTTTTGCGTACGGACCGGAAATCAAACCCAGCCATATATATATATATATATATATATATATATATATATATATATATATATATATATATATATATATATATATTTGTCAAAACAAATTAAGCACATGTGATTGCATGCGCATTGAAAGTAGAGCAAGAGGCATGACTATTTAATATTTGTATATATTAATTGTGGGTATATCCTGTCGAAACCTTTGCAATCCATTTCATGTCAAGCAGTAGCTATAGGTTGTATAGTAACTTGTCGTTTTCAATTTTATAATTATGACATATAGAAGAAATGTGTAAATACTATTGGCTATTGTAATTAATATTAATTTTTTGGACTTTCCGGCTTCCTTCACAGGCAACTCTGTGTGCTCTTTTTGGGTGGAGTGGGCAATCTTAGGTAGAGTGGGCAATCTTGGGTGGAGTGGACAATCTTGGGTGGAGTGTGTAATCTTGGGTGGAGTGGGCAACCTTGGGTGGAGTGGACAAACTTGGGTGGAGTGGGCAATCTCGGGTGGAGTGGACAATCTTTGGTGGAGCTAGTGGGCAAACTTTGGTGGATATAATGTTTCTCACTCGACTGCTGGTGAAAGACTACCTTTTTTCAAACGTCAACTTCCGGTCCTTGTAGGACACTACATTCCTCCCCTTGTAGGAGTTTACATGCATGGATACAAATAGTATAAACAAATTAACTGATAATCTAGGTTCACTGTTCGTGTCCTTTAAAATTATACTTTAACAGAATTTGAACGAATATCCGAAATTTGTGTGAGTTCTTTTGCCTTTTTAATGTCATTTTGCGACGTAGTCCGCAAGATATGCTGGTGGGCATCTTGAACTCCGTTCAGGGTAGCGTCTGGGAGCTGGATCTTCCACTTTGGGGGTTGGTTCTTGTTTCCTAATTGGTAGAGGTTCCTGGTGCTCGCGCGTTGTGTGATTACCTTCTTCTAATACTACTTCAGTCTCCTCTATTTGTTTGAACTGTGAAGAGTTTCGGGTAATTTCTTTGTCTCCTCGTGCAGCTGTAATCATGGTTCCTTTCTGCTCTGTTACAACATACGGTTTCAAGTCGTAGGGCGTGGCCGATTTTAAACACGAAGGGTCGCGTTTCACGATAACTGCATCACCAACCGAGATGTTCTGAGGTTTGACGTATGCCTTGTTATCTGCGTAGGATTTCATTTTGCGTTTGGCTTCGCTGTCATGATCTCGAATACCAGCTTGGTCGGATAGGTTACTTGGTATTTCGGGAAGCTTGGTTCGTATGTTTCTGTTGAACATCGCGGTCGCTGGTGCCATTCCGGTGGAGCTGTGGGGTGTAGTTCTGTAATTACGTAACAGCTTGCACATGTCTTCTTTCCACGGCTTGCATTCGGCTGTAGCGGTGTGTATGGTCTTCTTGATGGTTCGCATGAACCGTTCGACTCCTCCGTTTGCCCGTGGCCATAATGGTGTTACCTTTCGGTGCCTGAAACCCAGTGTTTCAGCAAAATTCTTGAAATCGCGCCCGTTGAATGGTGGTCCGTTATCTGACTTTACTACTTCGGGTATGCCAAATTCTGCGAATATCTTGTCGAGACGGGGAATTACTGCGTTAGCTGAGGTGCTGGAGACGATGTCGACTACCGGATAACGCGAATAATCGTCTGTGACTACGAGAAGGTAACCTTTCGTCGATAGGTCCTTGAAATCCACGCTGACTTCTTGCCATGCTGAGTCTGGAAGTGGAGATATTTTGAGAGGTTCGCGCTGCGTCGTTGGTGTTGATACTTGACAAGCGAAGCAAGACTTGATCGTTTTCTCTGTCAATTGGTCGATGCCAGGGAACCACACTTTGTCGCGTAATAGAGCTTTAGTTTTGACTATCCCTTGGTGTCCTTCGTGTGCAAGGGTCACCACACGCTGTTGTAGCTGCTGGGGGATCACAATCCTTGTTCCTCGTAGGATTGTGTTTGACGATGTGCTAATTGTCAGTTCATCCTTGACTCTCTCAATAGCTTTGTAGGCTTCTTGGTTGACTTGTTTGTTTCTCTTTCCCATTGACCAGTTACCAGTACGAACTGCGTCGATCACGGCTTGCAATGTGGTATCTTTGCTGGTCGCAACGTTTATCTCTTCGAGCTTTATGGCTTTCGGCGTCGACGTCTGGATGATGTAATTCACAAATTCTTCTGCTACTTTTGCTTGTCGCGTT
Source organism: Corallium rubrum (assembly GCA_964035015.1). Lineage (NCBI taxonomy): Eukaryota > Metazoa > Cnidaria > Anthozoa > Scleralcyonacea > Coralliidae > Corallium > Corallium rubrum. The sequence continues at coordinate 62,171 of CAXIUP010000183.1, read as the reverse complement.
GTGGTCTTCGTTTGTTGGGCTGGATGTCGAGACATGTAATCTGCGGGATTGTTTTCTCCCTTCTGATACACTATGCTGACTTGATAAGGCTGTAATCGGAGGGCCCATCGCTCGATGCGTGCTGGTGGCTTTGATTTCGGATTGCCGTATATGCTTATGAGTGGCTTGTGATCGGTACAGACTGTGATGGGTTTGCCATATACGTATAGATGAAAGTACTCACAGCCCCATACAACAGCGAGAGCCTCTCGTTCGGTTTGACTGTAACGCCGCTCCGTTTCTGACAGGGACTTGCTTGCGTAGGCTACAATATGTCGGTCGCTTGTTTCTGGATCTTTCTGAGCCAAGATTGCGCCCAAACCGACAGGACTGGCATCCACTACTATCTCCGTCTCTTTGTCTGGATCAAAGTAGGATGTTACTGGGGCGTTGGTAAGAGCATCTTTGAGTTGGGCCAGAGACTGATCGTGACGTGGCGTCCATCGCCAAGGGTGTTTCTTCTGGATTAACTCTCTTAACGGCTGGGTCATGGTGGCATATCCTTGAATGAATCTTGCACAATAGTTGGTCATACCGAGTAGGCTTCGTACTTCAGACGTGTTGGTCGGGACAGCTAACTTCAGTATTTCTTCTACTTTCTGTGGATCGGCTGACATCCCCTTGTCGGAAAAGATGTATCCGAAAAACTCTAGCTTGCTTTTGCTGTAGGAGCACTTTTCACTGTGTAGAGTAAGGCCTTTCTCCCTCAAGCGTTGGAGGGTTTCTCGAAGAGATTTGTTGTGATCCTCTTGCGTCTTTCCATAGACCAGAATATCGTCGCTGATATTGATTGCGCCTTGAATTCCGTGGAGCGTTTCGCGAATGGCATTCTGGAAAATCTCAGCAGCACTTGATATACCAAAGTTCAGTCTGGTAAACCGTCTCAACCCGAGGTGAGTACTGAACGTCGTGATGTATCTAGACTCTGGTGCTAGTTCGATCTGGTTATAACCTTGGTTGAGATCCAGTTTACTAAAGTATTTTGCACCGTTCAGATCAGCTATGACTTCTTTGATGGTAGGTGTCAAGTGACGCTCACGCTGAATGGCCTGATTCGCTTGCCTCATGTCGACGCATACTCTAATATTGCCTGGTTGTTTGGGTTTTGGTGCAACTACAATAGGTGATACCCAAGGTGTTGGACCATCAGTCTGTTCGATAACGCCTTGTTGTTCATCCTTGTCGAGCTGTTCCTCCAGCTGTTTTCTGATGTGGAATGGTACTCGTCGGTGAGGTTGTGCGACAGGTTGCACGTTTTCATCGATGTGTAACTTTACTTGGTAGCCTTGAAGTTTACCCAAACCACTAAACAGATCACTGTATTCTTGCACGAGCTCTTTCACTTCGGTGTTTGTTGTGTCTTCCTCAACGCTCTTAAGGTGGTTTGAAACATGGATTAAGTTGAGATCCTGGGATGTTTGCCAACTGAGTAGTGACCCGCCGGTTCCTTCCATGACGTACACGACAACACGGGGGGTGGTGGCCATCGCTGTCTTGATGGTTGTGTTGAATTTTCCCTTTACTGGAAGGCAGGTCTTTGACTTATACGGGTAGACTCGGATGTTGGTTGGTTCAAGTGTCGGCCGTGTTTTTAACTTGTTGAAATCACGTTCGTCGAGGATATTGATACTGGAGCCAGAATCTGCCATAATATTTAGCCAGGTGTCTCCGACCTTGACTTCGAAGAACGGGTGTTTTGTCTTGTCGCTCTTGACGTTACGGACTCTGATTTTGAAAAAGTCGTGGTCATCGTCGCTACTGCTGCTTTTGCTAATATTTCGGAGCTTCTTCTTGTTGTTATTTCTCGAGGTTTTCCTTGGTTCGTGTTCGTAGTCGTCACTGCTACTGCTTGCACTTACATAGCGCAGTTTCTTCTTGTACTTTCGCGGGCTTTTCATTTGCCTTTGTCTGTTGTCTGGCAGTTTGGGTGCGGCGGTGCTTCTACATACGGCTTTGAAATGATTTAGTTTACCGCAGTTTCGGCATTCCTGGCCATACGCTGGACATGTTGTTCTATCGCCTTGATGTGAATACGGGCCTCCGCAGTTTCGACATTTACGATTCGCCATTTCTTTGGATTGTGATTTATTACGGAAGTGTGAATTTCCATCGTGAGACAAATAGTTTACCTCGTTCTTTGCTTGGCCTTCTAAGTTCGCAGCCTGACTTTCTGCCTGTTCCATCGCTTTTCCGTATTCTAACAGCTGTTGCAGGCTTATCTTGGGTTCACTTAGTGCTTTGCGTCGAAGCTTCGATGATGAGCATTGTTGAATGATTTGCGATTTGATCTCTCTATCCGCATCGGTGAACTCGCAAGTCAAAGCCAGGCGCTTTAGTCGTGTGTAAAATGTCATCAAGGCCTCATCTTTCACTTGCTTGGCCAAACGAAACTGATATTCCTCGTATGCGACGTTTTGCTTCGGTTGAAAGTATGCAGTAAGCGCGTCGATTGCCTTGTCGAGCGGGTTTTCTCCTTCGTCTGCTTCTGTGTCTGGGAGCGTATCGAATATATCGTTTACTTCTTCGCCTGCGTAATGTAGTAGAAGAGCCTTTTGTCTCGATTTATCCTTTATGTCAAGCGCAACTACCAAGTTTCGAAAGCGTGTCACATACTTTTTCCACCGTGTTCCAACAGCGCCAGATTCAGGGCTAATGTCGAATGGCGGGAATGATGGAAGCGATGCTGCCATTGTTATTGTCTGTAATTCTTGTTGTTGATTCAGGTCTTATTACATTTTGGGCATCTGCCAAGCTGTCGGACTTCGCACGAGTTAAGATCTTAGTTGTTGCTAGTGTTGTATTATACGTACGTCTAAAATCCCCTCCTCGTCGCCAATATGATGTTTCTCACTCGACTGCTGGTGAAAGACTACCTTTTTTCAAACGTCGGAGTGGGTGAACTTGGGTGGAGTGTGCAATCTTGGGTGAAGTGGGCAACCTTGGGTGGAGTGGGCAAACTTGGGTGGAGTGGGCAATTTTAATTGTGTGAAGTGAGCAATCTTGGGTAGAGTGGGTGAACTTGGGTGCATGGGGTGGGCAATCTTGGGTAGAGTGATGGAGTGGGCAATCATGGGTGGAGTGGGCAAGGGGGGCGGGTGTCACATTGGCCACAGACTGCACATATTTGCCTGTAGAGTAGGCTAAAGGTTTTTGTCCCATTTGAGGCAGCACTTCACCTTTGATAGTAACTTCTAGCATATAAACTTTATATATAAAGCCAAACTATTATCCCCGAGCCCGGCGCAGGGCCGAAGGCCCGGAGCCCGGTGAGGGTGCTAATCTCGACACGCGCGGAGTCATTTTACACGCGTGGACAAACGTGATATGCGAACGAATTTCTGTGATCTGAATATTTATCCCCGAGCCGGGCGGAGGGCCGAAGGCCGGAGCCCTGTGAGGGTGCTAATCTCGACACACGTGGAGTCCATTTTACACGCGTGTAGAAAAAGCGAACGGGGAAGAAATCTGGGAAATAGTTTACATATATATATATATATATATATATATATATATATATATATGTTTGGTACGGTGTCACGCGGTAAGAATTGACTAGCGACGAAGAAAACTATAAACTCTCAAGCAAATAGTATTTTGCCTTCGTTTATTTAAACGAAACGAAATGGAGCACAAAGAAAAGAAGGTTACAAACAACTCGTTTAATATATCTTGAAGAGAAACCAGAGAACTTGAAGAAACTAAACGCTGTTCATGCTTTCTCTTTGCTCGTCCAAACCATAAATCAGCTTAATTAAAGCTAACTTGAAAGTAAAACACCACCTTCATATAAAGCTTAAATGTATTATTACATGTAAATACTCATGGGCTTTGGCGATTTTTTTGGTTGTATTTCCAAATTTTCGACTGAAACGTTGTCTGTTTAATACTTCCTTCTAGAATCTGATTTTAGCGAATTGTTTTTATCTTGGACTCTACTTTAAATGTAATTTTTGAGCTGTTGACTTTTAATTCTGCCTTTGCAAAACATGCATGTATATGTATAGAGAAGCCATTTAAAGCTTGTTAAAATAATCCCTTTTGAAACCTCCTAAAAACATATTTTGTACAACCAGAATTTAATAATGAAATCTAAGTTTTGCTTTGATATGTAGAATTATCTTGAGGATTATCATTTGTTTATATATTTGTTTGTTTTTATATTGGCTGTACATCAGTGCTTATTTTAATCAGGGTGGGTGGGTGGGTATTGGGTGTTTCAAAAAAGCATTTAATAAAAGCCGGCGACGGGTTGTTGCATGCATGTATTTCTAGTTTATTTGTATATATATGTGTGGACGGAGCATGCGCGGTTAAGATTGTGGGGCACTGAAGACAATATAGTTCTTCACAAAAAGATTTGAACTAACAAATAAATATTAAAAGACTTGAGAAAGGAGTTTTGGGGAAACGTATATCATTTTTAAAATAAACAGAAACAAATCAACGTCTACGTATAAAGCAAAACAACGTCTTGAGTAGAAGGAAACCCGTCAAACCGAAACTCAAAAGGAGGAGAAAGCAAGAGTGAAACTTGAAAACCGATTAAGAAATAAAGGCCGGCGAAACGGTTTTAGTTTACGGTAAAAATATAGAGCTGCCGCTCTCACTAATCACGAACATTTAGTAGGAAAACTGTTCGAGTTTCCCACTTTCCTTATGTATATCCTATCACTGTTAATTTTGTTTTCTCTTTTGTGTGTCCTTAAAATATTTTAAACTTATCCATTGCATGTTAGTTTGCTTGCCTGTTTTGTTTTTTATCTATGGCTGCGTTACTTTTTTCAAATAGTTTTCTTATTGTAAAACCACTTGTGACTAACATAGCTTGTCCATAATTTGGCATAAAAATCTGAAAAGGAGCAATTTTTCTTCTGTAAAACGTAACAAATGCTGTTGAAATATTTATTAACATGTAGGTGAAAACAATTTCAGCACTTCGAAATGTCATAAATGAATATTGCGGTGGCAGGCTTCCAGGTTTGAAAAATGTTTTCAGATGCTGTAGTGATGTTTTTTTCAGTAAACATGGAAAGAAAGAAGTGTAAAATATAACCCTGATATTTTAACGAAATTTTGCCTCCTGCTTCGGTAGTCTGGTGGTTAACACAGTCGGCTTGCACGGTAACATGGTCGAGTTCGAATCCTGGAGGCGACTTCTAATTTTCTTTATCTCAATATTTTTCACGAAATATCATCCTTAAATTTTTCTTTGTTCCTCGTTACCTTTTTCTTCAAAAAAATAGAGTTATTAAAACTGCAGTTTTTTATTTCAAATATTCTACTAGAATTAAAACTATTGATCAACAGGAGTGGCTATTTCCAGGCCCCCAATAAAAAAGAGCGCAAGTGTTCTAATCAGCTGAGGGAATATATCAGGGGGTATTTACAAAAATTCATGCAAAAGCGGGCGAGGGGTTATTGCGTTCATGTATTTCTAGTGTAAGCCTTAAAGTGCCCGTAAGCCCAAAATATTTTTTTTAAAAAAATTAAATTACTGTGGTTTAATTTGTTGAGTACCTCAGTCCAAAAATTTTTTGATTTGGATGAATTCTTGATTTTCTATGCCCTGTTGAAATGTCGAAAATCGCCGCCATTTCGGTTCACGGCCGAGTTTTCAAAAGGCAGGGGAACCAGCACATTTATGACGTAGATTCCAATCTCGTCCCCAGAGCCAGCTCCCCCCCGGGAAAGGAAATGGCTCTGGGACAAGCCGTTTGAAACTTGCCTCTGATTGGTTTAACGCTTCGACGCCTACTGCGCTGCGCAGATAATTTCATGCTCATTCTCCCATGTTTTCATGTTGGATTTTCAAGAGGAGCGGAGCAAAATAAAAACATCTTTATGAGAATTAAACCTGACAAAATGAAAGATTTTTTCCAAAGAGACAAGGAATATACGTATTTGGCTTAGTAACATGTTTGGATCCTTGATTTGAGCTTCCACGGGACTATAAACGGGAGAACGTATTACGACAGATTCATCGAATCATCATCGATCGACGATTGTAGCCGCGGTTCGTGATCATTGAGGGTTGTCTTTTTCAGATTTCACAGTTTCCGTGTTTGTATGCTAAAAAATAAATATTTATGCTATATCATATTAGACATTGGGTTTGACTACAAGAAATATTATTGGAGAAATATATTATTAGTCGTGACTGTTTGAATAATGCATAATTGAATACAAACTTGAAAATAATTATCTGAGCACATTAACTGATCAACATGTTGCTAAATATCCCATAGATATCTCCTTATATAAAAGTATATATATATTGTCTTATGAGTGTTGAGACTGTGTTTGTAACTTTTATTTGTGTAAGTTAATATTTCTGGTTGTATTGCCAGACATGTTGAGGTTGTCAGACCATGTGTACTGTACTACATAATTATTTGTTTAATTAACCTTTGAATCAAACACTCTTATCCACATTCTACAATATAACTGGCAGCTATAAATTAGTCTAAAGTATTGTATCCAAATGTGGTAAGCATCAGTTGCTGGTTTACACCAGTTTTCAATTTAAGACTAGTATATACTACAGATATACCCATTACTTTCCTCGATTAAACAAATACACTTGTTTGTGTTCTGACAACAATAAACTAACCTTATTTATACTAGATAACTCTATCAGTTTATACCGTATATCCAGTGGCGTAACTCCTATGTATTCTACCTCGTAAAAGCCGAGGCATCACAACTCGGGGGGGGGGGGGGGGGCACCCTGAGATTTGATTTGAAGGAAACACTAGAAACCTTAAATATTCATCTCTAAAAAGCCTGTAAAGGTTAAAATGCCCCCACACCCTAAGGAAAAATACGAGTTAATTGTATGATTGAATTTATCTTTTGCTGATGGAAGTAATAGTATAATTACCATATTTAATACAGAAACTGGATTCAAGGTTATGTTGGTTTACTTTATGTAGGTGCTAATAAAAAATTAAATATCAAGTTCAAAGTTTTGTCAACAAGACAACTGAAAATATAAAATGTATTGTCTTCAAAAAATACATTGGTATTATAAATGCTGAAAAAGTGCAATATAATTACATATAGATAAAACAACACCCTTTGATCTGGGAAAATATATATTTTGAATAACCCCTTGATAATGTAGCTTACATGAGTGGAATATTGTGAAAACAAGGTTGTCATGTCTTTCTGCATGACACTTTTTAGACAAGTAGTTTAAACTTGCAATTATCTTACAGGAGGGGAGGGGGTTGCAGCCTATAAATTATCAAAATTTACTGGAAAATGTGTTATAGTCCTTGTTCAACCTTCTCAATCCTTTGGTACTTCCTACGGCACTATAAATCTGAGAGGCCAGAAGACAATTATATACCTTAGAAGCAAATTATGTACATGTATAGTTAGGACAATATCAAATTTATATTGTATATGCATATGAAGAAATATCATAATTTATATCAAGTCTGCTTGTCAAGACTACAGACAAAATCACAACAAGGATACTTTCTTAGTTTGTCATACACACATACATAGTAAGGATTGTTTACCATGATAATCAAGCCAATAAAAAAGACCATACTAGTTATACTACATATTAAGTACATTCTAGTTGTGCATAGTAAAGTTCAGCAACTGGTATTTTTACTTTCTTTCAAACTTTGACACAGCCTGATTTTATAAGCGTCAAATGTTAATGAATCAATTATTTTGACGACACACAACATGTAGTGATGTAACAATTAATAATTATAAAATGTTACAAATCAACAAATTATAAGTGCAGGGCAAAGAAAAAACATAAGTTTTATTATTACACATACATACATATATACATACATACATACATACATACATACATACATACATACATACATACATACATACATACATACATACATACATACATAAAATACATTTTAAAATATCCAGCTTTTGTCACGAATTACGGTGTAGTTGCCTACGAATAAAAATCCGAAAAATAATATGATATTCTCATGTTCATGTAAATCTTGATACAACATAAATATTTGATACTTTTTGGACAGTCATACCAAAACACGGGGTGTTATTTTTGAATTTGTCAGCTTCCTTTCTAAATATTTCACACAAGGAATATTCTCTCGCTATATCAAACAGCAACGATTACTTTCTAACGTCATTTCCACTGCTATTTTGTTGAAATTAAACCCCAGAATCAGCCTCGACATGTCACTATATTTTGCAAAAGTTTTGATGGCCGTGCAATAGGTTTTTGTGGGTCTGGGTCCAAAATAATCAACTGCGCACGCCCCAAAACCCCACGATTCGTGGGGTTTCAAACGGATTGTCCCAGAGCCATTTGATTTGCCCGCGCGGCCGGGCATATTTGGCTCTGGGAACGAGATTGCGTAGATTCCGGAACGCCCAATCTCGTTCCCAGACCCTTCTCACGCGGGCCGTGCCCGTCGACCGAAAGCTCTGGGATAATCCATCGTCTCTTGCCAAAATTTAGCTTCCGTCGCAAATGAGCATGCGTGAGATTACGAAGCGCTTCTTCAATGAAATATTTACATTTAATGCGGTTTTCAAGACAATTCGATGTTGTCGGTATCTTAGATTTATTTGTTATGGCCTCGAAAAACGTTGATTTATTTAATGCTGCATTGAAGTATGCACCAAAGAAAACCAGTTCGAAGCCCTGAAGACGATTGTTGTCGAACGAAAAGACACCCTGTGTGTTCTTCCCACTGGTTATGGGAAATGGCTTATTTACCAGCGAATAAACTTGTCAAGAACTAAACAGCCTTTTAAACAGCAAGTAATCGACGGCTTTTGAATGGTTCCAAGAGAGAAAGCGGTGAGTAGCAAACTTGTCATAGCCGAAGTGGCACGGCGGGTAATACAGCATATAATTATCTTGTCATTTGAGGAACAAGATGACTATTAATTTCAGAACTACTCATCGTTGTAGAGTTCAAGATTGTGCGTTTTATGAAACTTGTTATACTGTCCAAAATGTGCGAACCACTGTTCCAAATAATATTTCATTACAAATATACAGGAAATCGACGCGATGAACCAAAACAACAGACGCTTTTCCATTTTAAAAATATTTTCCGTTTAACTAGAAGCTTGAAATTTCTATCCCGAATAGAATTTTTCAATAGCGTCTGTATGATATATATCTCAATGTTGTGCGTTAAATATTTCAAAAGAAATCCAAATTTCTGTAACACTTGTGAGAAGTCAATTTCCTCTTTATTTGTAATATTATTTCAGAGGGGTTCGCAAATTTTGGACATTTTAACAAGTTTAATAAAACGCAGAATTTTGAACGATACATCAAATGAAAGCTCATTCAACGCGTAACAACATTCGTACACCATATACTTCAACGATATGTAGTTCTGAAATTACTAGCCATCTTGTTCCACAACTGACAAGATACCGCACCTCGGGCAACACGCCACTTCAGTACTCACCGCTTCCCTTTCGAAACCAGCATAAGTCACCGAATACTTGCTGTTCAACTGCTGTTTGGTTCCAGAGGTTTGGTTCTTGACAAGTTTCAGTCGCCAGATAAAATTTGAAACCCTTCAAGGCTTTCGAAAGACAAAACTAGCCACTGTCAACATGAGAAAATCCAGCGAAAGTCTCCGGAGCGAAGAACCAATGAAATGTCGATTTGAAACGGATTATCCCAGAGCCTTCGGTCGGCGGGCACGGCCCGCGTGAGAAGGCTCTGGGAACGAGATTGGGTTCAATAGATATATCGAGGGTTGGGTCCAATAACTACACAAATGACGCAAAAAAAAGTGCGAGACAGTTTCTGCACCAACTTCTCATCTGATGCAGGTGCGGTATCTTGGCAATTTGATGTAATATATCAACAACGAGTTTGAGTGTTTCATCAGGGGATCCAAACACGAGAAAACATGATGAAAGCACGAGGCCGAAGGCCGAGTGGTTCTATTGTTTTCGAGTGTTTGGATTCCCCTGATGAAACACGATAAACGAGTTGTTGATATGGTATCTCAATCGAGCGATTTCAATTACAAAATACAATGAAAATAAACCCTCAAGAGATTTTATTCTTGAGTGTGTGTAAAATTTATTCATACAGCAACTTGTTTATTTTGCATAGATAATTAAGATCTTAAGAATTAGATGAACACCGGTTTTCATCTAATATCTTAGGCTTTCCTGGCGTATCCAACGTCAATCAGGTGATTGAATGGACTATTGTAATTGGCTGATTATCTCATGAATTATTATCATTAATAATTCATGAGATAATCAGCCAATTACAATAGTCCATTTGAGATGCAGTAAATGATACATTAGATGAGTTTGACAGAAGTCAACTGTATTGTTAATTATTGGCAAATATGAAACAATTTGAAATGTAATGAAATTTAATTTAATGCAAATTAATGTAATATTGAATACAAATGTAATAAATACAAATAAAAAATATTTTTTCTGTAAATAAATAAAATTCTGGCAATAAATAATTAAAATTTTGTCAATATTTTTATGAACAAATTACTATTTTACACAACAACGAATTATAGAACGTTAAGGACCAGTCATTAAATATGGAGGGGGTGGGGCTGGAGAAGAAATTTTATTTTTGGAATATGAATATTAATTTTGATGCCCCCTTTAAAACTTGCCCAAAATACTAATATACCCCCATTTTCACAAAATATTTTTTGGACCGTCCCCTTCACAAATATAAAAAAAAAATCTCAGGGACACCACCCCCCAATTTCTCCTCCAGCCCCCTTCTCCATATTCAATGACCAGTCCCTTAATAAATTTTCTCAAACAAAAATAACATTCAATGGATATCGAGTCTTCGATGTAAACATAACAAAAGTAATGCAGTGGTAAAATCAAGCTACATACATATCCAAAACAATATACATCGATATTCAATTATCCATCAAACTCAATTTCAAACAGCAGCTGTTGAATTTTTATTTTTGCCATAGCATTTTTCCAGGCATCCAGCTTCTTCAGGGTGTCTACTAAACTCAAGCAGAATAATACATCTGGCCCATCATTTTCTCTCAAACTTTGTTTTGGAGCTTGTTCAGAAGAGGAATTATCCAGATCTTTGCTGAAGGTTTTCACAAGTAAAGCATCAATCCCAAGCTGTAGATAATTTGCTTTCTTTGTCTTACGATTTTCATACTTCTGTTTTTTGAATGGACTGTCATAGCTTTGTGAAGGTGTGGATGTTATTGCAGCTGGTTCATCAGCAGGAGCAGTTAAATCACACTGATACTCAGTATAATCGTCAACAGATAAACTGAGGTAGTTGCTTGATGGTGAAGGTAAGTTGCTATCGGTTTTTCTGTTGACAAGGGTGTGACGTAGGAAAGAAAGCTCGACAAAAAAATTGCATGTGGGTAACTTCTTTGTACCAGCACCAGATCTTGTAGTTTCTCTCTTTTATTAAGGTAGTTGCCCTGGCTAATTTTTGGTTTTCAGATTTCCCCCATTTTTTGATATATAACACTTTATTACATCTAATATTGACAAAATGTGTTATTTTCCTCCGATCGTTTGCCAAAACTTCGCTTGACGCTTTAGAATATGACTAGTTTACCGGAAGTTGACGTGTGAAATGCGTCAAAAGGCTGGGTCGGTTGCTAACCGCATGACTGAGCATGCGGAATTCTGGCCAGCGCCTTTTTTATAACACAAGTGCAAAATGGCGTTGCATGTCGCCAAACGCGAGGCCGCTTTTATGGCCTTCAACGACGAATTTTCAAGGAACGGGTATGTATTTTGTTATATTTTCTGTGCATTTGATATATTTTATATGTCGTCCTAAGTAATCAGCCCAAATATCTGTTTCAGTTACGGTAAAGCACCAGAAGGGCTTGTCCGCATTTTAGCGGACTTTCAGCTAAAGCCTGGTGAGACGGCGTGCGAGGGAAGAGCACGCATCTACAAACGGTTGTGGTGTCTTCTCTGGGTAAGTTAAACTTAACTTTTGTTTATCAGACTGCACAAAGATTATCTAAAATGTACCGCTGTTTTCTTCCGTGTGCATTGTTTCGAGATTCGATTGTATACATGCGCTAATCCCTGGCGGTAATATGCGCAACTCGCTAATATTTCGCGAGCATTTAGCAAAGTTGGCAGTGTACTTGCGCTGCTCTCAGTTCGATCGCCACCTTATTTTGCACCATAATTTAGGTATATTTTGCATTTCTTTGCAGTTTGGTAGTGGAAAGAAATTGGGGGCGGAGGTGAAGGAAACGGGGCCCACATACGTGTACCCCACAACCCTGAAGGCCATTATAAGGGAGATCATCCCTGAGGGCCTGGTGGATCAACCAGATCCAACCCATGCAGGAGTAAGTACTATTTATTATATTTTTGTTCCAGAAATATGCTTTATTTTTTGTGCTTCTCATTACTTATTGAATGAATGAATGTAAAACATGAGTTTGCCATAGATTTTAAAATGACAGAGTCACAGAGATAAGTATTATTTCACAACTGATAGAGTTTGAATAGTAAACCAGGTTGTCATCTATTTATAAGTATTACACTGACATCAATTTATTTATTTACATATATACTTATTCATTGTTTTGAATTTTCTAGGTGTACAAAGTCAACATTGGTGACTTGCACCATGCCAAATGGCCAGCAGCAAAAAAAAGGAAATAAAAATATTTACAAAAACACAACATTGGTTGTTTTGGTCTAATGAATACAGGATTCGATTCCTGTTTAGTTTAGTTTAGGTTAGTTTAGACTGTCAGGGATTCAGAAGCTTTTTCTTAGTATTTGAGCTTGACAAACATCCACTTCTCGTCTGTTACCTCCAAGCTTGCAAATGGTAACAGTAGTCTCCCATTAGTATTTTATACCCCTGATCCTATCCATAAGCATAACCCTAATCCTAACCCTAAAATAAGGTGGTAGACTAGTCTATATGGATTGTTACCATGAAGTATATCCCACACACCCTCACACATATAGACCCTATGCAAAAATGGCTGTCATTTTAAAATTCTTTTATATGCATTTGAGAGTAATCATTATTGTAAATTGCAAAAACAACAGATGCTGGTCAGGCTTATTAAAATGCACATCAAACAAATTTAAATTGGCAGCCATTTATGCGTGGGTCTATCGTACGGTAATTAAAAACTAATTAATAATTCATGAAGAAAACACAAAGGAAATCAGTATCATGTCCGTGGTTTTATATCTGATAAAGAAACCTGATTTACGTAAACTTTAGCAGTTTAGCTTTGATTTTCTCGGCTTAGACAAGGTTATTTTTCAAACTTACTATGCCATGAACTTACCAAGTGGTTCATTTTTGAAGCCGTTCAATAAACTCGCAGTTCGTGTTTTATCAGATATAAAAACACTCGGCTTCGCCTCGTGTCTTTATATCTGATAAAACACTCCTGCTCGTTTATTAAACAGTACATAAGGAATTCTTGTTCAGTGGACACAAACGATGAGAAGTCCGCTGATGACTTGAAGATCCACACCGACACTTCTTTCCACTTTTGTTTCTATCATCTATTTCCTTGTCAACAGCAATATCTTCCACATCATTCTCCACTTCCTCTTCTTCACCATATGAATGCAGGATGGCTTGTCGCTTGCTCCATCTCTTTCGCTCTTCCTGTTCATCTGCTCTTGCTACTTTTTGTGAAATTCTCTTCTTCTTAGTTTCCTCTTTCTTCTTCTTTTCCAAATAAGCCATCCGTTCTACTGTGGCCTTCTTGACTGCACTAACAATAGTGGGAAGTACTGGTAACTTCAAACGATTATACAAATCAACAATCCAATGGTACTCCTTACCACGGTTATTGAAGCACCATGTCATGTTCCCCTGAACAAGGCCACAATTTGTTGAGGTTGTGTAGTGCAACCTGCAATGATATTGGAAGATTGTTATATATATATATATATATATATATATATATATACACATATACATACATATATATACATATACACACACATATACATACATATATATACATATGCACAACATATACACATACACATACACACACACACACACACACACACACACACACACACACACACATATATATATATATATATATATATATATATATATATATATACACACACACATATACACATATATACATGAAAATATGTCTACCTACTTTTGTAGACTTTGGTCTTTGGCACGGAAATGAGGTAGGACTGAGAAATGTGCCTCGCATTGGTTTGAATTACCCCTCCCCATTTCTGGGTGGATGACTGCTTCAGCATCTTCAGCTCTGCGCTCACATTCAATTTGGTATGCTAGCTTGTGGAATGGGCACTTAATGATGTTCTTGGTGATGTAGGCTTTCCCCTCACAGGTGTGATCTTCATCATCTTTACACTCCCCACAAGAACAGATGGTTTTGTCATGAAATCCACAATCTCCCGCTTCCCAGGTATGCACATTGATGCAATGGTAAGCACCAAGGGCCCTCATCCTCCTGGCATACTCTTCTGCAGTTTCACATTGCTGCAGACAGCAGAAATGGTTAATTCGGGCATTTTTTATGAACTGTTCCGAGAGGCAACCACATGTTTTGCTATGACGTTTGCACCCACACTTTACTGTCGCAACATCTGGGAACTGTGCTTTCAGCCTTGAAATTTGTGTAGCAGAGAATTCTTTCTGCTTGGAGAGATCCTTCAAGTTATTCCCATGAGCCCTTCCAACATGACCCCCACACTTGTAGACCCGTCTGGGAACTTCACCAAACACATTCTCCACAGATTTCTGAGAGCTTGAATCAGCATCCTGCCAAACCACTTCGACTCCACAACCCTCTTCCTTAGCCTGGTTATAACATTCATCTGCAAGGGCACCTTCAATTGATTTTGCTGTTCCCATATACAATTCATCAGTGTCATTACCTCGCATACATTTGTGGCCAAACCATAGAATTCCTCCAGTCAAATAGTTCTTGATAATAAAAGAACCATTCTTGCTGAAGTGTCCCCTTGTCTGCCAAACTCCATCTGATGTAACAACTGCCCTTTCCCAGCTTCCTAAGGTCTCCTTTGCAATTTTCTTCATACTGGTTTTTTCTTCTTCGCACATTCCATTTAAAATGTCAGAGATGCAAGGATGAATTAGCTTCACAACCTCAAAAAATCTGTTCTTTGACAGCACAGAAATGCCAAGAGATTCTTGAAGGGTTTTCTTAAATTTTGAAAACCCATGACCAGTGACCACAAAAGCAACAGCTAGTGCTAGCCCAACAACAGTGCGGCGAGAACCTTCCACAAGAGTTGACCCATCGAAGGTGACACTCCTCAATTTGCAGCCATTACACTGGAAGGTAATCTTGATTGTTCCTCCAAGACCCACCACGTCAATTTTTGTTGCAACCAAGATTCCTGAGAAAAAATAAAACCTAACTTCAGTGATAAGTTTATATTTCACATGATGCTAATTTAATTAGAGTTGTCTTAGAATTGCCCACCAAAACTAGCAACTGTTTATGGTAATCTAATTAAATAACCCTCAGTTTCCTTTTTACAATCACCAGCTTTACACCATGAGGCTCTGTTTACATGAAATAATTGAGAACTCAAGTAAAATCTTCCACATTGTTTCTACATTCTTGTTGTGTTTACATTGTGTTTACATCCCATTCTGTGTAGACAGCGAAAACGAAAGGTGAAAGCACAGTAGCCTAATAAGTAACCAGTAATATTATTGTTTTTACTTACCATTACAATCCACGGTAGAACATTTTGAACATCTGTTTACATCATCTACAAAGGCTGTTATTTGACTTGATTCACATACACACAACTGGCGCTGCACAACCGGCTCCACTATTTCCACACTTTCGGACATCTCGTCTTCGCTGGAACACACGTCGGAAATACTTTCTTCTTCAGAAGACTCCGAGGCGTCACTGATACATAGATCCATCTTTCTTTTTTTCAACGTTTCATTGACTTTCTTCATGCTGTGGTAGCGAGTCTTCCCAGGCGAAATTACGATTTTTTTGGCTACATGTGACGGGTAGACATGGTCTTCCGTTTCCCATTGTGCCGGCAAGACGAAATCCTGTCTTGATCCAACACCACAACCTCTTGCCTCAGCTCCCGATCTACCTCTCTCCGATAACAGTTTTTTTTTCTCCGATTTTGTAAGCTTCCTCTTCGCTTCGTTCGACGCCATAACTAATCTGAAGGGTTATTGGAGCCCGCATTTCGCGTCGCCGGTCAGCGCAACGGAAGTCAATTAGTCAGACACACCTTCAGTACTCCTCCACATTCGACAACGCCTAGCGACGACCCAAACAAAGCTCAAATCTAGCACAAAACGCAACTGTGGGCCCCTAGGGTAAGGAATATTTGTCCAATATGGCGGACAATGGTGGACGACAACGAACAGTCGAATTTTAGAAGGAAATCAGCCCGATTTTGCGCGTAATCTCAAAAAATAGAGGTTCTCTTGAACTCTTTTGCATTTTTCTTTCTCAGTATGTAAGCAAAACTCTTCATATTTGGTGAAATTCATCAAAGTACCACAACGAACAAACGCTAGCTTGCGAACTTGTCTACGTTGTGTCTTCGTGATTTTATTCTTGGGTATAGTGGCCTATTGCAAAAATGTGTCTAATGTTAATAATTTTTCAAATATTTCAGTTCGCAAGCTAGCGATTCTTTGTACTGATGTCATATTTACGAATCCACTTTCATTTTTGCAAAATGATAAATATATCTCTAAATAAATCACTTTTTCGCCATATTGAGCCCTCAGGGTAATGCTTATAATCTAATTATAGAAAGGTGTCAGGTTACAATGATTACTGATTTTGAATGTTGGCTACCTAAGATATCCACACAGAAAGTTTCAAATTGATATTGTACTTTCTTTTCGGGATATACGTCTCTAAACTTTGTTCAAAAATTCCAAAATTACCCAGGGCAACCACCTTAAGGCACTTTACATAATTGTCTTTCAACTTTTCCCATTCAAGCTTGATTACTTCAACTATAAAACACAAATAATTTAAAGTGCTGAAACCTTACAAAGCTTTAGAATTTTCAATTACATGTTTCTCAATAATTTTTAAGAATACATGTAGATAGTTAGTCAAACAACTATTCTGAACATTTAAGGACATACAGTACACTTGGTCCAAATATGAATCAAAATTCAAAAGAAAATTAAAAGTGGAGTATGGTATGTAACTTAATTACCAAAGTACTACAGGTACTGGTATTC
The DNA here is from genome assembly GCA_964035015.1 of Corallium rubrum. Classification (NCBI taxonomy): domain Eukaryota; kingdom Metazoa; phylum Cnidaria; class Anthozoa; order Scleralcyonacea; family Coralliidae; genus Corallium; species Corallium rubrum. Next base: position 44,902 of record CAXIUP010000183.1, on the reverse strand, counting down.
CCAGGGATAGTACGCTGCATTTGTATTTTTAGCTAAGTGCCCTATAAAAGCATCTTGTCAAAAATTTAAATTCCAGCAGCAAAGCTTTTAATTATCATCATATTTTTAATGGGCGCAGAAATGGAGCCATAATGGTGTCAAGAAAGGGGGGGGGGGGGGGTTCATATTTCGTATCGGTTATTCCTCTTCTTTCGACAAGTAAAAATACTTCTTATAACTTTAATAATTATAAAATGGCTTGCACTACCATCAAACATATTTTGACGGGCAAATGCTTAGCCTAGCAAACATATGGTGATATTTAGCCGGCTCTTTTTGTACAAATAGGAGAACGAGTATTAAAAATCATGAAAACATTACAGAAATCTTACCAGATGCACTCAGCTTACAAGAAAGTTCACGCCATGCATCACTTTTCTTAGTGAAATCTTTGTACGATCGTAACGTCGTACACCAAAGGCAGGGATAGTCAGACATTATTTCTACGATCATCTTCCGGAGACTAAAAATTTCTTGGTCTTGCAGATTATTTGGTTGCTGAATTGGTGGTATAAATGGTTGTGGTGAAAGGGAAGAAGATGCCACAAACTGTCGTCCATCTTGTTTTAGCATGTGATATAAATACGGTATTTTGATTGGTAGACAGGATCGATCCGCATCACAGGACCAAAAAAAGTTAAAAATATTTCAACATTTTATTATCCGGACGCGGCGTGATCGGATCCGATCGGAACAGTAAATTTCTACTCAAGGAGCATGCGCGGATTTGATTTTGGTCCGATCCGGTCCGATCCGGTGTTCATTTTCCTGAGTAGAAATCCGCCTTTAGGCTTAGGATCCTGTCAGTTTAAATATGACTGCTAAGGCTATTCAGTATAAATAAAGCTAATTTAGTTTACTCTAGTTTCTTCCTCTAGTAACACTGGAGGATGCTATCAGGATCCTGGCTAGAATCCTACGAAGCTCAGGATCCTGTCACGATCTTGATTAGGAACCTGCAAAGTTCAAGATGCTGTCAGGATCCTGGTTAGTATCCTGCTAATTTCAGGATCCTGTCAGGATCCTGGTTAGGATCCTGTTATATTTAGGATCCTGTTTAGGATTTCTACCAGGGATTTTACTCCGGCTAACACCAGATGATTTTACTTGTCAAAGGAAGAACTGTAGTTGGGAAATGGTTAATGTGGTTCTGTCTATTTTGCCAGAAGTAAGTGCAGAATTTGTGTAATACAGGTACAGTGCAAATTTGAAACCATGAGTAGTGGTTGAGCACCATAACAATTCTTGCTTACAATGAATCCTGGTGGGTGTAAGTACCTGTAATTAGCATCATACTGCTTGTGAATAATAAATTTTATTATAATGAAGCTTTGTCAGGTCTGATGTGCATATGGCAATGCATCATGGGAGTTGTGTTTTTGCCATTACTTTTTGTCAAAATAGCTGTCATCTGGTGGGCATTTTTTTAGAATAAAACTGACTCTTTTAACACTTTTATCTTTGACATAGAAGAATTTTGAAATTCGCAGCTAAGCGGGTTTAAGATGGTATGAACCACATACGTCAAATACAAGGTTATCAAGCATTGAATAAGTGCCAAATCCTGAGATATTTTGATACTTGTCAATGGTAAAGTTGTGATAATATTTAGAGCTCTTTAGGAGGTTCTGGCAGCGTATACCTGGGAGATTTTGGAGTTTACTGGTGACTTATAGCATTTTGGGCACCTACTGTATGTACAGTATTATATTTGGGTATACAAGCTCGTGTACAAGCATGTCAACACCCCTGAATATAGCATTGGGAATGAGTGAACACCTTTTGAACAAGAATATTACCAATTGGTTTTTTTACCACAGGTGTGTGGATGTTTTGGATCATATGTTATTTATAATGTATCTGGTTGCCAATGGGAAATACTAATTTTAAACGAATTTTTCACTGGATTTAAAGCGAAATTTTGTTGGTGTTTTTGAAAAGATTAGTTGTTTGACAACATTATCGCCTGTAAAACTAGATACATGTATTAAATATTAGATATTAGCATCAACCAGTGGTCTATTACAAATCCGGCTTTCTGATTGGCCGAGCTAGCGCTTTCCAATGATAAACCTTCTTATAACTGGAATACTCCCATTCTGAACAATCAGAAGCCACGGTATATTCACGCTGCAAGCAAAACCTGAAAACTAGGCCAAACATGGCGTCCGCTAAAATTTATATACGAGTGATAAAATCATGAAAATGTAAACATTGGCCCAAAAGTAATGGAAAATTATTCAGTTTAACATTTTCGAATAAGAAAATGAATTCGCTTATTCCTATGGAGTATATCTACACTAAATTTGAAGCAAAGTAATTACAATCGCGTTTGTTTATTTGTGAGCGATTGTCTATTATGCGCCATCCAGTCACTCTACGCTTTGTATGGGGAGACTTCTGGAAACAAAAAGGTAAAACTATCTGAAAATTTGGAACAATGTTTGATGAGACTTATTTACATGGAAGAAAAGTTGTTTACGGTTGATACAAAAACAATTAGACAGCTCGCCCTCGTTTTCTACGAGCAGATGGTCAACTCGGCTTCGCCTCGTTGACTATCAGCTCATAGAAAACTCGGTCTCGTTGTCGAATTGTTAATTACATGTTATTAATAATAAACATATAAAACATTTCGCACCTAATTAACCACATAATGCAACAAAAAAAGAGAAAATACTTAATATAAATATTATAGAAATACTATTATTAATATATCAAAGCATTGGTCCAGAAAAGATCCGTACCCCCCTTGCCCGCAGGAAATGCTAAACGGATCCTCTCCTCTCTTTGGAGATCCTGAGACCGAAATGAACACCCCACCCTCCCCCGACAGCCTCGAAAGCTAAAATTATACTCCCCTCATGGGATATCGTTTTTTGTCAACGGTTTATGAAAAAAATAATTCAGCTAATACTTTGCGCCAACAACCTCAGAGTCCAGGGTTTATTGATTGAGGGTTTTCCAAGGACACAAATTTGATTAACCAAATTTGCGACACAAATTTGATTAACCCTGTTTTTATCTTAAAACATTATTTCCATAAATAAGAACACTTTGTCACAGAGTCGCGATCGGTATAAAGTCTCGTGTTTCTGAACTTCGTTGTCAAGGTAATTTCGCGCGTGCGCGACAGTAAAGGAGTCGGATGTTTGCCACCGGTCTGTTACCGATAAACACCTCTGCTAGCAAGGAAAATTAAGTCAAAGAGCTAGGTCTGGACGTCAGTTCCAAGAATTGATTCAGATTGTATAGCTAGTACATCAAGTAGGAAGGATAAAGAAACTACATTTACATATATAAATCTTTACTTATATATATATATATATATATATATATATATATATATATATATATATATATATATGTGTGTGTGTGTGTGTGTGTGTTTCCAACATATTAACTTTTGTTTCCATACTGATTTTTTCGGCATAGGGTCTTTTTTCAATATAGCAATTTTAATTTTTTTTTTTCATATTTTCCTAAAGCTAATGTTATGTGACCTTAAATGAATTATCCCCGAGCCGGGCGACGGGCCGAAGGCCCGGAGCCCGGTGAGGGTGCTAATCTCGACACGCGTGGAGTCCACTTATATGCGAAATTACACGCGAGTGGGAAAGAAATTCTGCGAGATGTTTTATATGTATGTATGTATATATATATATATATATATATATATATATATATATATATATATATATCCATCAAATCGCCAACTTTCGCGGCTCAAGCGAAACAAAATCTTTGTCAGAAAAATTGGTTTACAAATGACCGAAAAACGAAAACCAAGAAGAGATGTTGCAGTGGGATGAACCAAGCAATATTAAACACGACTAGAAACCATTGAAAAAGCATGAAAAATTGCGATAAAGATCGGAAAAGATGCCGCCAAATGTGACTGAAAAAAACAAAAAGATGTTTCTTCGTGTGTCTGTTCAAAGACAGCAAAAGACTGGTATATCTTGGCTCGAGAGAGAACATTGAATAGAAAGCAACATCATCACAAACAGCTTTTCACATTTTGAAGAGAATTGATTGCTTTTTGCTAAGAACCGAACGAGAAAACCACGGAAACCAAACGCCGTAGCCCGTATGGCAGTGTTTGCAGCATCTGAGAAGAGCCAAAAGAAAACTTAACGGTAAGCAGTGATTCGTATTTAACTTACCAGCCGTTTCTTTAGCTGTTTAGAGTTGGTATATATTCGAAACCTTTTCAGTATTAATTAAACTCAGTTAAAACAGCAAAAATCTTGTCAAATATATAATATACATTTTCCCAGGCGTTGTTTTCCATGGTTCGAGTAAAACTTTGCATTAAGTTATATTTCTTCCCTGCTTAGTTTTTCCTCTCTTATACCTATAGTTTTCAGGCTGTTACCCACGGTTTTTTCTGTTCTGATGTTTTTCTTTGAGGTTCAACATTATATTTGGAACATGAGGAATCATATTATTAAAACAGTTTAATAGGCACCTTGATATAAGCGTCTGTAATTATTGTTTGTTTTTGCTATCAGTTTCTGGTGCTATTAAGTTAGGTTGTCAGCCACTGCTTTATTATTTTGGAATAAAACATTGCTTTGGAAATTGGTCAATAATAGAAAAACTACATTCATAAAAGTGATAAAACAGGATGTAAAGGAGGCCAGGAGGGCAAGGGTGTTTATACTTGTATACAAAAACAGATCAGATGCTTATTTTAATCGGGGGGGGGGGGGAGGGGGAGATTATGTATATTTAATGTGTTAAAAGCGGGAGAGGGGGCTGCGTTTATGTATTTCTAGTATTAGAACTTAAATGAAGTAGTTTATGCTATTACCTTTTTGTCACGCAGGTCAATTGGAACGCAGGCTCAGTGAGTCACTGTGACTCATTGAACTCTAAGTAAACTGGAACGATAACTCGATGGCGTATCATGAAGCCAACATGGGGGCCGCCATGCACGTCAACCCCAGTCCCTTTTACTTTATAGCCGAGAGAAAATGAAGCTGAATTTGGTGAACTGGGTTGCAAAAACAGCTTGAAATCAGACAAAAACTGAACTTGTTAACCACTTTTAGGCTTAAATCAAATTCCAATATACCGTAGAGTAGGTGAACACTGACATGACGAGTAAAAACAAGGAAAACAGTAAAAATATAAGCTCTCAAATGAAAGTCAACAATACGCAACCAAAATTGCCATTGGTTTGGACAAATATAAAGAAAATACATATGAAACCCAGGTTTAAAATGAAGAGGTTGTTTATAAAAACAGTTGGCTTTTAAATTTTTAAATTTTCAGTAGGAAAAAACCAACAAAATGCACTTTACCGTGTGTTATTACAGCTCTGGAATTACTCTTCGTATCGAAAAATGTCAGGTTTAGCATTTCCACAACTAAAACTTGAGTTAAAGCTATAATTTAGCATGATCTTATTACTAATTCTTGGCAAGACAACCTTCAAACGTTTGAGATAACAAAGAAAAATAAGAGAAACCTGCATTTTCCGTAAGAGTTTTGGACTCGAATTTTGCTTTTGTTCGGCAGATATTTCGTCATTCCATCCATTTTCGTGTGTAGAAATTGTTCAGGTACAAGGCCAATAAGCCAATACGTACTAGCTTCTTCGTTATCATCTATAAAAAAACTTTAGGCCTAAAAAATGGTTGTTTTTTGCAGCGAGTTTTCAGTTTTTCATTGTACGTGCCGCTCATAGGTGCTGTTGACGTCAGACGTGCAATGGCGACCCCCAGCGGCCGGAAGTTTGACTTCACCCAATCATAGGGCCTTTCTTATGAAGTTAGCGTTCCAGTTTATTTAGAGTTCAATGCTATGACTTGACGAAAAGGAGTTCTAGCATGAATGGTAAAAAGTCTCATAGGTGTCCAGTCTGTACCAAGACATTTGGCAGTTTAGCAAGTTTAAGACGTCATATGGTATTACATACTGGAGAGAAACCATTCAAATGTGATGTCTGTGACAAGACATTTTACCAGTCAAGTGGCTTACTATATCATAAAAGAACACATACTTGAGAGAAACCATTCAAATGTGATGTCTGTAAAAAGATATTTTCTCATTCAAGCAACTTACTATCTCATAAAAGAACACATACTGGAGAGAAACCTTTCAAATGTGATGTCTGTGACAAAATGTTTGCTCGTTTATCTACCCTGCAACGTCACAAAAGAACACATACTGGAGAGAAACCATTCAGATGTGATGTCTGTGACAAGACATTTGCTCGTTTAGCTACCCTGCAACATCATAAACGAATAATACTGGAGAGAAACCTTTCAGATGTGATGTCTGTGACAAGACATTTTCCCAGTCAAGTAACTTAGTATATCATAAAAGAACACATACTTGAGAGAAACCATTCAAATGTGATGTCTGTAAAAAGATATTTTCTCATTCAAGCAACTTACTATCTCATAAAAGAACACATACTAGTGAGAAACCATTCAAATGTGATGTCTGTGAGAAGACATTTTTCCACTCAAGTGGCTTAGTATATCATAAAAGAACACATACTGGACAGAAACCATTCAAATGTGATATCTGTGTCAAGACATTTTCCCAGTCAAGTAACTTACTACATCATAAAAGAACACATACTGGAGAGAAACCATTCAAATGTGATATCTGTGACAAAATGTTTGCTCGTTTATCTACCCTGCAACGTCACAAAAGAACACATACTGGAGAGAAACCATTCAAATGTGATATCTGTGACAAGGCGTTTCCCCGCCATTCTAGTTTTGTAAATCATCAAAAGACACATACATGTAACACAGGAAAAAGTTTACTGTAACATGAATTTACATTATAAAGCATTTGATCGACATTTGTTGACCCATGAACTTGAAGCCACAGAACCAAATGGGATGCAGTACATATGCTTGAAATGTGATGTCACATTTGACTTAGCTAATGCATTGGTAAAGCACATGACTGAACTTCATTAACCATTTCCCTACTGTGGTGGCCTCTTAGTATTTTACTCTGGCTAAGAACAGAGTTACTTTGGCTAATGCCAGATGATTTTACTTGTCAAGGGAAGAACCTTAGTGAGAAAAGGGTTAAAAACTGTCTTTCCTACCATGGTGCGTGGCCTTTTATTATTTTACTCTGGCTAACACCAGATGATTTTACTTGTCAAGGGAAGAACTCTACTGGGGAAAGGGTTAAGGTGGTTCTGTCTATTTTGCCAGTTCTAAGTAAGTGCAGAATTCGTGTAATACAGGTACAGTGTAAATTTGAAACCATGAGTAGTGGCTGTGCAGTGTGCACCATAACAATTTTTCCTTACAATGAATCCTGGTTGATGTAAGTACCTGTAATTAGTATCATACTGTTTGTGAATAATAAATTTTATTATAATGAAGCTTTGTCATGTCTGATATCATGAATGTCATGCCTTCTTCTGATTGGCCAATAATTTTTTGGTAGGCAATGGGCAATTCCCATTCTAGCAATGCATCATGGGAGTTGTGTTTTTGCCTTTACTTTTTGTCAAAATAGCTGTCATCTGTTCGGCATTTTTCTTAGAATTAACACTTTTATCTTTGACACAGAAGAATTTTGAAATTCTCAGAAGTGGGTTTAAGATGGTATGAACCACATATGTCAAGTACAAGGTTATCAAGTATTGAATAAGTGCCATATCCTGAGATATTTTGAGCACACTTGTCAATGGTAAAATTGTGATGATATTTAGAGCTCTTTAGGAGGGTTATTTTAGAGTTTACTGGTGATTTATAGCGTTTTGGGCACTATGTACAGTATTTGGGAATCCAAACTCGTGTTCCAGCATGTCAACACCCGTGAATAAAGCATTGGGAATGAGTGAATACCTTTTGAACAAGAACATTACCAATTGTTCTTTTTACCACAGATGTGTGCATTTTTTGGATCATATGTTTTTTATAATGTATCTGGTTGCCAAATATGGGAAATATGCTAATTTTAAACGAATTTTTCACTGGATTTAAAGTGAAAATTTTGTTGGGTTTTTTGAAAAGATTAGTTGTTTGACAACATTATGGCCTGCAAAACTAGATACATGTATTAAATATTAGATATTAGTATCAACCAATGGTCTATTACAAATCCGGCTTTCTGATCGGCCGAGCTACTGTACTTGTGGTCTATTGGTGATAGACCACTGGTAGCGCTATCCAATGATAAACCTTCTTATAACTGGAATACTCCCATTCTGAACAATCAGAAGCCACGGCATATTCACGCTGCAAGCAAAACCTGAAAACCAGGCCAAACATGGCGTCCGCTAAAATTTATATACGAGTGATGAAATCATGAAAACGTTGGCCCAAAAGTATTGGAAAATTATTCAGTTTAACATTTTCGAATAAGAAAATGAATTCGCTTATTCCTACGGAGTATATCTACACTAAATTTGAAGCAAAGTAATTACAATCGCGTTTTTTTTGTGAGCGATTGTCTATCATGCGCTATCGAGTTACTCTACATTTTGTATGGAGAGACTTCTGGAAACAAAAAGTTAAACTCTCTGAAAATTTGAAACAATTTTTGATGAGACTTATTTACGTTGAAAAAAAGTTGTTTATGGTTGATACTAAAACAATTAGACAGCTCGCCCTCGTTTTCTACGAGCAGATAGTCAACGACGCGAGGCCGAGTTGACTATCAGCTCCTAGAAAACTCAGTCTCGTCGTCGAATTGTTAATTAGATGTTATTAATAGTGAACGTATAATAGATTTCGCACCTAATTAACCACATAATGCATAAAAAAAAAAAAGGAAAATACTTATAAATACAATAGAAATACTGTTGTTAATTTATCAAAACATTGGTCCAGAAAAGATTTGTACCCCCCGACCCCCGTAGGAAATGCTAAACGGATCCTCTCCTCTCTTTGGAGATCCTGAGCCCGAAATGAACACCCCACCCTCCCCCGACAGCCTCGAAAGCTAAAATTATACTCCCCTCATGGGATATCGTTTTTTATCAACGGTTTATGAAAAAAATAATTCAGCTAATGCTTTGCGCCAGCGGCCTCAGAGTCCCGGCTTTATTGATTGAGGGTTTTCCAAGGCGGGTTAAACAGCGACACCAATTTGATTAGCTTCGCATTCGGACGCCGAATGACAAGCTGTAAAATGTTCATCACTGCCAATGTTGGTAACATTTCTTCGTCAACAACATCGTTGCCGCCATCAAAAAAGAGAACTTCCAGCGCAGACAATTATAGCTTTATCTCATTTTGGTTTGATATCTCCGAGAAATCATCTATGGAACGTTTCCCCTACGCAAAAGCAAGAAATGTGATCATTACTCTGAAGCTGAGATGCGGTTGGAAAATAAAAGTAGAATATTCGTTTGGCAAGTCTGATTTTTTAGAAGAGAAGTCCAAGGGCTAAGTGACCAACGAGTTGTTTACGTGTTGGCGCTAGAGTAACAATTAGCGTTCTGCAGCCCGTTTAGCTTCTGTAACCCTGTTTTTATCTCTTTAGTTACTATTTAAAACATTATTTCCATAAATAAGAACACTTTGTCACGGAGTCGCGATTAGCCTGCGTAGCAGTCGGTTTTTTCGGGGAGGAAGCGGGCGGGACTGAAATACCCGCTCATCCGCCCGCCAGCTTCCTCCCCTAAAAACCGGCTGCGCTACGCAGGCTAAGTCGCGATCGGTATAAAGTTGTTTATAAATACTATAGTGCTTGAGAAATTACAACTAGACAACTTACAGAGCTGGTGAAACACTCCGCTATCGTCTCGTGTTGTTCACGCATATCTCGTTTTCCCGAACTTCGTTGTCAAGGTAATTTCGCGCATGCGCGACAGGAAAGTTTGCCACCGGTCTGTTATCAATAAAGACCTCTGCTAGCAAAATGTAATATAATAGTTCATAATAAATAAATGCACAATAAATGTTTGGTATAAAGTATATGGCATAATACTTAATTATTTTCAATACCTAATTCTTACCCATTTGAATTTAAAATTCCTTTTATTCGCTTAGATTAATGTATGACGTAATCATGAAGGGGTACGCAAATTATTAGTTTTTTTGTTTTTTTTTATTTCTTTTTATGGAATTATAAGGAGTAACGGATTTTATATAAATTAATGAAATTTTGGCCGAATAAACCGACCAACAGTGAGGGAAATGGTGTTATTCATTGACGCCAGGCGCGGCGTGGCCCACCGGGACACCGGGACGTTTCCCGGTGGGCCCCAACGAGGCAACGATTGTGGGGCCCCTAAGCGCCAAGACATGTAGTAAACTAGTAATTATTTGGTGAATTTGGTGATCTTGGGTCTAAATAAATAAATGATTTGTAGTTACTGGGCCTTTGTGATTTGTACGCACAAAGGAGTATAGGTCTTTCAAAGTTCAAACGCAGCATAAGATTATAGAATCGTTAGAATATATGTCAGTGAAGCACTTCACGAGTAATTCAATCACATGCCAGAAGATTGGTATCGATAGGAGAAACCAGATGGCTTTCCAAGTCAGCTGCACTAGTGAAGATATTTGGATCCTACTTGGCAACCGATTCAACCAAACCAGGTTTGTTTGCAGAATTGATCCTTGCACTTGATGCAATAGCAGACGAGATATACATTCCAATAATCCGCCAGAAGCGACGCCAAAGTTATAATGGATCAGTTCATGAAGTTTGAGACGATCCTGACGGCATTCGTTTTCTTGCGAATATACAAGATCATTACACCACTATCCCTGTATCTCCAGACTAAAGGTTTGGATATGCTACAAGCTTGGCGAATGGTGGAAACTGTAAACAAGGAAATCACCGCAATTTCCAGAGATTTCGAGAGCGTTTATCAGAAAGCCAAGGAATTTTGTGCTTCAGTTAATGTCCTATTGGATGAAAACGACCTAGAGATTGATGCTGTTCTGCCAAAGAAACGAGCACGCAAGAAGAAAAAAATGCCTAGCGAGCAATGTCAAGACGAAGCAGTTTTGGATGAAGTAGATTCCTACAGAGTCAACACCATCAGCGCAATAATGGATCGCGTGGTTCAAAACCTGAAGGCAAGATTTCTCGGTCATGAAAAGTGCTACAAAAATTTTGCTTGCTTTGATCCCAGAAGATTCAGTGAGCTGAAACAGTCAGGCATTCCGCTGTCCGCTACAAGCAAAGTTTGTGAACTTCTTGGAGACAGGATTAACAGAGAACTTCTGCTTACGCAACTTGAAAGTTTTATGGATTCCTACCCAAGGCTTGTCATGTCTCTTCCAGAAGAATTCTAGATCGTTGGCAGTGCGCAAGAAGAAATAGAAGATAGCGGTAGTCAAGAAGGAAACGAAGTCTCGACGTGCAAGGAAAACGGAAAGACCTGCAAGTCATGTTACACGTGTGCATACAAATTTTTACACAAGTATAGCCTGAATAGCACAGCCTACTCAGAGGTATACACCGTGTATCATTTCCTACTGACATTGGCCATCACACAAGTCGAATGTGAAAGATCGTTTTCAAAACTGAAGCTGATCAAGACAAGGCTGCGATCTTCCCTGAACCAAGAAAATTTGGACAGCTTGATGTTAATGAGCGTGGAGCGTGGATATTTTGAGTAAAGTATCGCTAGATAAAATTGTTGATAAATTAGCATGAACATCAAAAGAGTTAAAGAGATTATTGATTATCTAATTGACTAATTCGACTGACTAAAAGTACTATCGAGTGATTCGAGTCTATCGACTAACGTTTTCTTAAAAACATACACGCGGTAACTTGGAAAATAAGTTGGACCACTAGAATCACATCAATCACATTTCAATGTTAATAAAAAAGAATATAAGATGTTTGCATAATTATGTTATATGAACTTGTAGTCTCTCTGTCCGGTAGCATTCCCCCCCCCCCCCCCGAAAATGGACCCTTAGAATGTCATCTCCCGGCCCCTATTTTGGAGCCACGCCGCGCCTGATTGACGCGGTTATTGTCAGACAATCCTGGCCAAAATTCACTCGGACAGTCGCGTAAAAAAGACATCGCCCCCCTCTCACCCAGTTCAACGTTGGTTAGAAAATGAAATGCAAAGTGTGTTCAGTGCAATTGTTTTATCAACATTGGATGGGGGGGAGTGGGGGGAATGATTTTCCGAAGGAAATTTGATTTCGGACGTCATTTAAAACAGAGTGTCCGAGTGATTTTGACCAGGATTGTAGGTCTGGACGTCATTTCCAAGGATTGATTCAGATAGTATAGCTAGTACGTATACATCAAGTAGAAGAATAAAGAAACTATATTTACATATATAAATATTTATAAATCTTTACTATATATATATATATATATATATATATATATATATATATATATATAAATGATATTGGGCATTTCACTTGATTACATATAGCATCAGGCGCGGCGTGGCTCCAAAATAGGGGCCGGGAGATGACATTCTAAGGGTCCATTTTCGGGGGGGGGGGGGGGGGAATGCTACCGGACAGAGAGACTACAAGTTCATATAACATAATTATGCAAACATCTTATATTCTTTTTTATTAACATTGAAATGTGATTGATGTGATTCTAGTGGTCCAACTTATTTTCCAAGTTACCGCGTGTATGTTTTTAAGAAAACGTTAGTCGATAGACTCGAATCACTCGATAGTACTTTTAGTCAGTCGAATTAGTCAATTAGATAATCAATAATCTCTTTAACTCTTTTGATGTTCATGCTAATTTATCAACAATTTTATCTAGCGATACTTTACTCAAAATATCCACGCTCCACTCTCATTAACATCAAGCTGTCCAAATTTTCTTGGTTCAGGAAAGATCGCAGCCTTGTCTTGATCAGCTTCAGTTTTGAAAACGATCTTTCACATTCGACTTGTGTGATGGCCAATGTCAGTAGGAAATGATACACGGTGTATACCTCTGAGTAGGCTGTGCTATTCAGGCTATACTTGTGTAAAAATTTGTATGCACACGTGTAACATGACTTGCAGGTCTTTCCGTTTTCCTTGCACGTCGAGACTTCGTTTCCTTCTTGACTACCGCTATCTTCTATTTCTTCTTGCGCACTGCCAACGATCTAGAATTCTTCTGGAAGAGACATGACAAGCCTTGGGTAGGAATCCATAAAACTTTCAAGTTGCGTAAGCAGAAGTTCTCTGTTAATCCTGTCTCCAAGAAGTTCACAAACTTTGCTTGTAGCGGATAGCGGAATGCCTGACTGTTTCAGCTCACTGAATCTTCTGGGATCAAAGCAAGCAAAATTTTTGTAGCACTTTTCATGACCGAGAAATCTTGCCTTCAGGTTTTGAACCACGCGATCCATTATTGCGCTGATGGTGTTGACTCTGTAGGAATCTACTTCATCCAAAACTGCTTCGTCTTGACATTGCTCGCTAGGCATTTTTTTCTTCTTGCGTGCTCGTTTCTTTGGCAGAACAGCATCAATCTCTAGGTCGTTTTCATCCAATAGGACATTAACTGAAGCACAAAATTCCTTGGCTTTCTGATAAACGCTCTCGAAATCTCTGGAAATTGCGGTGATTTCCTTGTTTACAGTTTCCACCATTCGCCAAGCTTGTAGCATATCCAAACCTTTAGTCTGGAGATACAGGGATAGTGGTGTAATGATCTTGTATATTCGCAAGAAAACGAATGCCGTCAGGATCGTCTCAAACTTCATGAACTGATCCATTATAACTTTGGCGTCGCTTCTGGCGGATTATTGGAATGTATATCTCGTCTGCTATTGCATCAAGTGCAAGGATCAATTCTGCAAACAAACCTGGTTTGGTTGAATCCAGGCGCGGCGTGGCTCCAAAATAGGGGCCGGGAGATGACATTCTAAGGGTCCATTTTCGGGGGGGGGGGGGGGGGGAATGCTACCGGACAGAGAGACTACAAGTTCATATAACATAATTATGCAAACATCTTATATTCTTTTTTATTAACATTGAAATGTGATTGATGTGATTCTAGTGGTCCAACTTATTTTCCAAGTTACCGCGTGTATGTTTTTAAGAAAACGTTAGTCGATAGACTCGAATCACTCGATAGTACTTTTAGTCAGTCGAATTAGTCAATTAGATAATCAATAATCTCTTTAACTCTTTTGATGTTCATGCTAATTTATCAACAATTTTATCTAGCGATACTTTACTCAAAATATCCACGCTCCACGCTCATTAACATCAAGCTGTCCAAATTTTCTTGGTTCAGGGAAGATCGCAGCCTTGTCTTGATCAGCTTCAGTTTTGAAAACGATCTTTCACATTCGACTTGTGTGATGGCCAATGTCAGTAGGAAATGATACACGGTGTATACCTCTGAGTAGGCTGTGCTATTCAGGCTATACTTGTGTAAAAATTTGTATGCACACGTGTAACATGACTTGCAGGTCTTTCCGTTTTCCTTGCACGTCGAGACTTCGTTTCCTTCTTGACTACCGCTATCTTCTATTTCTTCTTGCGCACTGCCAACGATCTAGAATTCTTCTGGAAGAGACATGACAAGCCTTGGGTAGGAATCCATAAAACTTTCAAGTTGCGTAAGCAGAAGTTCTCTGTTAATCCTGTCTCCAAGAAGTTCACAAACTTTGCTTGTAGCGGACAGCGGAATGCCTGACTGTTTCAGCTCACTGAATCTTCTGGGATCAAAGCAAGCAAAATTTTTGTAGCACTTTTCATGACCGAGAAATCTTGCCTTCAGGTTTTGAACCACGCGATCCATTATTGCGCTGATGGTGTTGACTCTGTAGGAATCTACTTCATCCAAAACTGCTTCGTCTTGACATTGCTCGCTAGGCATTTTTTTCTTCTTGCGTGCTCGTTTCTTTGGCAGAACAGCATCAATCTCTAGGTCGTTTTCATCCAATAGGACATTAACTGAAGCACAAAATTCCTTGGCTTTCTGATAAACGCTCTCGAAATCTCTGGAAATTGCGGTGATTTCCTTGTTTACAGTTTCCACCATTCGCCAAGCTTGTAGCATATCCAAACCTTTAGTCTGGAGATACAGGGATAGTGGTGTAATGATCTTGTATATTCGCAAGAAAACGAATGCCGTCAGGATCGTCTCAAACTTCATGAACTGATCCATTATAACTTTGGCGTCGCTTCTGGCGGATTATTGGAATGTATATCTCGTCTGCTATTGCATCAAGTGCAAGGATCAATTCTGCAAACAAACCTGGTTTGGTTGAATCGGTTGCCAAGTAGGATCCAAATATCTTCACTAGTGCAGCTGACTTGGAAAGCCATCTGGTTTCTCCTATCGATACCAATCTTCTGGCATGTGATTGAATTACTCGTGAAGTGCTTCACTGACATATATTCTAACGATTCTATAATCTTATGCTGCGTTTGAACTTTGAAAGACCTATACTCCTTTGTGCGTACAAATCACAAAGGCCCAGTAACTACAAATCATTTATTTATTTAGACCCAAGATCACCAAATTCACCAAATAATTACTAGTTTACTACATGTCTTGGCGCTTAGGGGCCCCACAATCGTTGCCTCGTTGGGGCCCACCGGGAAACGTCCCGGTGTCCCGGTGGGCCACGCCGCGCCTGGTTGAATCGGTTGCCAAGTAGGATCCAAATATCTTCACTAGTGCAGCTGACTTGGAAAGCCATCTGGTTTCTCCTATCGATACCAATCTTCTGGCATGTGATTGAATTACTCGTGAAGTGCTTCACTGACATATATTCTAACGATTCTATAATCTTATGCTGCGTTTGAACTTTGAAAGACCTATACTCCTTTGTGCGTACAAATCACAAAGGCCCAGTAACTAGAAATCATTTATTTATTTAGACCCAAGATCACCAAATTCACCAAATAATTACTAGTTTACTACTACATGTCTTGGCGCTTAGGGGCCCCACAATCGTTGCCTCGTTGGGGCCCACCGGGAAACGTCCCGGTGTCCCGGTGGGCCACGCCGCGCCTGTATAGCATGTTCTAAGGATTTAAAATGTATATATTCTACACTCGAATTTTCCTTCACCCTAAATCCTTAGAACATGCTATATATATATATATATATATATATATATATATATATATATATATATATATATATATAATATCTTTGTTTATGTTTTTTCCAACATATTAACTGTTGTTTCCATACTGATTTTTTCGGCATAGGAGTCTGTTTTCAATATATCAATTTTAATATTCTTTTTTCATATTTTCCTAAAGCTAAACGTTATGTGGCCTTAAATAAATCATATTAGAACTTAAATGAAGTAGTTTGCGCTTTTACCTTTTTGTCACGCAGGTCAATTGGAACGCAGGCTCAGTGAGTCAAAGTGTTTGTTCAGGGTTGCCAGATTGGCCTCTTGGAGGTCAAATAACTCGATTTTGGCTTCTTTTTTTCTTGCTTGGCCTCGAAAAAAAGTTTGGCCTTTTGGCTTCTTTTTGACCGCTTTTCACTTCAAAGCAATTGTTAAAAATTGTATTGATCTTTAATTGTAAAAAGGTGAATCCATTTGGAAGTGAGACTATCCGGCGCATTTGAGACTTTACACCAAATTCCATGTTTTTAGTGCAATAAACTGTTCAAAATTGCACCTAAATTGTACACAAACGTCGCGCAATTCTTAAATTTTCGGCACGAAACTGCCCTGAAATGCTTAAATTTTAAGCACATGAAATACCTTGCAGTGCTTAAATTTTAAGCAATTGCCGTTAAATGTTTAAATTTTAAGCAACTGCCGTTAAATATTAAGCAACTATCGCACAATGCTAATATTAAGCAACTGCCGCACAATGCTTAAATTTTAAGCAACTGCTGTAGAGTGCTTAAATTTTAAGCAACTGCTGCACAATGCTTAAAATTTAAGCAACTGCTTAAATATTAAGCAACTATCGCACAATGCTTAAATATTAAGCAACTGCCGTACAATGCTTAAATTTTAAGCAACTGCCGTGACATGCTTAAATTTTAAGCAACTGCCGTGACATGCTTAACTTTTAAGCAACCATCGCACAATGCTTAAATTTTAAGCAACTGCCGAGCATTGCTTAAATTCTAAGAAATTTTATCGTGACATGCTTAAATTTTAAGCAACTACCGCACAACTGGCATAAATTCTTAAGCTACTGCTGTACAATGCTTAAGCAACTGCCGTACAACCATTAATGTTGTGAAATGGTTAAAATTGGTGCATGCATGTCCTGCTTACCTGCTGTGCCGAAAAGCACCGTTTGTTGATATTCATAGCGTTGATGAGGGGGGGGGGGAGGGGGGGGGGTCATTGGGGGTGCCCCGAACCGCAATACTCTGGCGTGATGCCGGGATCAACCGCGGACCTTACGCTAAAACGACATCTTAAGTGAAAGTTACAGGATATCTATAAATGATAACCATACTAAACAGTATAAGATAAAACACAATCCGAAGACGAACATCTTGAAAGCCCAAGATATGGATTAAGACAAGAGATCATACTAAACAGCATTTTATTAAAACGATAGAGAGGCTAATCACATGAGGCACGTTTGGGAAAATACTGTATTCACAATAAAAAGCAGTCATGATAACTAACCACAAGGTCAACAACAAATTATTCCCATTTTATATATTATTCCTATGAGTAACAAATTACAGCAAAAATCACAGGATACTGTAAACACCTAAAAGAAAAAAGTATACATACGGTGTGTTGGCACGCATAAACGGAGTGAAACGAAGACCTATATATAATATACTAGCTATACAGTATACAGTATATACTTTAACTATATACAGAATGAAATCACAAGATAAACAAGATGTCACATAATTATTGAAACGAACTAAAATCTGTCTAAAACAAGCCTTTTACTAAATCTACAAAATAAGAAAATAAAAACTTTGGAAAATAAAAACTTTGGAGTTACAAGTCTCATTACTAAAATAAGTTCTTACCCGGGTTCTTCATTGAAGCGGACTGGTGGATATTGTCTTTAGTTCTTCCACTCCTTGGACTGAAATTGTGGCCACCATTTTAAGGTACCCATAATAAACCACAATACCGACTCGAAAACTAACGGAATACCAAAACTTCATGGATGGATGATACCGAAAACTGTACTGTCTCAAGTTGTGAAACAGCTGAGAAATACCGTACGAAAAAAATAACGAAAAATGCGATACCGAAAACCCCAATGCCCCCTCTCGTTACATATCAAGTTAAATCGCTGTTGCGCTTCTTTTTATCTTTTTGATGGCTCTTAAAAAGTGCGGGGTTTTGAATGTTAGATTCAATTTATACAAACTTTAATCTGCGGTCTTGTGCGCCTTGTATGCGGATGACAATAATAGTCAATATCCATTGGGTTCCCTTTGAAAGAAGTCCCTTTTTCGTCAATTTGATATCGGCTAAAACGACGTCAGCTTCACGAACAGTATCTTTCCAAGGACTTTTGTTGTTCTTTGCCCTACTCGCAGGTTTCCATGCAGAAAAATAGGTACCGCTAAGCCACTCCATCTTAACAATAATAAGGCATGACCTTTGTGTTACGATAAACCAAGACAAGAAATAAATTTCACCGTGTAACAACGCTTGTTGCAGCGTTGGCGCGGCATTTGTGTGGGTTAATTGAATTTATTTCGAGCATTCAAAATTCAAATCTCAATTTAGACATCGCACTGACAACAGAACGAAATGTTAGGTAAACGGTTAGCTAAACGGTCACGTGATTAAAATATTCGACAAATTAAGTTCGATTTGATATGGCAAGTTTATATGGCTGGCTGCCGGCAGCAAATAGTTTTATAACAATTTATTATTTTAAATGGTGGTTAGTTAACGTTTGAAGGTCGACGCGGCATCGTCTCGGTCTGCACCCAGATGGTAAATTGGTAAAATTAGTATTTCCGTTAAAGTTAATTTGGGCATTCGAGCGCAGAAGCTCTGAATGGCACCCACTGTCAATCGTATTAGGCTCGGCACTTGAACTTGAGAAGCTCGGTGTCTAGGTCTTTGTGTTTTCTAAATTTCCGTTGTGAACGTTTTCCTATAGATAAGCTTTCATAATGTGGAATAGCGCTATTATTTCTAAATCGAGTTTCCACTTAATCTTTGCGGTCAGTTTTTGCACGAATCCTAAATATACGTATCCGCACACTAAAACCCCCTTTTGTTTTCGTCTTAGAGTGACATACTTCAATCGAATGCCTACTGGTATATTATTAGTTCTGCGTGGCAGGTATTAAGTAGTTCATTTGATTTACAAAACTTTTTGGGAAACATCTTACCATTACTAAAAGATGTGTTATTTGTCAAGTCAAAGTCTCCTTCGACATCGGACGTGGAATCTTAAAAGAGAAACAAAGCTGCGTGTAAATAAAACAAAAATATTTAAGAAATTCGCGCGGCTTCTCAAGTTTTAAAAGTACTTCTGTGTAGGTGATAGAATGATTTACTGTTTATTTTTGCTAGTAAATTGGCCTACAGTACAAATATAAGCTTTCGTAATCCAAAAAAGCGCTATTATTTGCGCGGAAACTTAAATTTGCATAAGTCACGTTTGTCGCACAGCTGATGACCTAAACCATTGGCATTGCGTTAAGTGTTGCACATTTAAAACTGCGTGACTGTTTTTTTTTGGTTCGAAGAGACGGAAATACTCAACTGTGTATGTTATTATTTATGCGTGGCTATGTATTAAGTAGGTTATTTACAATAATTTTGGGAAACATCTTACCATTACTAAAAGATGTGTTAGTTGTGAAGTCAAAGTCCACTTCTTCCCCTTCGACATCGGACGTTAAACCTTAAAAAAGAAACAAAGCTGTATGTAAATTGAAAATTAATTTATGAAATTCGCGCGGATACTCGACAAAGCTTCTGTATAAGTGCGAGGATGACTTACTGTTTATTTTTGTTGGTAAATTTGCCTACAGATATACCTTTTTGTAATCTGAAAAAAACGCCATCACTTTGCGCGGAAACCTAATTTAACCATGGAGTTATAAGTGTTGGACGTTTTAAACTGCGTTGACTGCGTGGCTAAGTTAGTATTGCGTGGGTCATTTGCAACACAATTTTGAGAAACATCTTACCATTACTAAAAGATGTGTTATTTGTCAAGTCAAAGTCCACGTCTTCCGCTTCGACATCGGACGTTGATTAAAAGAGAAACAAATTAAACTGCGAGTAAATTATATTAAATATCAGTTGGGTTTTTTTTTTTATTGAAAATGTAAAATTGACTATATTTACGGCATGCCCATCGGCATCGGTGCTTCTGTGAGTGCGATAATAATTTACTATTTATTTTGTCGCCAAAGTTGCTACATTTTATATCAAGTTTGAGTAAACTTTTCTCAAATACGCTGTATTATTATGGGATTTCGACAGCAAAATCTTACCATTAATAAAAGATAACAAAGATGTGTCGGATGTACCTGTAAGGTTAAAATCGAATTCCATATTAACATCGTAGGAATCTAAAAAAGAGATGTGTGTATCAATGATCGAATGTTCAAGTCAAGTGATTGCACTAAAGCCAAGGCTCATGAGTTATTGAGTTATGGGATCTCGCAAGTGGACTACGACGGCAATGTGACAGTGACCAGTGTACTGCGTTTTAGTGAACGAATAAATCTAGGTTTGTCTCAAATCAAATGGGTTTTTGTAATTAGTCACGATTTCGTCATTTTTAGTGTTATCAAATCACAAATGTTGATCGCATGATAATGTGAACAAGCAAAAATCATTAATCGTCTGGCCGGAAAATCACTAATTTACTGGAGATGGCGGCGGAATTAAAAAAAATCTAGTTCGTGAACTGCGCTCAGCTGCGCCTGTTTCAACATTGTATCGACGCCGTAAATCTTTTATTGCCAGATTTGCTACATGCAATTAATGGTTTTAGCAAACGCAATAAAGCTAATAGTTGTATACTAATGTAAGACTTACCTTCAAGAAAGTCCGAGCTTGAATGTTTTTCAATAGCATCTACACTTTGATAATCAGAGCAAAGATCTTGAGACATAATTAATATTTCAACGAAGATACCCAAAACATTTCACCATAAAATCGATATTTCTAAATTCCAAAAATCACTCTATAGTATTGACCAATTCCGTATCCATGTCCATTGTCCGTGATATACAACGACAACTTGACTTCTGGCGATTACTCTTTGTTACCTCTTAATAAACATCTAAATAATTAGGCGGGCCTCTGCGAAGACAGTATATATAGTTTGCGATTGCCGTAGGCACTAAGGCATGATAGAAAGTCTTTGATTGAATGTTAATATTAAATGTAACCTATAGCAACAGCAATCATCACCTCACATCATAATGTGTTTAAAAATTTATAAACATGTCTTTTTGAATATCTCCTTATCAAAATTAAATTTTCCCAAAATATAATTTTACTGAAAAAGTTAACATGCCGATTAATATAATCAATTAATAAAGTTGAAAATGTTTATTCTTCAGTATAAAGGCTTTCTTTAAAAAGCTTCATAGTTTACATTTATACCATTCTAATTGCTTTTTATAACAGCGAATCCTAAAAAAATTGTTTGACAATAAACCAACGTTGGAACATGCGCGCAATTTTAACCACATGTGCGTAACTGCCATATTAGATTGTGTATAAATAGATGACCAAGTGTATATAACATTGCAACTGGCGAAAGATAAAGGTACCATCTATACGCGTGAGCGCGCGTTGTGGGTTTGGGTCTCGGTGGTGTCCTCCCGGGCAGGCCTCTTCCATTGATTCGAGGAGGGTGGCATCACCATAGTTGTATGTGGGTCTGGGTGCCACCAACGGGCTAGATGTTTTTGACTTTTGGATACATCTCGTCATCTTATCTCATCTCGTCATCTTATCTCATCTCGCCGTCAACTTATTACATCTCGTCATCTTATTTCATCTCGTCATCTTATTTCATCTCGTCGTCTTATTTCATCTCGTCATCTTATTTCATCTAGTCATCTTATTTCATCTCGTCATCTTATTTCATCTCGTCATCTTATTTCATCTAGTCATCTTATCTCATCTAGTCATCTTATTTCATCTCGTCATCTTATCTCATCTCGTCATCTTATTTCATCTCGTCATCTTATTTCATCTCGTCATCTTATCTCATCTCGTCATCTTATTTCATCTCGTCATCTTATTTCATCTAGTCATCTTATCTCATCTCGTCATCTTATTTCATCTAGTCATCTTATTTCATCTCGTCATCTTATTTCATCTCGTCATCTTATTTCATCTCGTCATCTTATTTCATCTCGTCATTTTATCTCATCTCGTCATCTTATTTCATCTCGTCATCTTATTTCATCTAGTCATCTTATCTCATCTCGTCATCTTATTTCATCTAGTCATCTTATTTCATTTAGTCATCTTATTTCATCTCGTCATCTTATTTCATCTAGTCATCTTATTTCATCTAGTCATCTTATTTCATCTAGTCATCTTATCTCATCTTGTCATCTTATTTCATCTAGTCATCTTATCTCATCTCGTCATCTTATTTCATCTCGTCATCTTATCTCATCTCGTCATCTTATTTCATCTCGTCATCTTATCTCATCTAGTCATCTTATTTCATCTCGTCATCTTATTTCATCTAGTCATCTTATTTCATCTCGTCATCTTATTTCATCTAGTCATCTTATTTCATCTAGTCATCTTATTTCATCTAGTCATCTTATTTCATCTCGTCATCTTATCTCATCTCGTCATCTTATCTCATCTAGTCATCTTATTTCATCTCGTCATCTTATTTCATCTCGTCATCTTATCTCATCTAGTCATCTTATCTCATCTCGTCATCTTATCTCATCTAGTCATCTTATTTCATCTCGTCATCTTATCTCATCTCGTCATCTTATTTCATCTAGTCATCTTATCTCATCTAGTCATCTTATCTCATCTAGTCATCTTATTTCATCTCGTCATCTTATTTCATCTAGTCATCTTATTTCATCTCGTCATCTTATTTCATCTAGTCATCTTATTTCATCTCGTCATCTTATCTCATGTCGTCATCTTATTTCATCTCGTCATCTTATTTCATCTCGTCATCTTATTTCATCTCGTCGTCTCATTTCATCTCGTCATCTAATTTCATCTCGTCATCTTATTTCATCTCGTCATCTTATTTCATCTAGTCATCTTATTTCATCTCGTCATCTTATTTCATCTAGTCATCTTATTTCATCTCGTCATCTTATTTCATCTCGTCATCTTATTTCGTCTCGTTATCTTATTTCATCTCATCATCTTAATTCATCTTGTCATCTTATCTCATCTAGTCATCTTATTTCATCTCGTCATCTTATTTCATCTCGTCATCTTATTTCATCTCGTTATCTTATCTCATCTCGTCATCTTATTTCATCTCGTCATCTTATCTCATCTCGCCGTCATCTTATTACATCTCGTCATCTTATTTCATCTCGTCATCTTATTTCATCTCGTCATCTTATTTCATCTCGTCATCTTATTTCATCTCGTCGTCTTATTTCATCTCGTCATTTTATCTCATGTCGTCATCTTATTTCATCTCGTCATCTTATTTCATCTCGTCATCTTATTTCATCTCGTCATCTTATTTCATCTCGTCATCTTATTTCATCTCGTCATCTTATTTCATCTCGTCATCTTATTTCATCTAGTCATCTTATTTCATCTCGTCATCTTATTTCATCTAGTCATCTTATTTCATCTCGTCATCTTATTTCATCTCGTCATCTTATTTCATCTCGTCATCTTATTTCATCTAGTCATCTTATTTCATCTCGTCATCTTATCTCATCTAGTCATCTTATTTCATCTCGTCATCTTATTTCATCTCGTCATCTTATTTCATCTCGTCATCTTATTTCATCTAGTCATCTTATTTCATCTCGTCATCTTATTTCATCTAGTCATCTTATTTCATCTCGTCATCTTATTTCATCTCGTCATCTTATTTCGTCTCGTCATCTTATTTCATCTCATCATCTTATTTCATCTTGTCATCTTATTTCATCTCGTCATCTTATCTCATCTCGTCATCTTATTTCATCTCGTCATCATATTTCATCTCGTCATCTTATTTCATCTCATCATCTTATTTCATCTCGTCGTCATCTTATTTCATCTCGTCATCTTATTTCATCTCGCCGTCATCTTATTTCATCTCGTCATCTTATTACATCTCGTCATCTTATTTCATCTCGTCATCTTATTTCATCTAGTCATCTTATTTCATCTCGTCATCTTATTTCATCTCGTCATCTTATCTCATCTCGTCATCTTATTTCATCTCGTCATCTTATTTCATCTCGTCATCTTATTTCATCTCGTCATCTTATTTCATCTCGTCATCTTATCTCATCTCGCCGTCATCTTATTACATCTCGTCATCTTATTTCATCTCGTCAACTTATTTCATCTCGTCATCTTATTTCATCTCATCATCTTAACTCATCTCGTCATCTTATTTCATCTCGCCATCTTATTTCATCTCGTCATCTTATTTCATCTCATCATCTCATTTCATCTCGCCGTCAACTTATTTCATCTCGTCATCTTATTACATCTCGTCATCTTATTTCATCTCGTCATCTTATTTCATCTAGTCATCTTATTTCATCTCGTCATCTTATTTCATCTCGTCATCTTATTTCATCTCGTCATCTTATTTCATCTCGTCATCTTATTTCATCTCGTCATCTTATTTCATCTCGTCATCTTATTTCATCTCGTCATCTTATTTCATCTCGTCATCTTATTTCATCTCGTCATCTTATTTCATCTCGTCATCTTATCTCATCTCGTCATCTTATTTCTTCTCGTCATCTTATTTCATCTCGTCATCTTATTTCATCTCGTCATCTTATCTTATCTCGTCATCTGATTTCATCTCGTCATCTTATTTCATCTCGTCGTCTCATTTCATCTCGTCATCTTATTTCATCTCGTCATCTTATTTCATCTCGTCATCTTATTCATCTCGTCATCTTATTTCATCTCGTCATCTTATTTCATCTAGTCATCTTATTTCATCTCGTCATCTTATTTCATCTAGCCATCTTATTTCATCTCGTCATCTTATTTCATCTCGTCATCTTATTTCATCTCGTCATCTTATTTCATCTCGTCATCTTATTTCATCTTGTCATCTTATCTCATCTAGTCATCTTATTTCATCTCGTCATCTTATTTCATCTCGTCATCTTATTTCATCTCGTCATCTTATTTCATCTAGTCATCTTATTTCATCTCGTCATCTTATTTCATCTAGCCATCTTATTTCATCTCGTTATCTTATTTCATCTCGTCATCTTATTTCGTCTCGTTATCTTATTTCATCTCATCATCTTATTTCATCTTGTCATCTTATCTCATCTAGTCATCTCATTTCATCTCGTCATCTTATTTCATCTCGTCATCTTATTTCATCTGGTCATCTTATTTCATCTAGTCATCTTATTTCATCTCGTCATCTTATTTCATCTAGTCATCTTATTTCATCTCGCCATCTTATTTCATCTCGTCATCTTATTTCGTCTCGTCATCTTATTTCATCACATCGTCTTATTTCATCTTGTCATCTTATCTCATCTAGTCATCTTATTTCATCTCGTCATCTTATTTCATCTCGTTATCTTATTTCAACTCGTCATCTTATTTCATCTCGTCATCTTATTTCATCTCGTCATCTTATTTCATCTCGTCATCTTATTTCATCTAGTCATCTTATTTCATCTCGTCATCTTATTTCATCTCGTCATCTTATTTCATCTTATCATCTTATTTCATCTCGTCGTCATCTTATTTCATCTCGTCATCTTATT
Source organism: Corallium rubrum (assembly GCA_964035015.1). Lineage (NCBI taxonomy): Eukaryota > Metazoa > Cnidaria > Anthozoa > Scleralcyonacea > Coralliidae > Corallium > Corallium rubrum. The sequence goes on along the minus strand of CAXIUP010000183.1, from coordinate 19,096 downwards.
TCATCTCGCCGTCAACTTATTTCATCTCGTCATCTTATTACATCTCGTCATCTTATTTCATCTCGTCATCTTATTTCATCTACTCATCTTATTTCATCTCGTCATCTTATTTCATCTCGTCATCTTATCTCATCTCGTCATCTTATTTCATCTCGTTATCTTATTTCATCTCGTCATCTTATTTCATCTCGTCATCTTATCTCATCTCGCCGTCATCTTATTACATCTCGTCATCTTATTTCATCTCGTCATCTTATTTCATCTCATCATCTTATTTCATCTCATCGTCTTATCTCATCTCATCATCTTATTTCATCTCGTCATCTTATTTCATTTTGTCATCTTATCTCATCTCGTCATCTTATTTCATCTCGTCATCTTATCTCATCTCGTCATCTTATTTCATCTCGTCATCTTATCTCATCTCGTCATCTTATTTCATCTCGTCATCTTATTTCATCTCGTCATCTTATTTCATCTCGTCATCTTATCTCATCTCGTCATCTTATTTCATCTCGTCATCTTATTTCATCTCGTTATCTTATTTCATCTCGTCATCTTATTTCATCTCGTCATCTTATCTCATCTCGCCGTCATCTTATTACATCTCGTCATCTTATTTCATCTCGTCATCTTATTTCATCTCGTCATCTTATTTCATCTCGTCATCTTATTTCATCTCATCATCTTAACTCATCTCGTCATCTTATTTCATCTCGCCATCTTATTTCATCTCGTCATCTTATTTCATCTCGTCATCTTATTTCATCTCGCCGTCAACTTATTTCATCTCGTCATCTTATTACATATCGTCATCTTATTTCATCTCGTCATCTTATTTCATCTAGTCATCTTATTTCATCTCGTCATGTTATCTCATCTCGCCGTCATCTTATTACATCTCGTCATCTTATTTCATCTCGTCATCTTATTTCATCTCATCATCTTATTTCATCTCATCATCTTATCTCATCTCGTCATCTTATTTCATCTCGCCATCTTATTTCATCTCGTCATCTTATTTCATCTCATCATCTTATTTCATCTCGCCGTCAACTTATTTCATCTCGTCATCTTATTACATCTCGTCATCTTATTTCATCTCGTCATCTTATTTCATCTAGTCATCTTATTTCATCTCGTCATCTTATTTCATCTCGTCATCCTATTTCATCTCGTCATCTTATTTCATCTCGTCATCTTATTTCATCTCGTCATCTCATTTCATCTCGTCATCTTATTTCATCTCGTCATCTTATCTCATCTCGTCATCTTATTTCATCTCGTCATCTTATTTCATCTCGTCATCTTATTTCATCTCGTCGTCTTATTTCATCTCGTCATCTTATTTCATCTCGTCATCTTATTTCATCTCGTTATCTTATTTCATCTAGTCATCTTATTTCATCTCGTCATCTTATTTCATCTCGTCATCTTATTTCATCTCGTCATCTTATTTCATCTCGTCATCTTATTTCATCTCGTCATCTTATCTCATCTCGTCATCTTATTTCATCTCGTCATCTGATTTCATCTCGTCATCTTATTTCATCTCGTCGTCTCATTTCATCTCGTCATCTAATTTCATCTCGTCATCTTATTTCATCTCGTCATCTTATTTCATCTAGTCATCTTATTTCATCTCGTCATCTTATTTCATCTAGCCATCTTATTTCATCTCGTCATCTTATTTCATCTCGTCATCTTATTTCGTCTCGTTAACTTATTTCATCTCATCATCTTATTTCATCTTGTCATCTTATCTCATCTAGTCATCTTATTTCATCTCGTCATCTTATTTCATCTCGTCATCTTATTTCATCTCGTCATCTTATTTCATCTAGTCATCTTATTTCATCTCGTCATCTTATTTCATCTAGTCATCTTATTTCATCTCGTCATCTTATTTCATCTCGTCATCTTATTTCGTCTCGTCATCTTATTTCATCGCATCATCTTATTTCATCTTGTCATCTTATCTCATCTAGTCATCTTATTTCATCTCGTCATCTTATTTCATCTCGTTATCTTATTTCATCTCGTCATCTTATTTCATCTCGTCATCTTATTTCATCTCGCCGTCAACTTATTTCATCTCGTCATCTTATTACATATCGTCATCTTATTTCATCTCGTCATCTTATTTCATCTAGTCATCTTATTTCATCTCGTCATCTTATTTCATCTCGTCATCTTATCTCATCTCGTCATCTTATTTCATCTCGTCATCTTATTTCATCTTGTTATCTTATTTCATCTCGTCATCTTATTTCATCTCGTCATGTTATCTCATCTCGCCGTCATCTTATTACATCTCGTCATCTTATTTCATCTCGTCATCTTATTTCATCTCATCATCTTATTTCGTCTCATCATCTTATCTCACATCGTCATCTTATTTCATCTCGCCATCTTATTTCATCTCGTCATCTTATTTCATCTCATCATCTTATTTCATCTCGCCGTCAACTTATTTCATCTCGTCATCTTATTACATCTCGTCATCTTATTTCATCTCGTCATCTTATTTCATCTAGTCATCTTATTTCATCTCGTCATCTTATTTCATCTCGTCATCCTATTTCATCTCGTCATCTTATTTCATCTCGTCATCTTATTTCATCTCGTCATCTCATTTCATCTCGTCATCTTATTTCATCTCGTTATCTTATCTCATCTCGTCATCTTATTTCATCTCGTCATCTTATTTCATCTCGTCATCTTATTTCATCTCGTCGTCTTATTTTATCTCGTCATCTTATTTCATCTCGTCATCTTATTTCATCTCGTTATCTTATTTCATCTAGTCATCTTATTTCATCTCGTCATCTTATTTCATCTCGTCATCTTATTTCATCTCGTCATCTTATTTCATCTTGTTATCTTATTTCATCTCGTCATCTTATTTCATCTCGTCATGTTATCTCATCTCGCCGTCATCTTATTACATCTCGTCATCTTATTTCATCTCGTCATCTTATTTCATCTCATCATCTTATTTCGTCTCATCATCTTATCTCACATCGTCATCTTATTTCATCTCGCCATCTTATTTCATCTCGTCATCTTATTTCATCTCATCATCTTATTTCATCTCGCCGTCAACTTATTTCATCTCGTCATCTTATTACATCTCGTCATCTTATTTCATCTCGTCATCTTATTTCATCTAGTCATCTTATTTCATCTCGTCATCTTATTTCATCTCGTCATCCTATTTCATCTCGTCATCTTATTTCATCTCGTCATCTTATTTCATCTCGTCATCTCATTTCATCTCGTCATCTTATTTCATCTCGTCATCTTATCTCATCTCGTCATCTTATTTCATCTCGTCATCTTATTTCATCTCGTCATCTTATTTCATCTCGTCGTCTTATTTCATCTCGTCATCTTATTTCATCTCGTCATCTTATTTCATCTCGTTATCTTATTTCATCTAGTCATCTTATTTCATCTCGTCATCTTATTTCATCTCGTCATCTTATTTCATCTCGTCATCTTATTTCATCTCGTCATCTTATTTCATCTCGTCATTTTATCTCATGTCGTCATCTTATTTCATCTCGTCATCTGATTTCATCTCGTCATCTTATTTCATCTCGTCGTCTCATTTCATCTCGTCATCTAATTTCATCTCGTCATCTTATTTCATCTCGTCATCTTATTTCATCTAGTCATCTTATTTCATCTCGTCATCTTATTTCATCTAGCCATCTTATTTCATCTCGTCATCTTATTTCATCTCGTCATCTTATTTCGTCTCGTTATCTTATTTCATCTCATCATCTTATTTCATCTTGTCATCTTATCTCATCTAGTCATCTTATTTCATCTCGTCATCTTATTTCATCTCGTCATCTTATTTCATCTCGTCATCTTATTTCATCTAGTCATCTTATTTCATCTCGTCATCTTATTTCATCTCGTCATCTTATTTCGTCTCGTCATCTTATTTCATCGCATCATCTTATTTCATCTTGTCATCTTATCTCATCTAGTCATCTTATTTCATCTCGTCATCTTATTTCATCTCGTTATCTTATTTCATCTCGTCATCTTATTTCATCTCGTCATCTTATTTCATCTCGTCATCTTATTTCATCTAGTCATCTTATTTCATCTCGTCATCTTATTTCATCTCGTCATCTTGTTTCATCTCGTCGTCTTATTTCATCTAGTCATCTGATTTCATCTGGTCATCTTATTTCATCTCGTCATCTTATTTCATCTCGTCATCTTATTTCATCTCGTCATCTTATTTCATCTCGTCATCTTATCTCATCTCGCCGTCATCTTATTACATCTCGTCATCTTATTTCATCTCGTCATCTTATTTCATCTCGTCATCTTATTTCATCTCGTCATCTTATTTCATCTCATCATCTTATCTCATCTCGTCATCTTATTTCATCTCGCCATCTTATTTCATCTCGTCATCTTATTTCATCTCATCATCTTATTTCATCTCGTCGTCATCTTATTTCATCTCGTCATCTTATTTCATCTCTCATCATCTTATTTCATCTCGTCGTCATCTTATTTCATCTCGTCATCTTATTTCATCTCGTCATCTTATTTCATCTAGTCATCTTATTTCATCTAGTCATCTTATTTCATCTCGTCATCTTATCTCATCTCGTCATCTTATTTCATCTCGTCATCTTATTTCATCTTGTCATCTTATTTCATCTCGTCATCTTATTTCATCTCGTCATCTTATCTCATCTCGTCATCTTATTTCATCTCGTCATCTTATTTCATCTCGTCATCTTATTTCATCTCATCATCTTATTTCATCTCATCATCTTATCTCATCTCGTCATCTTATTTCATCTCGCCATCTTATTTCATCTCGTCATCTTATTTCATCTCATCATCTTATTTCATCTCGTCATCTTATTTCATCTCGTCATCTTATTTCATCTCGTCATCTTATTTCATCTCGTCATCTTATTTCATCTAGTCATCTTATTTCATCTCGTCATCTTATTTCATCTCGTCATCTTATTTCATCTCGTCATCTTATTTCATCTCGTCATCTTATTTCATCTCGTCATCTTATTTCATCTCGTCATCTTATTTCATCTCGTCATCTTATCTCATCTCGTCATCTTATTTCATCTCGTCATCTTATTTCATCTCGTCATCTTATTTCATCTCGTCATCTTATTTCATCTCGTCATCTTATTTCATCTCGTCATCTTATTTCATCTCGTCATCTTATTTCATCTAGTCATCTTATCTCATCTCGTCATCTTATTTCATCTCGTCATCTTATTTCATCTCGTCATCTTATTTCATCTCGTCATCTTATTTCATCTCGTCATCTTATCTCATCTCGTCATCTTATTTCATCTCGTCATCTTATTTCATCTCGTCATCTTATTTCATCTCGTCATCTTATTTCATCTCGTCATCTTATTTCATCTCGTCATCTTATTTCATCTCGTCATCTTATTTCATCTAGTCATCTTATCTCATCTCGTCATCTTATTTCATCTAGTCATCTTATTTCATCTCGTCATCTTATTTCATCTCGTCATCTTATTTCATCTCGTCATCTTATTTCATCTCATCATCTTATTTCATCTTGTCATCTTATCTCATCTAGTCATCTTATTTCATCTCGTCATCTTATTTCATCTCGTCATCTTATTTCATCTCGTCATCTTATTTCATCTAGTCATCTTATTTCATCTCGTCATCTTATTTCATCTAGTCATCTTATTTCATCTCGTCATCTTATTTCATCTCGTCATCTTATTTCATCTCGTCATCTTATTTCATCGTCATCTTATTTCATCTTGTCAACTTATATCCTCTCCTCATCTTATTTCATCTCGTCATCTTATTTCATCTCGTCATCTTATTTCATCTCGTCATCTTATTTCATCTCGTCATCTTATTTCATCTCGCCGTCATCTTATTTCATCTCGTCATCTTATTACATCTCGTCATCTTATTTCATCTCGTCATCTTATTTCATCTCGTCATCTTATTTCATCTCGTCATCTTATTTCATCTCGTCATCTTATCTCATCTCGTCATCTTATTTCATCTCGTCATCTTATTTCATCTCGTCATCTTATTTCATCTCGTCATCTTATTTCATCTCGTCATGTTATCTCATCTCGCCGTCATCTTATTTCATCTCGTCATCTTATTTCATCTCGTCATCTTATTTCATCTCGTCATCTTATTTCATCTCATCATCTTATCTCATCTCGTCATCTTATTTCATCTCGTCATCTTATTTCATCTCGTCATCTTATTTCATCTCGTCATCTTATTTCATCTCGTCATCTTATTTCATCTCGTCATCTTATTCATCTCGTCATCTTATTTCATCTCGTCATCTTATTTCATCTCGTCATCTTATTTCATCTCGTCATCTTATTTCATCTCGTCATCTTATTTCATCTCGTCATCTTATCTCATCTCGTCATCTTATTTCATCTCGTCATCTTATTTCATCTCGTCATCTTATCTCATCTCGTCATCTTATTTCATCTCGTCATCTTATTTCATCTCGTTATCTTATTTCATCTCGTCATCTTATTTCATCTCGTCATCTTATTTCATCTCGTCATCTTATTTCATCTCGTCATCTTATTTCATCTCGTCATCTTATTTCATCTCGTCATCTTATTTCATCTCGTCATCTTATTTCATCTAGTCATCTTATTTCATCTCGTCATCTTATTTCATCTCGTCATCTTATTTCATCTCGTCATCTTATTTCATCTTGTCATCTTATTTCATCTCGTCATCTTATTTCATCTCGTCATCTTATTTCATCTCGTCATCTTATTTCATCTCGTCATCTTATTTCATCTCGTCATCTTATTTCATCTCATCATCTTATTTCATCTCGTCATCTTATCTCATCTCGTCATCTTATTTCATCTCGTCATCTTATTTCATCTCGTCATCTTATTTCATCTCATCATCTTATTTCATCTCGTCATCTTATTTCATCTCGTCATCTTATCTCATCTCGTCATCTTATTTCATCTCGTCATCTTATTTCATCTAGTCATCTTATTTCATCTCGTCATCTTATTTCATCTCGTCATCTTATTTCATCTCGTCATCTTATTTCATCTCGTCATCTTATTTCATCTCGTCATCTTATTTCATCTCGTCATCTTATTTCATCTCGTCATCTTATCTCATCTCGTCATCTTATTTCATCTCGTCATCTTATTTCATCTCGTCATCTTATTTCATCTCGTCATCTTATTTCATCTCGTCATCTTATTTCATCTCGTCATCTTATTTCATCTCGTCATCTTATCTCATCTAGTCATCTTATTTCATCTCGTCATCTTATTTCATCTCGTCATCTTATTTCATCTCGTCATCTTATTTCATCTCGTCATCTTATTTCATCTCGTCATCTTATCTCATCTCGTCATCTTATTTCATCTCGTCATCTTATTTCATCTCGTCATCTTATCTCATCTCGTCATCTTATTTCATCTCGTCATCTTATTTCATCTCGTCATCTTATTTCATCTCGTCATCTTATTTCATCTAGTCATCTTATTTCATCTCGTCATCTTATTTCATCTCGTCATCTTATCTCATCTCGTCATCTTATTTCATCTCGTCATCTTATTTCATCTCGTCATCTTATTTCATCTCATCATCTTATTTCATCTCGTCATCTTATTTCATCTAGTCATCTTATTTCATCTCGTCATCTTATTTCATCTCGTCATCTTATTTCATCTCGTCATCTTATTTCATCTAGTCATCTTATTTCATCTCGTCATCTTATTTCATCTCGTCATCTTATTTCATCTCGTCATCTTATTTCATCTCGTCATCTTATTTCATCTCGTCATCTTATCTCATCTAGTCATCTTATTTCATCTCGTCATCTTATTTCATCTCGTCATCTTATTTCATCTCGTCATCTTATTTCATCTCGTCATCTTATTTCATCTCGTCATCTTATTTCATCTAGTCATCTTATTTCATCTCGTCATCTTATTTCATCTCGTCATCTTATTTCATCTCGTCATCTTATTTCATCTAGTCATCTTATTTCATCTCGTCATCTTATTTCATCTCGTCATCTTATTTCATCTCGTCATCTTATTTCATCTAGTCATCTTATCTCATCTCGTTATCTTATTTCATCTCGTCATCTTATTTCATCTCGTCATCTTCTCTCATCTCGCCGTCATCTTATTACATCTCGTCATCTTATTTTATCTCGTCATCTTATTTCATCTCGTCATCTTATTTCATCTCGTCATCTTATTTCATCTCGTCATCTTATTTCTTCTCATCATCTTATCTCATCTCGTCATCTTATTTCATCTCGTCATCTTATCTCATCTCGTCATCTTATCTCATCTCGTCATCTTATTTCATCTCGTCATCTTATTTCATCTCGTCATCTTATTTCATCTCGTCATCTTATCTCATCTCGTCATCTTATTTCATCTCGTCATCTTATTTCATCTCGTCATCTTATTTCATCTCGTCATCTTATTTCATCTCGTCATCTTATCTCATCTCGTCATCTTATTTCATCTCGTCATCTTATTTCATCTCGTCATCTTATTTCATCTCGTCATCTTATTTCATCTCGTCATCTTATTTCATCTCGTCATCTTATTTCATCTCGTCATCTTATTTCATCTCGTCATCTTATCTCATCTCGTCATCTTATTTCATCTCGTCATCTTATTTCATCTCGTCATCTTATTTCATCTCGTCATCTTATTTCATCTCGTCATCTTATCTCATCTAGTCATCTTATTTCATCTCGTCATCTTATCTCATCTCGTCATCTTATTTCATCTCGTCATCTTATTTCATCTCGTCATCTTATTTCTTCTCATCATCTTATCTCATCTCGTCATCTTATTTCATCTCGCCATCTTATCTCATCTCGTCATCTTATCTCATCTCGTCATCTTATTTCATCTCGTCATCTTATTTCATCTCGTCATCTTATTTCATCTCGTCATCTTATCTCATCTCGTCATCTTATCTCATCTCGTCATCTTATTTCATCTCGTCATCTTATTTCATCTCGTCATCTTATTTCATCTCGTCATCTTATCTCATCTCGTCATCTTATTTCATCTCGTCATCTTATTTCATCTCGTCATCTTATTTCATCTCGTCATCTTATTTCATCTCGTCATCTTATTTCATCTAGTCATCTTATTTCATCTAGTCATCTTATTTCATCTCGTCATCTTATCTCATCTCGCCGTCATCTTATTACATCTCGTCATCTTATTTCATCTCGTCAACTTATTTCATCTCGTCATCTTATTTCATCTCGTCATCTTATCTCATCTCGTCATCTTATTTCATCTCCTCATCTTATCTCATCTCGTCATCTTATTTCATCTCGCCATCATATTTTCATCACGTCATCTTATTTCATCTCATCATCTTATTTCATCTCGTCGTCATCTTATTTCATCTCGTCATCTTATTTCATCTCGCCGTCATCTTATTTCATCTCGTCATCTTATTTCATCTCGTCATCTTATTTCATCTAGTCATCTTATTTCATCTCGTCATCTTATTTCATCTCGTCATCTTATTTCATCTCATCATCTTATTTCATCTCGTCGTCATCTTATTTCATCTCGTCATCTTATTTCATCTCGTCATCTTATTTCATCTCGTCATCTTATTTCATCTCGTCATCTTATTTCATCTCGTCATCTTATTTCATCTAGTCATCTTATTTCATCTCGTCATCTTATTTCATCTCGTCATCTTATCTCATCTCGTCATCTTATTTCATCTCGTCATCTTATTTCATCTCGTCATCTTATTTCATCTCGTCATCTTATTTCATCTCGTCATCTTATCTCATCTCGTCATCTTATTCATCTAGTCATCTTATTTCATCTCGTCATCTTATTTCATCTCGTCATCTTATTTCATCTCGTCATCTTCATCTCATCTCGTCATCTTATTTCATCTCGTCATCTTATTCATCTCGTCATCTTATTTCATCTCGTCATCTTATTTCATCTAGTCATCTTATTTCATCTCGTCATCTTATTTCATCTCGTCATCTTATTTCATCTCGTCATCTTATTTCATCTCGTCATCTTATTTCATCTCGTCATCTTATTTCATCTCGTCATCTTATTTCATCTCGTCATCTTATTTCATCTCGTCATCTTATTTCATCTCGTCATCTTATTTCATCTCGTCATCTTATTTCATCTCGTCATCTTATTTCATCTCGTCATCTTATTTCATCTCGTCATCTTATTCATCTCGTCATCTTATTTCATCTCGTCATCTTATTTCATCTCGTCATCTTATTTCATCTCGTCATCTTATTTCATCTCGTCATCTTATTTCATCTCGTCATCTTATTTCATCTCGTCATCTTATTTCATCTAGTCATCTTATTTCATCTCGTCATCTTATTTCATCTCGTCATCTTATTTCATCTCGTCATCTTATTTCATCTCATCATCTTATTTCATCTCGTCATCTTATCTCATCTAGTCATCTTATTTCATCTCGTCATCTTATTTCATCTCGTCATCTTATTTCATCTCGTCATCTTATTTCATCTCGTCATCTTATTTCATCTCGTCATCTTATTTCATCTAGTCATCTTATTTCATCTCGTCATCTTATTTCATCTCGTCATCTTATTTCATCTAGTCATCTTATTTCATCTCGTCATCTTATTTCATATCGTCATCTCATCTAGTCATCTTATTTCAACTCGTCATCTTATTTCATCTCGTCATCTTATTTCATCTAGTCATCTTATTTCATCTAGTCATCTTATTTCATCTCGTCATCTTATTTCATCTCGTCATCTTATTTCATCTCGTCATCTTATTTCATCTCATCATCTTATTTCATCTTGTCATCTTATCTCATCTAGTCATCTTATTTCATCTCGTCATCTTATTTCATCTCGTCATCTTATTTCATCTCGTCATCTTATTTCATCTTGTCATCTTATCTCATCTAGTCATCTTATTTCATCTCGTCATCTTATTTCATCTCGTCATCTTATTTCATCTCGTCATCTTATTTCATCTCGTCATCTTATCTCATCTCGTCATCTTATTTCATCTCGTCATCTTATTTCATCTAGTCATCTTATTTCATCTCGTCATCTTATTTCATCTCGTCATCTTATCTCATCTCGTCATCTTATTTCATCTCGTCATCTTATTTCATCTCGTCATCTTATTTCATCTCGTCATCTTATTTCATCTCGTCATCTTATCTCATCTCGTCATCTTATCTCATCTCGTCATCTTATCTCATCTCGTCATCTTATTTCATCTCGTCATCTTATTTCATCTCGTCATCTTATTTCATCTCGTCATCTTATTTCATCTCGTCATCTTATTTCATCTCGTCATCTTATTTCATCTCGTCATCTTATCTCATCTCGTCATCTTATTTCATCTCGTCATCTTATTTCATCTCGTCATCTTATTTCATCTCGTCATCTTATTTCATCTAGTCATCTTATCTCATCTCGTCATCTTATTTCATATCGTCATCTCATTTAGTCATCTTATTTCATCTCGTCATCTTATTTCATCTCGTCATCTTATTTCATCTAGTCATCTTATTTCATCTAGTCATCTTATCTCATCTCATCTCGTCATCTTATTTCATCTCGTCATCTTATCTCATCTCGTCATCTTATTTCATCTCGTCATCTTATCTCATCTCGTCATCTTATTTCATCTCGTCATCTTATTTCATCTAGTCATCTTATTTCATCTCGTCATCTTATTTCATCTCGTCATCTTATCTCATCTCGTCATCTTATTTCATCTCGTCATCTTATTTCATCTCGTCATCTTATTTCATCTCGTCATCTTATTTCATCTCGTCATCTTATTTCATCTCATCATCTTATCTCATCTCGTCATCTTATTTCATCTCGTCATCTTATTATTTCATCTCGTCATCTTATTTCATCTCGTCATCTTATTTCATCTCGTCATCTTATTTCATCTCGTCATCTTATTTCATCTAGTCATCTTATTTCATCTAGTCATCTTATTTCATCTCGTCATCTTATTTCATCTCGTCATCTTATTTCATCTAGTCATCTTATTTCATCTCGTCATCTTATTTCATCTCGTCATCTTATTTCATCTCGTCATCTTATTTCATCTCGTCATCTTATTTCATCTCGTCATCTTATTTCATCTCGTCATCTTATTTCATCTAGTCATCTTATCTCATCTCGTCATCTTATCTCATCTCGTCATCTTATTTCATCTCGTCATCTTATTTCATCTCGTCATCTTATTTCATCTCGTCATCTTATCTCATCTCGTCATCTTATTTCATCTCGTCATCTTATTTCATCTCGTCATCTTATTTCATCTCGTCATCTTATTTCATCTCGTCATCTTATTTCATCTCGTCATCTTATTTCATCTCGTCATCTTATTTCATCTCGTCATCTTATTTCATCTAGTCATCTTATTTCATCTCGTCATCTTATTTCATCTCGTCATCTTATCTCATCTCGTCATCTTATCTCATCTCGTCATCTTATCTCATCTCGTCATCTTATTTCATCTCGTCATCTTATCTCATCTCGTCATCTTATTTCATCTCGTCATCTTATCTCATCTCGTCATCTTATTTCATCTCGTCATCTTATCTCATCTCGTCATCTTATTTCATCTCGTCATCTTATTTCATCTCGTCATCTTATTTCATCTCGTCATCTTATTTCATCTCGTCATCTTATTTCATCTCGTCATCTTATTTCATCTCGTCATCTTATTTCATCTCGTCATCTTATTTCATCTCGTCATCTTATTTCATCTCGTCATCTTATTTCATCTAGTCATCTTATTTCATCTCGTCATCTTATTTCATCTAGTCATCTTATTTCATCTAGTCATCTTATTTCATCTAGTCATCTTATTTCATCTCGTCATCTTATTTCATCTCGTCATCTTATTTCATCTCGTCATCTTATTTCATCTCGTCATCTTATCTCATCTCGTCATCTTATTTCATCTCGTCATCTTATTTCATCTCGTCATCTTATTTCATCTCGTCATCTTATCTCATCTCGTCATCTTATCTCATCTCGTCATCTTATTTCATCTCGTCATCTTATCTCATCTCGTCATCTTATTTCATCTCGTCATCTTATTTCATCTCGTCATCTTATCTCATCTCGTCATCTTATTTCATCTAGTCATCTTATTTCATCTCGTCATCTTATTTCATCTCGTCATCTTATTTCATCTCGTCATCTTATCTCATCTCGTCATCTTATTTCATCTCGTCATCTTATTTCATCTCGTCATCTTATTTCATCTAGTCATCTTATTTCATCTAGTCATCTTATTTCATCTAGTCATCTTATTTCATCTCGTCATCTTATTTCATCTAGTCATCTTATTTCATCTAGTCATCTTATTTCATCTCGCCATCTTATTTCATCTCGTCATCTTATTTCATCTCGTCATCTTATTTCATCTCGTCATCTTATTTCATCTCGTCATCTTATTTCATCTCGTCATCTTATCTCATCTCGTCATCTTATCTCATCTCGTCATCTTATTTCATCTCGTCATCTTATTTCATCTCGTCATCTTATCTCATCTCGTCATCTTATTTCATCTAGTCATCTTATTTCATCTAGTCATCTTATTTCATCTCGTCATCTTATTTCATCTAGTCATCTTATTTCATCTAGTCATCTTATTTCATCTCGTCATCTTATTTCATCTCGTCATCTTATTTCATCTCGTCATCTTATTTCATCTCGTCATCTTATCTCATCTCGTCATCTTATCTCATCTCGTCATCTTATTTCATCTCGTCATCTTATTTCATCTCGTCATCTTATTTCATCTTATCTCATCTCGTCATCTTATTTCATCTCGTCATCTTATTTCATCTCGTCATCTTATTTCATCTAGTCATCTTATTTCATCTCGTCATCTTATTTCATCTCGTCATCTTATTTCATCTCGTCATCTTATTTCATCTCGTCATCTTATTTCATCTAGTCATCTTATCTCATCTCGTCATCTTATTTCATCTCGTCATCTTATTTCATCTCGTCATCTTATCTCATCTCGTCATCTTATTTCATCTCGTCACTTTCATCTCGTCATCTTATTTCATCTCGTCATCTTATCTCATCTCGTCATCTTATTTCATCTAGTCATCTTATTTCATATCGTCATCTCATCTCGTCATCTTATTTCATCTCGTCATCTTATTTCATCTCGTCATCTTATTTCATCTCGTCATCTTATTTCATCTCGTCATCTTATTTCATCTCGTCATCTTATTTCATCTCGTCATCTTATTTCATCTAGTCATCTTATTTCATCTCGTCATCTTATTTCATCTCGTCATCTTATTTCATCTCGTCATCTTATTTCATCTCGTCATCTTATTTCATCTCGTCATCTTATTTCATCTCTAGTCATCTTATTTCATCTCGTCATCTTATTTCATCTCGTCATCTTATTTCATCTCGTCATCTTATTTCATCTAGTCATCTTATTTCATCTCGTCATCTTATTTCATCTTGTCATCTTATTTCATCTAGTCATCTTATCTCATCTCGTCATCTTATTTCATCTAGTCATCTTATTTCATCTCGTCATCTTATTTCATCTAGTCATCTTATTTCATCTCGTCATCTTATCTCATCTCGTCATCTTATTTCATCTCTTCATCTTATTTCATCTCGTCATCTTATTTCATCTCGTCATCTTATTTCATCGTCATCTTATTTCATCTCGTCATCTTATTTCATCTAGTCATCTTATCTCATCTCGTCATCTTATTTCATCTCGTCATCTTATTTCATCTCGTCATCTTATTTCATCTCGTCATCTTATTTCATCTAGTCATCTTATTTCATCTAGTCATCTTATTTCATCTCGTCATCTTATTTCATCTCGTCATCTTATTTCATCTCGTCATCTTATTTCATCTCTCGTCATCTTATTTCATCTCGTCATCTTATTTCATCTCGTCATCTTATTTCATCTCGTCATCTTATTTCATCTCGTCATCTTATTTCATCTCGTCATCTTATTTCATCTCGTCATCTTATTTCATCTCGTCATCTTATTTCATCTCGTCATCTTATCTCATCTCGTCATCTTATTTCATCTCGTCATCTTATCTCATCTCGTCATCTTATTTCATCTCGTCATCTTATTTCATCTAGTCATCTTATCTCATCTCGTCATCTTATCTCATCTCGTCATCTTATTTCATCTCGTCATCTTATTTCATCTCGTCATCTTATTTCATCTCGTCATCTTATCTCATCTAGTCATCTTATTTCATCTCGTCATCTTATTTCATCTCGTCATCTTATCTCATCTCGTCATCTTATTTCATCTCGTCATCTTATCTCATCTCGTCATCTTATTTCATCTCGTCATCTTATCTCATCTCGTCATCTTATTTCATCTCGTCATCTTATCTCATCTCGTCATCTTATTTCATCTCGTCATCTTATCTCATCTCGTCATCTTATCTCATCTCGTCATCTTTCATCTGTCATCTTATCATCATCTGTCATCTTATCTCATCTCGTCATCTTATCTCATCTCGTCATCTTATCTCATCTCGTCATCTTATTTCATCTCGTCATCTTATTTCATCTCGTCATCTTATTTCATCTCGTCATCTTATTTCATCTCGTCATCTTATCTCATCTCGTCATCTTATTTCATCTAGTCATCTTATCTCATCTAGTCATCTTATTTCATCTCGTCATCTTATTTCATCTCGTCATCTTATTTCATCTCGTCATCTTATTTCATCTCGTCATCTTATCTCATCTCGTCATCTTATTTCATCTCGTCATCTTATCTCATCTCGTCATCTTATTTCATCTCGTCATCTTATTTCATCTAGTCATCTTATTTCATCTAGTCATCTTATTCTCATCTAGTCATCTTATTTCATCTAGTCATCTTATTTCATCTCGTCATCTTATTTCATCTAGTCATCTTATTTCATCTCGTCATCTGATTTCATCTCGTCATCTTATCTCATCTCGTCATCTTATTTCATCTCGTCATCTTCATCTCGTCATCTTATCTCATCTAGTCATCTTATTTCATCTCGTCATCTTATCTCATCTCATACTTTTCATCATCGTCATCTTATTTCATCTCGTCATCTTATTTCATCTCGTCATCTTATTCATCTCGTCATCTTATCTCATCTCGTCATCTTATTTCATCTAGTCATCTT
The DNA here is from genome assembly GCA_964035015.1 of Corallium rubrum. Classification (NCBI taxonomy): domain Eukaryota; kingdom Metazoa; phylum Cnidaria; class Anthozoa; order Scleralcyonacea; family Coralliidae; genus Corallium; species Corallium rubrum. The sequence continues at coordinate 2,848 of CAXIUP010000183.1, read as the reverse complement.
ATCTCATCTAGTCATCTTATCTCATCTAGTCATCTTATTCATCTCGTCATCTTATTTCATCTAGTCATCTTATTTCATCTCGTCATCTTATCTTCATCTAGTCATCATCTCATCTAGTCATCTTATTTCATCTAGTCATCTTATTCTCATCATCGTCATCTTATTTCATCTAGTCATCTTATTTCATCTCTCGTCATCTTATTTCATCTAGTCATCTAGTCATCTTATCTCATCTCGTCATCTTATCTCATCTCGTCATCTTATTTCATCTCGTCATCTTATTTCATCTCGTCATCTTATTTCATCTCGTCATCTTATCTCATCTCGTCATCTTATTTCATCTAGTCATCTTATCTCATCTCGTCATCTTATCTCATCTAGTCATCTTATTTCATCTCGTCATCTTATCACATCTCGTCATCTTATTTCATCTAGTCATCTTATTTCATCTCGTCATCTTATTTCATCTCGTCATCTTATCTCATCTAGTCATCTTATCTCATCTCGTCATCTTATCTCATCTCGTCATCTTATCTCGTCTCGTCATCTTATCTCATTTAGTCATCTTATTTCATCTAGTCATCTTATCTCATCTAGTCATCTTATCTCATCTAGTCATCTTATCTCATCTAGTCATCTTATCTCATCTAATCATCTTATTTCATCTAGTCATCTTATTTCATCTAGTCATCTCATCTCATCTAGTCATCTTATTTCATCTAGTCATCTTATTTCATCTAGTCATTTTATTTCACATCGTCATCTTATCTCATCTCGTCATCTTATTTCATATCATCAACTTATGTCATCTAGTCATCTCATCTCATCCCATCCCATCTCATCTCGTCATCTTATTCCATCTAGTCATCTTCTCTCATCTAGTCATCTTATTTCATATCGTCATCTTATCTCATCTCGTCATTTCATCTCATCTCATCTCGTCATCTCATCTCGTCATCTTATTGCATCTCGTCATCTTATCTCATCTCGTCATCTTATCTCATCTCGTCATCTTATTTCATCTCGTCATCTTATCTCATCTCGTCATCTTATTTCATATCATCAACTTATCTCATCTAGTCATCTCATCTCATCCCATCTCATCTCGTCATCTTATTTCATCTAGTCACCTTATCTCATCTCGTCATCTTATTTCATCTAGTCATCTTATTTCATCTCGTCATCTTATTTCATCTCGTCATCTTATTTCATCTAGTCATCTTATTTCATCTAGTCATCTTATTTCATCTAGTCATCTTATCTCATCTCGTCATCTTATTTCATCTAGTCATCTTATTTCATTTAGTCATCTTATTTCATCTCGTCATCTTATTTCATCTTGTCATCTTATTTCATCTAGTCATCTTATCTCATCTAGTCATCTTATTTCATCTCGTCATCTTATTTCATCTAGTCATCTTATCTCATCTCGTCATCTATCTCATCTCGTCATCTTATCTCATCTCGTCATCTTATTTCATCTCGTCATCTTATTTCATCTCGTCATCTTATTTCATCTAGTCATCTTATTTCATCTAGTCATCTTATCTCATCTCGTCATCTTATTTCATCTAGTCATCTTATTTCATTTAGTCATCTTATTTCATCTCGTCATCTTATTTCATCTAGTCATCTTATTTCATATCGTCATCTTATCTCATCTCGTCATTTCATCTCATCTCATCTCGTCATCTCATCTCGTCATCTTATTGCATCTCGTCATCTTATCTCATCTCGTCATCTTATTTCATCTCGTCATCTTATTTCATCTCGTCATCTTATCTCATCTAGTCATCTCATCTCATCCCATCTCATCTCGTCATCTTATTTCATCTAGTCATCTTATCTCATCTCGTCATCTTCATATCGTCATCATCTAGTCATCTTATTTCATCTCGTCATCTTATTTCATCTCGTCATCTTATTTCATCTCGTCATCTTATTTCATCTCGTCATCTTATTTCATCTAGTCATCTTATTTCATCTAGTCATCTTATCTCATCTAGTCATCTTATTTCATCTAGTCATCTTATTTCATCTCGTCATCTTATTTCATCTTGTCATCTTATTTCATCTAGTCATCTTATTTCATCTAGTCATCTTATCTCATCTCATCTCGTCATCTTATCTCATCTCGTTATCTTATCTCATCTCGTCATCTCATTTCATCTCGTCATCTTATCTCATCTCGTCATCTTATTTCATATCATCAACTTATCTCATCTAGTCATCTCATCTCATCCCATCTCATCTCGTCATCTTATTTCATGTAGTCATCTTATCTCATCTCGTCATCTTATTCATATCTTCATCTCATCTAGTCATCTTATTTCAACCGTCATCTTATTTCATCTCGTCATCTTATTTCATCTCGTCATCTTATTTCATCTCGTCATCTTATTTCATCTAGTCATCTTATCTCATCTAGTCATCTTATTTCATCTAGTCATCTTATCTCATCTAGTCATCTTATTTCATCTAGTCATCTTATTTCATCTAGTCATCTTATTTCATCTCGTCATCTTATTATCTTAGTCATCTTATTTCATCTAGTCATCTTATTTCATCTCGTCATCTTATTTCATCTATCTTAGTCATCTAGTCATCTTATCTCATCTCGTCATCTTATCTCATCTCGTCATCTTATTTCATCTCGTCATCTTATTTCATCTCGTCATCTTATTTCATCTCGTCATCTTATTTCATCTAGCCATCTTATTTCATCTAGTCATCTTATCTCATCTCGTCATCTTATTTCATCTCGTCATCTTATTTCATCTCGTCATCTTATTTCATCATCGTCATCTTATTTCATCTAGTCATCTTATTTCATCTCGTCATCTTATCT